>CM072887.1:77515502-78096059 GCA_037013685.1 Acridotheres tristis | reverse complement strand
TCTCATGATCAAAGAATCATAGAATGGTTTGAGTTGGAAGGTACCTTAAAGATCATTCAGTTTCAATGCCCCTGCCAGGGGCAGGGATGCCTTCCACTAGACCAGATTGCCCAGAGCCCCATCCAATCTGGCCTTGAACATTTCCAGGGATGAGGCATCCACAGCTTCTCTGAGCAACCTGTTCAGTGCCCCACCACCTTCACAGCAAAGAACTTCCTCCCAATACCAAATCTAAACCTACTCTCTTTTTAGTCCCTTGTGCTGTCACTACATGCTCTTGTCTAAAGTCTCTCTCCATCTTTCTTGCAGGCTCCCTTCATGTACTGCAAGGGCACAGTTAGGTCACCTTGAAGTCTTCTCTTTTCTAGGCTTAACAAACCCAATTCTCTCAGCCTTTCCTCATACAAGAGGTCCTCCACCCCTCCAACCCTCTTAGTGGCCTCCTCTGGACTTCTACATGACAGCTACACTACAGCCTTGATATACCTTAGGCTGGCCAGATGGTCTGTGTTAGATTTTGCCATGTTGAAATTGTCACGGTGTAAAGGGCTTCAAAATTGAGTAATTCAGATTAAACTCTTAGTTATGTGTCTTTTGAGTTTACCTTGACACAAGAGAGTGGTCCAGGACATCAAGCCAAATAGTTCTGCTATTTAGAACAGGAGTTCTAGAACAGGGATATATGACCAGAACGTAACACAGCTCAAACATCCAAGATAACTAAAGTAAGCTGGTGCAGCAAGGAGAGAAATGGTATTAAATCCATTCTGATACAATGCATAGGTCCTTTATTCCCTCAACTGATGTGTAAGTTCAGTAGCAAGGCACTACTTCTCTAGATCTATGTAAACCCACATTTACTGGGAAACTAGAAGTGTTGACAGCATACCATCTATTGTAAATAATGCAGACATCTGATACCTTTTAAAACAGTAATTTGAAATAATTACCGAGGTCCTCCTATTGCTCATACTTCAAACATTAATCCTACTTTGAGAAATAAATTAATTTTTAGTATTTATCTCCCAGACTGAGATGCTTTACAGCCATTCTATGCAAATGAAAACATACATATACATACATTTTCTAGAGCTGCACATACAGTCTAGAAAACTAACACAGGGAGATGTTCTATTGTCTACAAAGTAGATCACCAACCAGATCCAAAGACCAAGTGCCAAATATTTCATTGTCACGATCCTCCAAAACATTAGTAATCTGCTTGAATTTAACACCAATGCCATGCTTAAATCAGGACAAGTTAATTGCTATTGAATTTTATACAGAAGTATGTAATGGATCAATGCTTATAATTCCTACTTATTTGCTGGAGTTTCTTTTCAGATAGCATAAAATGACTCACATAAAATGATGAATCTAAAGTTACACTGACTAAAATAATCCTGCAGATTAAACAATTTAAGTTTTTCATTCATACCAACTGTTTCCATTCCAGGGGCAGCATGCACAAAACAGCACAGTTGTCAGCAAAGGGAAAAGAACCACATAAATAGAAAATAAGGAAAATGCTTATCTGACTGCTGTCTTTGAAATTAAACATGTAGGACAATGAATATTAATATTTTTTAAGTACGAATACAGGAAGTGCAAGAGACTTTCTATTTACTAAACATGTGCTTAGTATAGGTGAGAGCTTTTTGTTCAGATTTTTGAAGTTATTTCCCTTTTTCCTCCAGCTGACATTCAATACTGTCTGTGCTTCTATATCACTATATGTAGTGATAAATGATTATACAACAATTGAGCAAAAGTTCACTCAATTATTAGTTTCTTCTGAAAATGATAAAAAGAAGTATACGGCAGCTTGGTCAAATGGACATTTTGCTACGGATTTTCTATAGGAAATACACTAGTAATACAAGGTTGATACTGAATAAATACATCAAAACACATTTAAGCAAATACCAGACTGAGAATCTGCATGGGGACTCTTTTGTTCAGTATTTTCCACTACTTCGGCATGGCTTTCTGTCAGTTTCTTCTCATTTCTCACTTTAACAAATTTTATTTGAAAATCTTGAAGAGACAAACAGCAGGAACAGACATGCAAGCAAGACAGGACAGGAATTCTTAGTATCCAATTTCTTTTTATCATTTAAATGACAAAAGCAAGTAGAAGGGACATTACCTAGATCTCTAACCTGTCCAAAATGGGAGATAGTGCCTTGAATCTTAATTTGCCTGTTTCAGTTTAAAGCTGAAGAACAAATAGTTTAAACGTGCTTAGAATAACTAGTGGAGTTATTTTAAAATGTACTTTGCACTTCTCAGTGGAAGAGGCTCTTAGTTTAATTTCCTACCTATTTCCGGGCACTTCTGTAACAAGATGCCTTAGGTAAAAAAAAAGAACAGACAACAAATAAGTGTAGAGCACATATTTAATCTTCTTCTCTTTGTCTTTCAAGAAAGCATGATATAATAAAGTAACTCAAAATCAAAACATTAAACTTCAAGCAATATATCAGCTTGGTGTATTACACAAGCTAATTACCCAGGCTTTCTTCAGATAACATTATCTCTATACAGTCACACCCAAAGCCATCAACTTACACATATGGAGAACACATTTGTAATGAATGCAGTGCCACATTGTCGGTGAAGGTAAGATTTATGCATTTATATAAGTTTGATTCATGATGATAAAACAACTTAAAAATTACAAATTCTATTAGCTGACAGTTTATTGACTGTGTCCTATCTGCAAACAACATGAGGGTTCAAGCCCAGAAGGACACACAAAGATCTCCACAAAATGTTGAAGCATGCTGACATTACATTTTACAGAAATGAAATTCAGCTTATTTTTATGTTTGTTAGCATCACAGCAATGTTACTATTTTCTCCCATAGGGAGACTGTTTAGGGGACGTTTACATATAACCTTACAAAGAACTACAAGTCTCAATCATCATCTTCTCAGTCATCCAGTGCAGTAACTTACACTGCAAAGCTGCTGTGCTATCATCCACTTTGAAGAGGTCTGAGCAATACATTACACAATATACACATGCTGAGAATACTAGACATGGCAAAACGGTATTTGACAAAGTACATGGACGCACACAAGTCAAACAGAGAGGTACACAGAAGAAAAGATAAGCAATTCTGGAAGCCTATCCACAATGAATTCCTTACTGCAGGGGAAAACTCAATTTATCCCAAAGATGGCCAAGGCAGTCTCTGCAAATGGCTCTCTTTTGACTCTAGGTTAATTGCCCAACAACTAGACCCTACCTTGCAGAAAGGCATTTATCATAGCACACATTTTGCAACTGCTAACTTTTGCAAGTGGCCAGTATGACAAGTGTGACATCCCTTTCCTCATGGGATGACACAAACCAGGAGATCCACTTCATGCCATGGAGTTACCACCTTATTGCCAAGACAGAAAGAGGAAAGCCCTCTAGTAGGAATTAAAGGCCACTCTGCTTGGCAATATTAAAGCAGTAGGTGGGATATGGCTTATTTGCACATGCTCCGTGAGCATGGTATTCTATGCAGAGTGGTGACAGAGCAGTAAATGAAATAAAACTAATAACCTTCCTGGCAAAAATGGTGCTCTGGGAAGAATTCTGTGCACAGATCTGGTACATTTGGCATACACCCAAATATTCTCCGTTTTGTTAGGTTCAACTGCCAAGATGTTGAATCTTGGAGTCAAAATGCATTACACACAGATTACTCTCAACTCCCTCCAAAAAAAAAAAACAAACAACAAACCAGCCCCTCATCAACAGTATGAATATGAACAGGCTAGCTTCTTTTGCACATAAATTTATTCCATACTGCCATACTGGAAAAACTGGGTAGGCTCACCTTCTGCATGTTTTTCTGTTAAATGAGAAGCTTTTCTTAAGAGAGACCTTGAAAAGTTTATCAGCTATTTCATCCATCAGTAAATTGCAGATCAATTTGTAACAGCTCTAATAACTTCACCTCTAGTTAACCTTGCACAGCTGATAAGATATTCTCAAGTACCTTTAAAATTTTTTCAAATGACAGTGGTGGAAATTGTTTGGTGGGAACATCTTGATATAATCACATTGTTTCTTGTGATTCTGTTTTGAATTTAACTTAATCCACACAAGCACTATTCTCTAAAAGTTGTAATCACCCGGTGCTTTAGGAACCTATTCCAGTGTTTTCTACCATAAGAAGTATTGAAGTGCAGTTGCCTCAAGCATGTCAGACAAACCATGGAAACATGCTGAACTTCTAAAGTCACCAGAAAATTTTCTTTGATAGTATGTAGAAAAATTAGATCATGCTAACCTCTTAATTCCCAGATTGCCCAGCAAAACCACTCCATCCTTACATTATTTGAAAAGCTGTGAGGAAATCATTGTATCTCATAACCACCTGATAAGAACTTTCTCATATCCACTTGAGTTTTACATCAACATCATAAAAGGCCACAGACAGATAAGAAGTCCAGCTACCACCTATTAGGATTAAGTCTAAATGGCACAACTGCTGACCAGGATTTGACTCCTCACTAAGAGAACATTTACAGGATACAGCTAGTCTTAAAACCTGAGACTATAAGCAGTATTTTAATTTTAACTCTGTGAGATGAAAACCTGATTTTTGTAACTTTCTGTTAAGGATCAGTTGCAATTAATACGAATCATGAAAATTAAGAAAACACCAGTTACTACAAGAAGAAGAAGCAATCACCCTGTGTAAAATCACTACTCCCAGGCTTTACTACCCAACAAGAAGACAATGTAGACATTAAAAACACAGAGGTGGGAAGCTTGCAAACAATTATATGTTTTCTTCCAGAACTGTGTGACCTTGTCAATACTAAACAAGCAATCATGCCATCACAGCCCATTTGTCCTTGAGCCACGGTTCTTGGCAAGGGAAATGTTGAGAATATTGAAGACATACACCTTGGATTCAGCTGGTGTTGAAAAGATTTTCTGTGCTTTTCCAAACTACTACAAATGTTGCAGTTAGCACACATTTATACAAGCTGGTCTTTTTCCACTAGAGTTTTGAAAACAGAAAGCTATAAAAACTCAGTATAAAGAACAGGTTGGCTACAAAACATATATACTAATATTTCTGCAGAGTTCATAAGTTATATTTTCTAATTACTTTACTATTTATAATGTGCTTATTTTTTACAAGTTTTATTAACTCAAAAGCTACAGAAAAAAACCCCAGCAGCTTGCATACAGCTTGAATATGAACCTTTAAAAAGAATTCTATTTGACTTTTATGCTTTACAAACTTGCACTGCAACACTCTAAAATACTTGAGTGGCATCAGCTTAATCTGAAACCAGGCCTAACATGCAGTATGAGAAAGAACTAGCCTGACCCCCTGTGGCCAAAACATTGCAAAACTTTAAATTTACCACCATCATCCGAATCCTCCTCAGATAACCACCATGGCACTGAATCCTTTTTCTTCTTTTCTTTTTTCCTGGGCTGTCCCAGTTTCTCAAGAATACTGGACTTTTTCTTTGAATTTCCAAGTGAATCATCTGAAAGAGACTGAATCAATTGCACACAAGATTAAAGAGAGCTTTTACATTTTTACACTGTTTCAGCCACTTAATTCTGGGCTTCTGAGTCCAGATGCCTCTCATTACTCCCCACTGTTCCTCTTTTTTGTGTATGCATCACAAAATTGATTAAGAAACAATAACTATATTCATGTGGCACAATACTGCATATTTTAATAATCCTGCTGCCAGAATTTGGATATACTAAAAGCTGTCTGCTTCAGAGAATGTATGTTCAAATGAACAGCTTAATCAGCTCTTTTTCAATTAGTTGAATAAAACTCTGACTACATCCCTGAAGATAATGAAGTAGAGTAGAAACAATTTTGCCTTGTCCTTGCTTTGCACATGAATGTTATTATTAATATTCTAAAAATAAATATGCACTAGCAACATTCTAGCTGCCAGCAAATCAGATTTCAGAAATTAATTTTATACTTTTTATTCTTGGAATAGAAATGCCAGAGCCACTCCTACCCAACTATGTATTAAACTTTCATATGTGTTAGTCATCCATGGTGATTTTGACTGATGGCTTAAATAAATGGAAAAAAAAAATCTATGAGTATGGACACTATATGATTTGAGCTACTGAAAAGTAATGGGAGGGAAAAGACAACTAACCTCTGCTCTTTTCCTTTAGGAAAAGACTAATCTCTGTTCTTTTCCTCTTTGTGGCCTAGAGCAGGCTCAGAGCCACAATTAGCTGTCCACACATTGAACAAGGAAATATTAATTAAACTAGTGCACTGCAACCTTATGTTCTACATATACTTTGTGCAGCAAATTGGAGTTACGGGGAATGGAATGCTTTTTATCTAAATTTTTAGCTACACCTCTTAAAATCAATTGTCCTAAAGTGTCTTAAAGAACACGGTGCACAGAGTTAGCAAAAGTCATAAACGGTAATAAACAAAGAATATGAAATTCATCACATGGGAAAATTTCAAAAGCTTCACTTTTGTAATTGTCACAAAGAAGAAAATGTGTGATAGTATAAACCCAATATTAGAGGCAACAGGATTGTGGATACTTAACATGTAAAACACAAGGGTATGTTTTATTAAAACAAGCCTCTGCAATCCACTGCCTCCTACTACATTAAAAGCACGGCCATAAAAGCCTACCTTTACTATATGACTAAAACTTCAACTTCTCTGGGCTTAACAAGAACATTCAAAAATCAAATGCCAATTATATAAAGCTGTAATTTAAGAAAAAAATTATTGTAATAAAATGTTCTTATTAGTATCTCTAATCAAGAACATCTTTAGAGGTTTTAGTTTCACTAGAGAAAACTAAATGCCTGTCATACATCTCAGAAAGAAAGAAGTGCTCTGAGCTTTTCACATTAATAGAACACAATTTTAATAAATTATGAAACTGTTAGACAACAGGATGTATTGCAATTTCTCTAAGTTGCCTCTGTGACACAGAAAAAAACAGCTTTAGATTTCTAATAAATATCCCATAAATAAAAATTTCCTGACACTAGTCACAACACAAGTACTAGTGCCATTGTCCCCAAAGATCAGACAGCCTCCTGCTAGCTGGAAGCCCTGACAGGTCCTTGATGCAAGCTCTGTTACCACTTGCTGTTTCTTTTACAACCAACAGTATCCTCTGCTCTGCAAGCAGAACTTCAGTGATGCTCATACTCCTCAGTGGATTGTAACTAAAGAACCTGCAACTCCCACAGGTTGTGCTCAGGTTCTGGAAACTTTCCAAGTCCAGCCATCTTGTCAACTGCAGACAGTAAAGCTGCAGCAGCTGGGAAAAGAAATGCTGACACAAAAATACTGGTGAATTTTTCCCAAGACATCAGTAGCCTCAACAGCAAAACTTCCAGATTTTTTTCCTTCCTTTGAAAAAAAGGTAAATCAATCAATCAATCAATCAATCATCAACCAACTTTTTGGACTCGTAATGACTTCTCTGCACCAGTAAGTGGCACCAATTTCTTCATTTCCCTCCTCCATGAGACAGTCTCTCAGCCTTTCAGGAACAGACACACACAGACACACAAAAAGTGTCAGTTGTTTAATCTCAACATAAATAAAAGCCAAAAGAGACAGTTTTAAGAACTAGAACAACTACACGGCACATCATCAGCTTAACACCTCTTTTGCATGTGAAGGAACTTAAAAAAGATAGGTAATACAGGATTTGATCTAAAACACTCAGACTTTCATGACCAGTTGTCCTAATTAATTAATTAACCAGTATTTTTCAATTAAATAAGTCTACTCCAAAATATGTTTTTATTACACGATAATACATGTTAATCTATTTGATCTTTTAATAAAAACTTAAAATATTTCTCAAACATGGCTTAATGTGTGGTGTTTCTCTTCCAGATACTATTCTACAAATATTTTAATAAAGATGGTATAGCCTTTCCTTTTGAAATTCCTCCTTCTCAAGTATCCAGGAATATCAAGTAGGACGAAGGTCAACTGAAAATACTAGAAGCAGACAACAGCTTTTTCACAACATTGCTTTGGGTCATCAAGAAAAGGCAATTAATTCAATTAATTGAAGGACTGTGTATTAGAAAGACTTGCTCGCATTGCACATCCCAAGAGAACGTCACAGCCAACACAGCAAACACTGAAAATCTGGAGCTAAACCAATATAACAGATGATGCTTGAGGGAAATGCAGCTGACAATAGGTGAAACACACCAAAACAAGATATTGATGGTGAGGAGTCAATGGACCACAGGAACAGGCAGTGGAAGAGGAAGGGTTATGGGAAGAATTATGGATGACAACAGGCTGTCTTGGCAAGGGGTTGGGAATAAGCATAACCAGGCAGAGGGAATCATTAAAGGATTTATCCTACATGCAGTCCTTGTTATTACACATTTGTGTTTCCTTCTGTAAAATGATAATAGTCTAGAAAATCCACTGATAGCTTTTAAATTTCAGTGTATATGCCAAAAGACTTAGTTTAATCCACATATTAGACCTGCATCATCCAGCTGTATATACTGTCTTTCTTTTAACTTTGTATCTTTTAATCACAAACACACACACAGCCTCACCCCAAACACAGATTCATTTAGTCATTTAAAAGGGAAAAATCCTGCTACATTTCCTCTCTGAAAGGTTTGCTTAAAGATTTGCTTAAACAATATTAAGTCTTCCCCAAACTACTGAGAAATAGATTTAATTATCCCCCACCCGCTGTGACACTCTCAACACAAACATCACCTACAGAGAGATTTCAAGAAATGGAGCCCATCAGTTTCTCATCTTTCTAATACTAAAAGGCAAAACTCTTATAAAAAACAGAAGCAAGGAGAAGGACATAGCAGAAGATGCATGTGTAAAAACAACAGAGAATAGACAATGTCTATTGTTATTTGGGTCTTTATCTAGCTGGCAAAAAACAATGCATATTTTTAATAACTGGATTAGCAGTGTGAAAACGGTTTTGGATTGAAATTATGAAAAAATTAAGACATGAATTGCTAAAGTTACATTCTCTGGGACATTCCAAATGCTACTTAGAATAGTTCAATAGTTATTGGATATTTTTAACGAGCACTCTCAATGTAGGCAATAGTGAGGAGGAAGAAGAGCATATCAAATGAGGAATAAAATACTACAAGCAATCACATGCAGAGTTTTGACAGATGTGCATAATAAATAAGAATAAAACTCCTTTCTCTTTCCCAGAGCAACCCCCTTTGTAACAACAGTAAGTAAAGAATTTTGAAGGAAATGCAAAGACCAGTTTTCTAATTTTACTAACATTAATAATTTCAGTGAGTTCAAGAGAGCTAACTTAGGTACATCATTAAATTAAATTACTTTTAACAAGTCATTAAATTGTAACACAGTTTCTACTTTAAAAAAATGTCAAGCATACATTACATATAACAGAGATTCCAGAAATAATCTCTGCCATCTCTAGTTATGCTTATATACAGAATTAAAATTCTAGTAAAGGCCTTATGTAGCAGTATTTATGTTTTAGAGTTACCACACCGTGTGTCTGACAGACCAGAGAGCAAGTTCTGAAATTACAGGTCTATTTGCATTGAAAAAGCCATACCTAGTCAGGGCACTTAGATGATATCTGATAATTCTTAGCTTAAGTCAGAACCCACAGACTTGCATGATTTTGCCAGTATTCAAAACCATGAAGCACCATGAAAAACTAAAGGAATCTAATCCAAATTTTCTAATCACTACAACATGCTTCATTTTATACACGAATTTTAAAATATAATTCACTAAGAATAAGCATTGCACCGAAAAATAAAGAATTTTTTAAAACGTAGCTTGTGTTTATATACAGGCAGAGTTTTTTAAAGTCATTTTCAATTACACATCAATTTGAACGTTCTGGTACTAAGTAGCACTAACAATAAAACTGAAACAAAAATCAAGAACCAAGGGCTCTTTCTGGAGCTACAACCAGGCAATAACGAAATATTTATTTAATTACAAAACTATTCTCTTGATTTCAATACGGCAAAATAGTATGAATTTGCCTTAGCAATTAAGACCTTGAAAAGACCCATACATAAGACAGCTACATTAATTATGTGATAAAAGCACAGCTGAATCTTACACTTTGTATTCTTCCATACTCAATTTTCCCCATTTTTAATAGAGAAAGGGATGTGACCTTGCTCCCAAACATACCTCTTTCAGAAACTCTTCAAACTGCTCATCTAATTCTTCCTTTGAAAATCGATGAGCCATAATTTGCAGCTGGGTTTTACCTTCCAAACAACTGAGTCTAAAAACTAAAATTTAAATTAAAGTTAATTAAATGCAGTCTGAAATTTATGTAACCTGATGATTTTCTTGAATAGAGCTATAAACAAAAAAAAAACCCAATCCAAAACATGAGAGATGACAAACACCATTCTCCCATCCCTTATGAAACTATTTACTGAATGACAAAATCAGTGCAAATGTACTTAGATCACTCAAGTCCTTATAAGCAAAATACTCACTTCCAAAACACCACTTCAGCATTTAAACTTTGAGGGATAAATAAAATATGATTCAATTCAGCATCTTTATATTTTTCTTCAAAAACCGGCTCTCTCAGTAACCCACACTTAAGCATTTTCTTAATGATCAAATGAGAATCTACTGCAGTAATATTTCCATTTTAAGAGCTTTTAATTCTTTTCTATGTATCTTCTCCAATACTGGGGACATCTGGCATTGTTGGTTTTGTTTTATCATCTCTGCTGGGCTTTGGATTTAGTAAACAATAAATACATACAAATCTTTTTAAGGTTAGGGAATGGCATTTGGTTTGATCTGCCCTGACACAGAAAGCCAATGACACTTGCCCCCCTCTCCTTTCCCTAAGTCTACATCAACTTCTCAGGTATAAGATATGCCCCACAACCAAAGGCTGCAAAGCTTTTGTGTATCACATTGCACAACACATATGGCTCCCTTCAAAACTGCATATGTATGGAAGCATTAAACTGCACTAGCATCTTCCAGGCTGAGAAGTGTGATGCAAACATAAAAGGGCTAAACAGTTGCAAAAGTGCTTTTACCATTAAATAAAACTTCTCCCAGTATGGAGCCCACTCAGTACACACGACTGTTACCTACCTAGTAAATTGATTTTGACAGGCGAGTTGTGACAACTGTTTCCTGCTTTCACTCCTTATCCATCCATAGACCACCCGACACTTTGGCTTTGGCAGTTAAAAAAAAAAAAAAAAAGTTATATAGCACACTGCCCAGGCGTTGAATTGAGCACGATATCCTTATGTAAGCAGTTGGACAATATCTCTGAAAACATGGTAAGGAGATTAAGAATGTTACCTCTCAGGGCACACATAATCCAGTATCCTTTTATACTTTCACATCAAAGAACACTTGATGTGAAACGCAGGATGCTTTAGCAACTTACTAATTGTGCCAGCTACTTTAGCAAGTGGGGAATATTTAATTCTAGCCTTGCAAAAAAGGCATTGACATTATCCATACTTCTTCCTACATTAGAACGACGGCTTTCTTCTGCATACCTTATAATTACATCTTTTATAAAAACTAACAATATGTGACTTAAAGGACAACAGACATGCTTACAATTTCGGTAACAGAAGATCACAGTCAAACATTAACCTTCGCAAATATACTTTCCGGCCATATCTTCATACCCGGGGGCTCACAAATGACTGCGCACAAAGGCGGCACTTACTGGATATATGCTACAACAGAGCGCAAAAAGAGGAAGCTTTTGAGGACGTAAACCACGGGGATGAAGGAAAACTTAAACAGTCTAACACATTTCAAGCAACCTTTTAATCAGCCTAGCTGTGAATGGATCCTCTTCCTCCTCCTCGGGCTTTCTCTGGAGCACACGCACGGCAGCGCGGGGACGGGCGGGCGGGCAGGGCTCGGCTCCAAGGCCCGGCGGGGGCCCCGGGGAGCAGCGGGGCAGGGAAGGGGACGCGGCTCGGAGCCGAGCGCTGCCCCGGGCGCCGGGCGCGGACGGGCCCCGCGCTGGGCCCCGCTCATCCACGGCCGCCCCGCTCGCCGGCGGCGCGGTTGCCCGGGAAACCCTCCCGGCCACCGTCCCGCCCGCCAGCGGGGACCGCGCCACGTGATTCCGCCAAATCCACCAGCTTCCCTCCGCTCTGCTCGCCCCGCCGCGGGACACACGTCATGGGGGGAGCGGGCCTCGGCGGCCACGCGGGACGGGTGGGGACGGGCCCGGGCGCCGTGCCCACCGCCGTGCCCACCGCCGTGCCCACCGCCGAGCCCACCGCCGTGCCCACCGCGGGACACGCGGGTCGCGAGGGGACGGACACGGGGACGGGCGCCATTGACGGGCGGAGGTGGCGGAAGGCGCCCCCTGGCGGGCGGGGGGAGGTGGTGCGGGTGGTCCCTGAGCGGTCAGGGCTGGACAGGGTGGAGGGAATTTCCATGTGCGAGCAGAGGGAATTGCCGTGTCCGAGCAGTCAGGAACCGCTCTGGCGCCACACTCGCACCACCTGAGCGGGGACCGAAGCCCCTTAACAGCCACAACACCCCGCAGTCACACGGTCAGAGCAGGATTCCTTCCGCCTCGACCCCAGGCGCGTCTCCAGACGTCGTACAACTGATCTTTAAGGAAAGCAGCAAGGAAAGAGTTAAAAGTGTGTTGTATTCCCTAATGCAAGGGTCGAACTCAAAGCGTCCCTTCTCGCTTATTCACAGAAATCCCTTTCTAAAGTTTCCCTAATGTTTCAGGCTTAGATGTCGGCCGTTGTGCTTTTAATACGTTTTAGCACATCTCTGGAAATGTTTAAAACACGCAGGGAAATTAATGACCCCTGTTTCCCTGACCACTGCCTCTCAAATAACCGCAGAACAATTGCAGTCTGTGCTTGCATGTGCTCTCCAGCGAGGGTCTGTCAGTTGTGTTTGTTGTGAGAGTCACGTTGCTTCAGGAATTTTTATGCCAGCATTTAGTAAATGGCAAAATAAAACAAGTTCACTTAAGAATACAAATGGACATTGTTCGCACACGCACACACACACACATGGGTTTTGATTCTCTGTTGAGCAGACTTGGAACGAAAGGATTTTGAAGTTTTTCTTCAACGAGTGTTGGGTACTCATTGCAAGTGTGAAACCAGTTAAAGTCCTACCACTGCCTCTCATTTCCTGTTAGCTTGAGAGATAAAGACAGCGCTCCCAATATGGCCTTTATGTATCCCAGATTTTTTAAGGCTAGTATAAATTATAGTTTAAATTCAAAGAAGCAAAGAAATATAGGCCCTGTTTTTTTCCGCACAAATCTATAGGAATTACTTTGCTAAAGGTGCTGCAGCACTTCTTTCAGTCAGGCCTATTGTCTGCAGATGGAGTATTATGTTTCCATTTGCAAAGTATTTTTTTTCATCTTTATGTGCAACTTCTGCTGCTGTCTGTGGGAAATGTGGGAGCTGATCAAGGACAGAATGCCCACATAAACTAATATACTAGAACAATTTGTTACACACGGCAGCCTACTGATGAAAACATCAATTTCCAACATTTATTCTTTTCTCTTGTTGTGTGAAAAAGCATGGAGTAAGGCATGAGAGTTTAAAAAGAAGTATGGAAATTAATTAAAAGAATGCCAGTCATGCTTCATGCCTTGATCCTGCTCAGATACAAGCCAATGCAAATTTTACTATTAACTTCAAAGTGATAGCTGTGACATCATTCATTGATCATGAGAGTTACTTCATATATGATCAAATAATCACATCAAGGGCTCAGTCCTTCAAGCTGCTAAAAAACTGTTGCACATTGAAGTTTTTCTGTTTGCAGAAATACGTTCAAAGAGCCTTATACAAAGTATTGAAAAATGTGCAGAGGGATCAATGCTGTTGGAAACCTCAGTGCCCATATGGGAAAGAAAAAAACCTAAACCACTCTTGATGACTGTGGTGAAGAGGAGGCATTGCCTGGTGTTGAAATGTCATCCAGTGCATTCAAATAACATGCACAATAGCCACTTAAAAGATTTTCATTTCCTTCTAATGCCAACCAGTTGGAGCAATTTTCTCAAGAGCTCTTAACAGCAGAATTTAAAAAATGGGAGAGCAAGGCTAGCCATGAATTTCAGCCAGGAACACGGCAATTTGGGCAGCAGTGATAATAAAGCAGAAGGATGGATGCAAATTCTAAAATAAATCCTGCTGGACAGAGCCCCAAATTATAAGATGAATTCCAGGCTCTGCTGACATGGGTGGGAAGCCTTTGTTGACTTCTCTGAAACCAGATTTTGCTGCTTTAGTCATTGGCTTCTCATTTAAATATGTGGCATGTGCACACATAATACATATGTTTTTCTCGCTAAACAGCAAAAATATGAGGCTTCATGGATTATTATAGTAATTTCCAAAGATTAATGGCAAAATTAAAAGGAATAAAATAGCCACACTTCTATTCTGTTGTCTAATTTCAGTTAGTCAGTGGGCAAAAAGATATCAAATAAAAACCAAAAACCTCTGCCACATTCACTTTGGGTGAAGCATTGCATCAGATAGTATTTCAGTACTGAACTTGCAAATATGTGAAATACGAGATTATGATAATAAATATTTCACTATATTCTTGGTTATGTTTTTTTAAGGGTTAACAGTTTCCTACTGAATCAAAAGCAAACAAACAGTGGTGGACTAAGAAGTTAAAATTGCATTCTCTGTGTATACTCACTGTGATGAGACTTCCTTAAGTGACGATGCAATAAAAACTCTTTCCAGTATGCACATCGTAAAAAAGAAAAGCCTTCCATAACTAGAAAGTGCACAGAAAACAAAAATAATCGTGTGGAACTGTATTCCATGAGAAAATGGTAGTCAAATTAGGACTAGTTATGAAATAGTTCACATAACTATAATTGTAGTTTAAAAGAGCATTTTTCATACTTTCACTTTTGGTTCGCTGCAGGTCTCATTTTGTTTTGTCACTGATAACAAGTCCTCAGATCCCAGGGGTTGGATTTTCGGTTGATTCAGTTACAGTAGCCTGAACTCAGCGTCTCACCGTATGGGTTTTTTCCATCATGAATTTTCTCCATGGGCTGAGAACTAAATTCTATGTCATGTTTCAAATTATTCCAGGGACTCAGACTGGTCACAAATCTTATTTCTTCTTGCATCCCTTGAAGGGAGCCGCAAAGTTTGGAGTTTGAAGGCTGTTACTGGCCATTTCCCGTTTTCTGGAAGTTAGCAGACATGCACTGTTTCTCATGCTTTTTGAAAATGGATCCTCCCTCTGGCTTATTTGTTTAAATGTTTAATTGCCTTAATGTTGTGCCTGTACTGCCAAGTTCTCCGTTTCTCTGGAAGAGTGCAAAGTTGCTGTAACTACTAGCTGCAGGAATAAATCCTTCACCATCACAGAGGAAACTCTCCTATCGCCAGCAACTGTAAGCAATTAAAAATTCTTTCAAGAGGGTGATTGTTTGCAGTTGATAATTAAAGGTGCTTATCACTCTCTCAGATTAAAGTGCATTTGCCAACATTTAACACTGCTTTTTCTTTCATTGCCTGATTCTCTATGAACTTGTTGGAAAACATTGCTCCACTGCGTAATCCAGCTAGTGGAGCAAGAGCCCTTCTATTGCTTTTGAGAAATCCTGGGAAATTTATTATGCAAAGATAGACACAAACATGGCTGGTTTGGCTAACTGTAGCACTTTTGATTTATTCTTATGATGCTGCCCCGTGCCTACTATAGGTCTTTCTTTGCCAGTGAAAATTCTCAGTTTTCGGCATCAGGCAACATGCTTACAATTCCTACTCTGTGGGACTGGAGAAACTCCTTGGGTCACTTCCACCTGAAATCATTTGAACTGCAAACTCTCATCTGCCTTGGATATTCTTCTTTTGCATACAGCAAGTTTTGTAATAAGTTTTCTCTTTGTGTGAAAACAGACTGCATGTGTTCTGTTCAGAAGGTAAGGTAAATATTTTTATAGAAATTTCTTGGTGGCTTAGGAAAGATCAAACTCAGAAAATTCTACAGAGAAAAACTAAGTATTCTTATTTATTAAAATTTTTCAGATCTGTAATATCTTTCGTTGATCCTGATAACATATCTGCTTAACACTGGCAGGAATGTTAGCTTTGCATTTCAGATTTTCACTTGGTTATTTTTAGTTCTTCTGAAGCCTGGGAAATAAGAAATATAACCGCTTTGAACAGTCTGAAAGAGCCAACTCTAGCAGGGCCTCTGAATCTGATTAGATAAAACAACAAAGAGGTTCTGTTAGGGCAGAGGCAGGAAGAACTAAGGTGGGTGGCAATATCTGTCATAACTCAGGGGAAATGTAGCCTCAAAGCACTCAAAAGTGGGTGAAAAAATAACATAAGCAATAGACAACTTTCCCACATCTTAGGTCACTCTCCAAATGCAGTTTGAAGGACTTTCTCTGCGCTCCACTTTTTTCTTTTCTTTTTTTCTTTTTTTTTAAAATCCCCTAAAGTATAATAAACAGCGCATGCATGTGTGTTTATATTAAAAAGCTGATTTAGGGGAACATCGTTTCTTTTCAGATAAGTATCTGAAAAAGTACAGTGTGGCAAGTGCAATTACATTTGTTGGTACAGAAACGGTATAAGATCTTAAGGGACAGATTTGCAATTTTCAGTGTTTTCCTCAGAAAATTAGGTAGCTTAGGGGTGGACACAGGAGATTTCTCCCCTAAAATACAGCTAGTCATGACATCACATTTTATCTTACTGTCCAGAAAAAGAATCAAACTTGTGTTTAGTGCAACTGAGAGGTATTCAGTTTTTTGGGGGACTTGATTAAAAAATTATCTGTTATTGAAGGGGTGGAAACTTGAAACACCCACTCGGCCAAGGATTGTGCTTCCCTTCATTCAGTGTAGGATTCTTATTTTGAGTTGGAAGAGATCGAAAGAGAGATTTGTGCCCCAAACTTGTCCTGCAGCTAAGGAATGTGGTGCTTGTTCCTCATCTTGGAGGCATATGAGAAAAGTCCCTTCAAACTGCTCTTTCTCTGTGTGTAACTGTGGCATTCCTCAGGTAACTCCAGGTGTATCTTCCATGGGACAGACGTGGTTTGGAACAGGAGATGCATCCAGGTGTGATAACTAATGCTATTCCAACACCAGTTTGCACTGTTCTGGAGGTTCAGCCCCCCTGCTAGGCTGAAGAGTGTTCATGTGTGTATGCCTGTGAACTAAGTGGTATTTTTCATCAGGCTAAAGGTAGTTACAGTTGTACATTTGGGCAGGAGAGCTGAAGTGTGAAATTTATCCCTATTACCTTTCTCCTCAAGTTTTTTCTCATTATAATTTCATCTGAAAATATAGTGCTTCATAGTTTTTAATATTCTTTCAAATCTCTCTGTGAGGTTTGGTCTTGCATTCCTGCACAGGGAATTGAGCATCAGATCTTAAAAGCCTTGATGAGGCAAAATCAGATTCTTGCCAGGAATTGTTGCCTATACAAGTTATATTCCACCAGATGGCCTGTGGACTGCCCAGGTGAATGTATAGGAAGACTTTTTCCTGTGATGAATGGAAAAAAGATAAAGTGGACATGGATATCCCTTTTTGTCTTTGGCCACTGAAGTAATAACCCCCTCAAAACTGGGTTCACATGTAATAACAAAAATCCTGGGATGTGTTAACCAGTATTGATGAGGGGGACAAGGTCACTATTACAAGTCTGTTCTCTGTGAGAAGCAAGTTTACATGTTTTGTCAATTTAATATAGCTGTCTCACTCGTCATCTTCTCACTTGGGGAGACAGAAGGCCCAATCCCATGCTGTTTGTACAGATGCTGTGAGTACAGAGATGAGGGATGAGGAAGTCATGGGAATCTGAGGTATCCTTCTCTGCAGCCACATCCCCAGCTCTGCTCAGGGGCATTTCAGGTAGGTGCAGGTTCCTCACCTGGAGCACGTTTCTAGCACAACACCTTTTGTTGTCTAGCGCTGGCATAAGGAGGTTTCATTCTGCACCAGGTGAAGCAACCTTTCTGAAGTCAGTGTCTCCTCTTTTTTGGTTTAATTTTTCTTTACCTGGAAAAAAAGATAATCTAAATTGATGTTCTGTGTATGTGAAACAAGAGCCAGACAGATAGGTACTGTGGAATACAAAACCTCACTGCTCTGGAATTCAATGACAGGCAGATTCATTTATTTTTTTTTCCCTACAAACAGTGCTTTAGGGATATGACCTGTCATTACTTAGAGATTTCCAGCAGTGGAAACTTTGGTGTCTGTCTACCACCCACCTAGTACCAAAAATGCCA
This sequence comes from Acridotheres tristis, assembly GCA_037013685.1. Lineage (NCBI taxonomy): Eukaryota > Metazoa > Chordata > Aves > Passeriformes > Sturnidae > Acridotheres > Acridotheres tristis. Next base: position 78,077,763 of record CM072887.1, on the reverse strand, counting down.
CCAAGAGATTGGCTTCTCACAGGACTAAAATAGTCCTTAAAGCTTAGCCTCAAAGGACTATGACACCTGTTCTTTTGTGTCTTCTCTTTCTCTCCATATCTACCCCACTAATCACCTATTAGCTCCTAAGGTACCAGAAATAAACACTAGAAGTTCCAAGGTTCAGACAGTATATATTAAGACCTGTGAAAACAGCCTTTTCCGAGCATTTGTCTGGAAAATAATACCTAGCTTAAGGATTTAAAACCTACTGAGATTCCTTTGTTATTTCAGGCTTCTGGGAATGGTAATTTTCTTAATGTGATAAGAAACTGAAATGTTTTCAAAGAAAAGACACTTAGATGTATGGTCTGCCTGGATTAGTAAGACTGGAAGCTGCTGTTCCACAAATCCCTTAATGACGACAAACCTTCCCTGGCAAGCTGCTGCATATATTTAATTAAATATTAGGCTACGATTTTTACATGTATACTAAAGGTATTTAGGTGTCACAATTGTCTCGCAGTGTAATAATATTTGAAGTGATTTAATTTAAAGTTGGATAAGCTTGGACTTTTTGTTCATTTCCCCCACTCTGAGGGATAAAATAGCATAGTGTGAAAGCCTTTTAAGATTCAACAATATTGTTCAAGCATAGCATCTGCAACTAATAACTATGTAACTTTGAATGAAAAAAAAGTCTAATTATCATGGAAAAGGGAAGATGGTTGACTCATCTTCTGCAGTTTGGATTACATGTGTGGGATTGTGTTTTGGATGGAGCACTCCAGAATAGCAACACTCCATCAAAAACACAGTCATGCACCTGTACTCCAAATGGCTGAATAAGGCAAAACATATGTCATCTGAACACTGTGAATCAAATTAAAAAAAAAAAAAAAAAGAAAAAGAAAAGAAAAGAAAGGAAAGCTGGAAGAGAAATAAAGACAAGTACCATAACATTGGTGTGTGTGAAGAGTTGTTTCTTTAAAGCTCCCTGAGTGATTTATTTATCGCTAAACCTCTGTTCGCAAGCCATGTTTGATTTTGCTCGATGCTGATATAGACACTGAAACTGGATATTATGGAAAGGGCTGCCAGCAACTGTTTGATCCTGATAAATTACAATAACAGGCACAATTTACAATGAGAAGCTATTGCTGCTTCTGGCTCTAATGTGTGATGAGGTTTAAAACATGGTGGGCCAAAATTCCCTTACCTGGTGGCCCCCTCAGACCATTTACAGAAGAGCATTTAAAAGAGCCACTGAGCAGAAGAAAATTATATTCACAGCAAGGGCCAGGCCCAATTTTATATCAAAGGTCAGCACATGTGTGTGTATGTGTATCTGCCTGCGTTTAGAATGAAAGATGTGGGGAAAAGAAGTAGAAGAAGAGTGTATAATCCACATGTTTGGAAACTTGTGTGTCAACTGAGCAGCCCATTCCCTGGTTCGTTCTACATGTGCACACACCCCCCAAAATCCCCCATACCACCACCACCCCTCACCAGCCCCCTTTATGCCTGCAATGCATATGTGTTGTGAATATTGAAGTATTTGCTCTGGAAAGTTAATTGATGACTGGCTGCTTGTTTGATCTTCACAGTGTCAAGTTCAAAATGTAATGAACGATAAAACCCACCCAATAGCTGGGCTTGGAAAGAGGTGCAAATTCAGAAAAGTGATATGAATTAGATTGCCCTGTGTATTTTCTTTGCAGTAGCATTCTCAGACACCTCCCCTTATTTCAGAAATTTATACAAGCCACAGTCCACATTCAGGAGAGTAAAGGCAGGTTTCCTGAGATATTTCATTGCCTAGAAACTTTTGATAATCTCATCAGGTGCTGTTTTTCCTCCTTAGGGGACTTTGAGTCTAATCAGATTAACATACACATTCTTACTGATGTGCCAAAAGTTCACTGTCACGGGGGGAAAATGAAGAATGGAGTGAAAGGGATACTGCAGGAAAAAGAGGAACAAGAAAAAGATATCGACTACATGTACATGAAACTATGCATTCTCTGATCAGCTCATGTTTCTGGTGCCTCCTGTAGTGAAGTACAAGAGAAGAGACAATTTTGGACACTTTTGTTAGTGAAATGTTGAATGAGGCTTCAGAAAGTCTCTAGGAGTAGTGATGATGTTCAGTGCTTCTGACAGATTGTTTACTGGACTTCTGAAGGACTGTAAAGCACCTCTCCTAACACTGGATTCCTGTCTTTGGGAAGCATTCTCCTATCCAAGACTGTATCATATCTCTTGCCTGACCTCATCTTCTGTTAGTTGCTTCATCCAGCTGCTGTTAGATTCACATCCAGAGATGATCAGGAGAGGTTTTTCTGTATTTGCAGCATGCTCCTCCCTTACTCCAACATATATGAACATTTGCACGTGAACCCCAGAAGCTGTCCCCAGTTCCATTTTCACAAACCTACTTTGTGTCCTCTGCCTTTGACAAGTAAACTTTTCCATTCCTTTATTTTTCCTGTCTTGTTTTCCATTTAAAAACCCTATATATATATATATATATATATATATATTTATATTTATATTTATATTTATATATAATTTCCACTAACCATTCCTCTTTTCCTTTGAAGAAATGCATGTACACATGCTTTCCACCCTCTCTCTGCACCGCTGCTTCCCCAGCCTTTATGTAGGATCAGTGTTTCCAATGTCATCTGCTGGAGAGGGGCAGGCAGAGTTACTGCATATCTTTAAGGAGTGAGTGTGCATCCATGAACATGCACATGTGCACACACATGCTCTCATGTATAGGTGCCCTCCTGTCTCAAGGAGTAAGGGGTCCCCTGGATCACGGAGAATGAAGTGGAAGAGGTGAACATGGGCTTGTGTCTCTGTAAGGTGTGTCTTGCAGTTTAGCAAAGACATAGTATTAAATACAGATCTTGAATGCAAGGGGACAGGTGTTGAGGACAAAAGGTACACAAGTTCCCCTAATTCTAAATATAGACAAATGTTTAATGTCAGTATCTATGGACTCTATGTAAAGGGGCAAACTACTTAAGAAAAGAAGCTAAGAATCATTTCTAAAGAGGTGCCCATTTCCATGCTGCTGGAAATTTTCTGCCAAGAATTACGTTGGATAATTCCAGGCCAGGTTCCAAGATTACATGTCTGCAAGGGGGGCATACATTAGAAATTGAAATTAGATATGACAAGCTGATCATAGGAGAAAAAATATTTAAGTCAAAATATTTTGGAAAAGAGGTCAGCCTGAAATTAGATTAATGGTTGCAAAAAGTGGTCTGAATATTAAAAACGAGGGCAGTCTATGGGAAATGCCTTAAATGTGTCCTTTTTTTCTAAGCAGGCTGTTCAAATTGCCAAAAATGAGCAGAAATTAGGGGTTTGTTTTCTCTGTTGATCCCATAGTGAAAGAAGAAGCATGACTGTCATTTCCCTACACTTCTGGGGAGTGTCAGTTATGTATTTACAGCTTGGTGGGTTCCCAGAATAGATAGGTCTGATCTTCTGTCCATTGGAAGTGCTGTGGTACTGGGACGGGTAACTTGTGTGACCATCACTTGCCCTCTAGAAAAGCAGCCATAAAGACATTGCTTTCCCTAGTAACTGGTTCTGATCAGTAATAATGATTACTTCTTTTGATTAAAAACCATCTAATTGAGCACTTAAATGTGTTTGACTTGAGCCTTCCAACTTGTGAGACCCCTTCTGTTAGATGAAAGAGCTCAGAAGTGCACTCTATTTCTTTTCTGTGGCAGTACTAATATACTGAAGCCAAACCACGTCTTCTTGACCAGCTGTGAGTTAAAGCCAGCAAACTTGCTGTGGGGAGCTACTGCTTTCATTTTAAACCAGCTTATATGATAATAGAGCAGTGGGATGTGCGAGTCACTGGAGTTTACCTTTCCACCTGCTTGTGCAGGCTCCGAGCAGCAAACGCAAGCGATGGGAAAGTTAAAGACCAGCGACAACAGAGCCGGCCACACGCAGTCCCCGTCTGTCAGCCCTGCTTCAGCTGAGCCAATGTTGCCACAGGGGTGCTGCAGGGTTTAAGAGAGAGATTTCCACGTGTCCCCCCTGCCTTCTCTAGGCAGCGGACTACCTTGTACAGTTCAGATTTCATCATGAGCCATGTTTACTGAGTTGTCAGAGATAAGCCTGTCTCTAGAGACAAACGTTAAGATGGGGAACAGAAATGCCAGCAGTGAGCACATATGGCACTGTTTGTGCTCTTAAGTTTGAAAGAGCTAGACAAGTTAACAAATACAGATGTTTAAAATCAGTAAGAGTGTTTAATGAAAACAAACAAAATACTGTAGTCTATAAAGCTAAACCTGTTTTTCTTTTGCTGCTTTTGACAAGCTGGGATTAGTGTTTTTCTGAACCTATACCCTCCTTGACATATGGGACGTTTTTGAGGGACATTAGTCCCAGCAGATGCTGGGTGGCGCTTGGGTGGATGCCTCTGATTTTTAGTTAGTTAATAAATCAGCTTTTACAACCATGTGTATCCTATGATTTAACACATGCGTAACAATAATACTGGATTAGGAAGAACAAACTGTTTCACTGCAAAGGAGATTTTATTTCTTAGTAATATTGCATACAATAAGAGCTTTTCTGTAACATAAACAAAGGATTCATGCTATTTTTTCATTTAGCCAGTGTCCTTCATCCCCATGGGTCAAATTGTACTTGGAATTGCGGTAGTACAAATGCAGAGTACCTCCACTGAGCTCAATAAAACTCTTTCTATTCACTTCAAAAGGATGCTGCGTCAAACCTCTTGCAGCCTGCTTTCCACAGGCAGCAGTAGCCACTTCCTGCCTAGTAAACTGCTTAAGTGATATTCCCTCAATTAAAAGACTCATGTAATACTTTACCTAATCAGAAGGTTAAATAGTGTCATGTTGCTTTCCTACAAAAACCTTTTTCCTATGTGTCCTGCTCTTGTTTTTGGAAGGAAAATTTTCTTTTTAATCTTTAAGCTCCCACTGCAGATATGTGCTAAGGTACTAGCACACATGACATCATCCTTGGCTTCAGTCTTTGAGAGTGAAATGGTATTTAAAAATATGAAATTCTGGTAGCAATGTCACACCCAAAGTTGAAGTTTAAAACAAAACTGACAGCAAAATCAACTGCCAGGAAACAGACTATTTTTTAAATTAGACATCTATCATGTCAACTTTGAGTTAATCTCTGGAGCCAGCTCAAGAATGGATGAGGTAATATTTGCACATGTGGATAAGATAGAATGAAAATACTTTTTTTTTTTTTTTTTTAATTTGGCTAATATGCTACAAAGATTATGAAGCCTGATGGTTGGAATCACAAGCTGTAATTGAGGGTTATGTGTGAAGCAGCAGATTAGAATGGCTTTAACATGTTACATGATGATCTCTGAAAGTCCCAGGCTGTATACAAAGTGTGGTGAATGGGGGCACTTGCAGGAGGTAGGAAGATAGGTGATAAGTGGAGGGTTGACATAATTCTGGAGGAAGCTCTCAAAGCCAACACATTTGGTGGATAAGTTTAAAGACTTGGTCTCACTGCTTTAGTTATGAGTGCCAGGGCTTGAGGCTTAAAAGGGAATCAGGACCTGTTGACAGAGCCAGCTAAAAGATGGCTGGATGTAAGTTATAGTGCATGAAAGAAAATGAAACATTGAGTCATAACCTGTTACAAGAGCAACCTCTTTTGCTATTACAGAAACTGTCTGAAAATTTGTTTTTGTCTGTGTTAATAGCGCTTAAAACACATGTGAATTACAGCTGGGGAAGGAATTTCACTAATTCTTGTTTTCTGTGCTGTTTGTGAAAGCTTTTCTTAGCCTTTGTCCACGCTGTTCTCTGAAGCATACTCCTGGCAAAGGTCTGCATTCCTTGCTCAGCATTTGTACCCAACTGCCTGTGAAAGGTTGACATGTGCAGAAACTCTCAGAGGCCTGGCTTAAGAAGTGTGGGGCTCAGGTGGCTCATTCTATCTTGTTCTTTTTCAGGGGTCTCAGTGGTCTTTTCTATAATCTTGGCAATTCTGGAGACCAGTTAAGTTAAATCAGTTCTTTCCAAGACCCTGCACAGAGGTCCATGCTGCAGCCTTGTCCATGATGAATGCCTATAAATTGCTAGTCCTTTGATCTGTTTCTCCACACCACTGGAGTAGCTTTGCACCTCCTAGAAGTGTGCAGGAACAGAGGCAGGAGGGTTCTACAGGGTAGCACCCCACCCTCTACAAGCAGAGATGTAAGGAGTTTTTTTTAACTTTTCGTGCCAGTTTCGCTTGGGGATGTCAATGGAAGAGGTCTGAAGGACATAAAATGATCAGGAAGAAGAAGATGTGTTCCTAGGGGAATGTGAGGGCCAGGAAAATAATTGAGATGTTGGTCTTTGAATCAGAGCAGGAAAGGTCTATTCCACAGCCATCTCCATCCTTTTTGAGAGATATGCAGACAAGAAGTTGATTTCAGTCACTAATGTCAGGTTTACAAGTGTAAGAGCTGAGATTTCTCTCAGGCCTTTTTGCTGTGGGCAACTGTGAGTTTGTTACAATCTTCTGGAAACACCATAGTCAGGGATGCTGCAGTCTTTATTCAAAAGTGACCATTACATATCCAGCTACATTCATATCTGCTCTCCAGCTGAACAATAGGTCTGAAAACTGATTAGCTGTGTTTTGGGGCAAGGACACTGTTCTGCCTAAGAATGACAGAGGATGTTCAGGTGAGAACCAGCAAAATGTGCCACACTTAGATGTGGACACAACTCAACCGAGGAGCTCAGCTTCCTCCAAAGAAGAGCACACTGGAAACTTCTTGTAGGACCACACAGAGCAGGACACAACACAGAGTATTTTCACAGCCATCGCTGTTAAAAAAAAAATTAAAAATCAGTGTTTTTGAAAGTTAGGGGTTTTTCTATAGAATACAAAATGAGTACACAATATTCACTACTTTCAAAAGAGAGTCAGTGCAGAAAATCTGAAGTAACCATGACTAGGATTGGGAAGGAATGGAAGTGAAAAGTTTTGAAAAACTTGCAGTTCTGTGTTTTGTATTTCCCTAAGAGTCTTGTGTTTTTTCTGTGTTCATTTTGATTTGTGGAAAGCTGTTTACATGACATTTATGCCTCTGCGTGAAGAAAGTTATACAACATATGTGTTAGTCTATGCAGGTGTTTATAACTGTAAATGTTACTTTTGTAGTTTGCCAAATGGAAAATACACCCAACGGCATCTTCTTGAACCTGTAAATAAACTGTTTTCCAGAGCAGCCATCAAGCACATCATGAAAGGAAATGGCAGAGCAATTCCATTGACAATAGCATGAGAATTATTATGAACCAGATGTGAAACAATACAAATATTAGTGAAAAGAATAGTTTCTGTCTGCCCGAGCATGACAAAGCTTCAGGAAACACAGGGATATGGATTGGATGTGCAATGAAAATAAGTGTGTGATTCTCTGACTGGAACTGCAGGCTGAAATTCTTCTGAACAAGCTCACAAATGACGTGCTGTTGGTACAAACACTGACCAAAAGCCACTCATCCCTTTGACTGGGACCAAACTTTTCTTGCTCCCCATGAGTGAGGAGCCGAGGCATTCCACCTGGGCATCAAACCCACAACTCCTTTCTGCCCCACAGCCACAATTCTATTATGGATGGATTGCTGTAATGCCTGATTCCATAGGGACTTAGCAGGTTTACACCACAGATGTAGAGGATTTGATTCAGTGCTTCAGCCTTTGGTGTCTGGCCCTGCTTGTGATGCTCCTCTGTTTGTGTGTGCCTCCCTGGGTCAGCTGGGTGCTGCTCTGGAAGGGGAGGCAGGGACATGAAGAGCATGGGTTGTGCACCCTGTCTCCCAACCCACTGGGGATGTCTCAGACACAGAAGGGCATTTGAAGGGCACCAAAACCTACTTTTGGGCAGCTGAATCATGCCCTAGGTGTTTCACACAGCAATAAGCTCCAGCAATCTTGGATGTGAACATGAAGAGCAAAGCTGCATTATGGGCTATGGCAGAAGCTTGTATATAGTGCAACACTGGCATTTCAGAAACAGAAGATAAGGTTTCACTCTGGAATTTACCAGGGTATTGGTGCTAACATGTAAACTAGGTGGAATAATCACATTTTGTATTTTTAGCTAAGGTTAGAGCTCTTCCTTATCAGCAAATGGAGTGTTTACCAACTGACCAGGTTTCTGTTGAGACTGGGCAAGGGCAAACTGATGTGATTAAAATCTCATACTTGTTTTTTTTTCTCTGCCAAGGTTTCACGTGAGAACTTCAGCAGCCCATCTGGCCTCAGTTGGTGGTTTTCTAAGTTGCCAGCTTTACTTCAGCATATTGTGATAATATTATTTCAAAGTAGCCACATCATCAAGTATCTTTCAGGATATGAAATATTTATAAAAATATATATTCTTGTTTCAGTTTATACAATCTTTGCCATCCTTTACCTACCAAACTTGTGTCATGTGAGCTTTTATTCCATTATTAAAAGGGAGATGTAAAGTCGTGGCCATCCTATCACAAGCTTTTGCCAGCTGTAAACCTCATCACAGTTCCTGTAAAGTACATTTCCATAGATCAAGTTACTGCCAGGGAAGACTTTAACAATCTTCTACCCTACTTTCAACCCTCAACAATTAGTATTAGCAAATGGTCCAGGCCACTGCCTGAATCACATATGATTTCTATTCAAGAAAGACAAACTTTTATTCAAACCAGACCCATAAGCTAAACACATGAGTTTCCCTGCTTAAAATAATGAATCTGAAGTAGTTTCTATCATTCATTTTAAAAATCACTCTCACATTTGAAATCAAGTTGGCTATTTTCCCTTGTCTGTATTAGCCATCTGGTAGGGGTGACTTTTCTAACACTGATGTCTAGAGCTAGGATTTATTCTTTAAAAAAAAAACCCAAACCAACCATCTTCCCACTTTAGGTTTGGTTTTTTGTTTTTTTTTCATTTTTGGAGCTCGTCCTTGTAATATAGACAAAACTCATCCTATCTTTGAAAAGGGGAAAAAAACCCTCCACACATGGCGTAGCTTCCTCTATAAGATTCTTGATATATTTTACAGTCAAATTGTAGTTTTGTATGTGATGATTTAAGAAGGCACACACATGCTTTCAGATCATTAAAGTGCATTGTAAAAATAATAGAGACACAAAGGGCTTATTCTCAAGAAATGATGCACACCCTCTTCTCCATGGAATATTGAAGAACTGTTTCATTTTTCAGTATAAGGCAAGTTCAAGATGCTATTTCCTTACCACATACCTCAGCGGTGCATGACCCCTGAAATAAAAAAAAGTGAGGGGATTTATATGCAAAAGAAAAATCTTGGCACTTCTTAACATTTTGCTGCTCTTCCTAAATAAAAGACCTTCAGAACAAATCCTCTTAGTGCTGTTGCAAGGGGGTCGTTCTGTCAGAGAGCCTCATTTTCTGTGGATGCTGGTCTGAGTGACTCAGAGAGTTTGTTAGGTGCTGCTTTGTAACAAGTTCTAGTGAAACAGTGTGTATTTAAAACAGGCCTTTGTCCCTACCTGATGATTGTCTGTTCACAATAAATGTGGATGAGAGATGGTGTGTGTGGTTTTGATGCACTAACAGAATTGCAATTAAAATCTGAAAGCTGGATTAACCAGAATATTTTTCCAAGTAAGTATACCTCAAGGTCTCTTAACAGGTACTTTTTGGCAGAAGTAAGTTGTCTGTATGCTTTCCACCCTCTTTAAAATATAAAATATCTTGATACACTGAAGCAGGGGTCAATAAATTGCCTCTCCATGCAGTGCAACATGCACAGTATTTCTTATAGTGCTTGGTCTTGGTTTACTGTCTGTCCTTGCTGTGGCTCAAGTCTCTCCTCTGTGAAGGTATTGGTTCTCCCTGGATGAGTGAGTGGGAAAGAATTCAGCATTTGCCACAAATCTTCCTGTATCCCTGCCCTGTTAACAAAAGATAGCCTAGACAAATTCTACCATACAATTATGGACTATTTGGGGTTGGAAGAGACCTTAAAGATTGTCTAGTTCCACCCCACTTACAATGGGCAGGGACACCTTCCACTAGACCAGGTTACTCAAAGCTCCACTGAGTCTGGCCTGTAACCCTTCCAGGGCTGGGGCAACCACAACTTCTCTGGGCAACCCGTCCCAGTGCCTCACCATCCTCACTGTAAAGAATTTCCCCCTAATGCCTAATCTAAACCTACCCCCTTTCACTCGGAAGCCGTTCCCCTGTCATATGATAATCTGAGAAAGCCGAGTAATGAAATTTGGTAACAGCAGTCCCCGCAGGTGTTCCTGGTTGTGCAGCAGCCCTTAGTCAGGTGCTTGCATGCGGAGTGGCAGTGCGGGACCATCAGCACAGCAGCTTTCAGGTGACACACCACTTGCCAAGGCTTCCCAGCGACTCTTCCTACTCTGCATCAACCAGCTGCATCCCCAGCATAAGGACAGCAGGAAAAGGCAATCTGGGGCTCACAAACAGCCATGTGGAGGGAGGGACAGCCTAGCCAGGGTTCTGAAGCCTTAGCCTCCATCCTACCATGAAGGGTGTCCAGCAACTGTTCGTGGTTTCTGCTGGCACAAAGAGGGGCTCTTGTACCACAGATTGGAGATAAGTAGACAAATGTTTCAGGCAGGAGGAGGTAGGTTTGGTTTCTAACTAAATGAGAACATGCCTCTGCCCTTCTAATCTGAATAATGAAGGACTGCTGGTAATAATATTTTCAACATTTTGATCAAGGTTTGTAAGGGAGTGAAATATCTTTCATTACGCTAGTCTGAAAAAGCAGACAAGATCTCAACAGACAAACTCTTCCTCAGATCAGTAAGGGTGTGCCTAGATAGCCATTAATATTTTGTGTTTGTAATCACTTCTGTGGTAGAAAAATGTCCTAAGATGTAAGCAAAATTGAAAGAAAACTGAAATTGCAAAGTACCCCAGAAAGCCTTTCTGTAATATTTATACCACTTAAAAATTAAAAAAAAATTGAAATGAAATTAATCATCAGTTTAAAATCTCTTAAGGATTCCAGGTGAGGTGTATAGCCATTAGCTCACCAATTAGCAAGCACTTAGAAAGTGTTTAGTATATAAAAAAATATTTTTTAAAGTGAAATAGTAAATAGACTTACTGTTCAGAGATAGATGTAAGAGCAGGAAGGACAAGCACTTGCCACCAGCTCTCTTGAGCTACACAATGGTTCTTTATTGAGCCACCACTGCTACACCACATTGTTTATTTATGAGGTTCTAGTCCACACGTCCCTGCAGGAAGATGCTGTTTGACTGTTCTCACCATTATTGCTGCCATTTGCAGCTCCAGAGCTGTCACAGTCATGAAGGGCGTTGAAGACCCACCCAGTGCACACTCCTAGGGAGACTCTTCTCAGTCTGGGACTGCTGGCCCAGAGCATCAGTCCCACCTACACAGAGTTATCTGACGTGGCCCACATCCTCTCCTGTGCTACCTGGGGTGAATTGGGAATACAGTATCACACACAATGGCCTGTTTTCAGTTGTGTCTGTCTAGACCATTTCCTCGTGCCTTTGGCTCCAGGGAGCCTTTTCAGTGTGATTGCTGGAGCGTGCACACAGAAGATGCTGGGCTGTCTGCAGGTGATGCTCCACGAGCATGAAGTTTCTGTGGGTAACAGGTCATTGTGTTCCCACTTGAGTCCTTTCCATCTGATCTTTGCTGCGACATTAAGCTTTGCTATTTGCTGCAGAGTAAGGCTTTTAACAGAGAAGCTGAGATGCAGTGTCCCTGCAGCCGGGGGCTGTCCCCCAGCAAGGTACCCATGGTGGCCACCACTCGCCTCGGGACTGCGGCCCCTCGTGGGAGTCAGCAGAGGGTGCTCCTGCAGCAAGGTAGGGCTGCCATGCAGTCCTGTGTTAAACAATGTGCCTGATAGGAAGTATTGCTTTATAAATTATTAACCGCAGCCCTCTGACACACCAGCAGACTCACATCTGTGGACATTTTATATAAAAGACAAGTAATGGGAGAAGGTGAGATCTTCAAAGTGTCTTGTAACCCAAGAAGGTCTGTACTGTATAAGCACAGGAGGCAGCAAGGGATTACAATAAATTGTGTTTGTTTGGGCTACAGGGAGAGCCCCTGCTCTTGGGCCACTGTTTGATTCCTGGGGCCAGCACAGAGCCTTTGTCAGCAGTAAGTTTCCTGATGGCGATGCTGAAGGGAAACCCTGGGGGGAATATTTCAGCTGCTCCCTTTTGGGTAGGCAGGCCATGGCCAGCTGCTCAGTATTTGCTGGCTGCCACAGGATGTGTGGGAATGTACAGGGATGTACAGGGATGTACAGAGATGTGTGAGGATGTGCTGGGACGTTTCGGGCGTGGCAGGAAAGGTAGCATAGTTAAGAGTCGAGAGCAAGAAAGGGCTGCTGCCAGAAGGAGGATAAAAACAGAAAGGGAAAAGCAAAAAAAATAAAAGGAAGAAATACTCCAGTGGCCCCAAACACCCGTGGACTTTGTTGTATTTTTTGTTTCTCACTGTGGTTACTCTTCTGGGCCTTTTAAAAACTACATGTGTGCCTTGCATGTATGTAAAAAGAGGAGGTTGTAGGGATGCTTTGAAATGGGGATCTCAGGGCCTGCTATATGGGGGCTCAGTCAGTTTTATGACTTGGAGGTACCCTCAGCTTGATGATCTGGAAGATTTGCTGTAGACAGCTGTATTCTGGGTACTTTGTCATCTAATTAAAGCCAGTTAATGCACTGTCGAGGTCACAAATACTTCTTTCAGGCTGATGTTTTTCTACTCAGTTATTTGATGGTGTCCAAGAAGTTGGGAGTTGGGGAAAACATGATTTTTTTGTTTCTTAAATAATTTTGCCGTTAAAATTCTCACTCAGCATGTTCCTCTTGTCATGTTGAAAAAAACCTAGTACAATTATTAAGCATCTGGGTGTAGGCAATAAAATAAAATAAATAAAAACATTTTTGTACTATCTCACACTGTTAGCTCCTGAGGGAAACTCTCATAACAATGAGAATGGAAACGAACATAAATTAGGCTGTAACTACAGCTGACTAAATAATAGCCGGAGTTTTTTGTCAAGTAAGTTTTTCAATTAATATTTTTGTGGTCTTCAGCAGGGAGAAAATGACCAATATTGCATTGTTTTTTTTCTGCAAATAAAGCAACATTGATAAATATGTGCTTCTTTGCCTGGAGTAATTGTGTGGCTTTGCCTTTATATTCTTTTCTTTTAATCACTTCCTTTAAATGCTATAATTTTCCCAAATGGCTTATATGCATTCTTTTCGAAAAAGCATTTTTAAACCAGAGGAAAAAAATCACCCAAACTGGCTTCCAGACCCTTGTAAACAGCACGGTTTCACTCCCAGTCCATTTTCATTTCCCCTTCTCTTGACCTATCTCTTCTACCTATAGGGATGTACCTGCACATTTTTTTCTATTTCTAGGTATAGGTAGACCCAGCTGCTCCTCCTGGAGCCCCCTGATCACAGAGGGGTGCAGAGTGTGTGTGAGAAGATGTATCTGCCCCTGCAGACAGGGCCTGTAGTTGGAAAGCTGTTTCAGTAGTGACCTTTTTTTCTGCTCCACAGTAGAGCCTCCAGCCAGCTCTCAGTGCTCACGGAACAGCAGCAGCCACATGCACTGAAATTGAGGTAGGTCGGCACTCGTGTAGCAGCAAGCTTTGAAAAGTAGCTGCAAGTCAAAGAATATGTGATAGTTGGGAATGAGCAGGATTGTCTGGTGGATATAAGGAAGCTGAAGTCTGCTGTATCCATTGCTGTTGACAGTCTCTGTAAGTGCAGATTTTTAGAAAGAAAACCAAGGTGTAATATCAGCTACCCATTAAATCAGAGTCCTTTCACCTCCTGTTTATCTCAAATTCCTTCGATTATCTTCACCAGTGGCATTATTAATTTGCCCTGCCTTCAAACAACTCCAAATCCAAGCATTTGCTCAAACTAATTCTTCTGGATATTTCATTATACAGTTGAAACAGACTGTGTGAAGTGGATTTTTGTTCCCTGGATTCACAGGATTAGCCAGGAGGATGCATCTTGTGAGGAGTTAGGAGAAAAAGTCATTTTAAACCAATGTAGACATGGAACACCTTTAATTCAATTAGTTTCAGTTTTACCCCACTTTCATAGTGGATCCAAGCAGACACTTGCAAAGACTGTAATAGTGACATTGCAAAGTGAAAATGCAGATTTTGCATGCACTAAACCTTTCTGTAGCAGAACATCAGTGCTGGGTTAAACCACAGGTGGTGTGGTTAAATGCATGTTTTCCTCCATGTTGTTACAGAATTGACCTGACTTTGGAATCCCCTCCAGCACCAGTGGAATTCAATGGCAAAATTCCCATGTACTGGGAATGAACCAGTACCAAGAGGGATGGGATCCTTGAAACCAAAATCTCCCAATCACTGCAGTATTCCCATTGAATTTGAGGATTTCACATACATCAAAGTTTGATTAATGGACTGCTATACGTGCTCAGCAAATTGTAGGATTGACCTGCCTGCCAAATGAGTAATGCAGGGTTGCAGCTGCTTGACTTGGCCAGATTCAGAACAAGGTTGGTATGAAGTGGCAATTCTGCCCCAGGGAGTCTTCAGGCTCTGACTCACCTGTGGCAACAGAATAATACTTGAGTGGCTGAAGGGGTTCCTGCCCCAAGCCATGTGCTGAGGGGGCTGCATTCTAACGGGAAGGTGCCACCACCACCCCATGGGCATCGCCTACCCTGCTAGTGACATTGAGGTAGGCTGAAATTCCACTTAATTTCAGACTGATGTTTGTGACTGTCTTGTCTTTCAGAACAGATGATTTGTTTGGACTTCAGTGGCAGGGACGGAGTGACAGGATGGGGATGAAGTTATCCCAGACCTAAACCATTCAGATAGTTTTGGTGGATAGCACAGTCAAAATCCTAAAACGTTAGAAATTATTATTGATCTGTGGACTTCTTAACCTTTTTTTATATAAAAGAAAGAGAAGGATATTTTGAAATGAAACATCCTATTTTAATTAGGAAACAAAAATATTTTATATAATGTCACTGTGAACAATTAGCATTTTTAAGGATTTCCTAATATATAAGTGACTTTTTAAAGCAAAGTGTGTTCATAAGCTGTGCCTTCATAAACCTGATGTGTTTATAAACCTTATGCTGTCAAGTCTGAATTTATTAAAAAATGCAACAGCACAAATGAATGCAATAAAAACTCCTTTTATTTGTTGTTCTAAAGTAAAAAAAAAAATGCCAGAGAACATTTTGATCTTCCTCATGTGACGAGTTCCTTGATCCAGCTGAAAGCTTAACTACTTGTCTTCTAACTCTGGGTAGATCCATAAACATAATGATATTATATAGTTAAATTTCATGGAAACACAGTTAGGTCTTAATCTACTGCTTTGTCAGTGATGACCTGAAATCTTAGCTCAAATCTTAGATGGATTTTGTTTGATACTTGCAGTGAATATTCTGTATCTAGTCTGCAACCTGAAAATGATATTATTTTACATTAAAGAAATAAGCAGTCAAATTACAGTGTGTTCATAGGATATTTATAAATAGAAAAAAACCCAGCCAAAACATAAAATCTGTAACTATGCTGTTAGCTATGGCTATACTAAGGGCTTTTCATTTCCCTGTTTCTCTGCAGGGCTAGGAGAGTCAGGAAAGCCTGGAAAGCATAGAAGCCTCCATCAGAGTTTCATGAAAAATGAAAATGAGTTTTAAGGACTTGAGGTTGAATTAATATCTATGGATCAATGCCAAAATATTATTTTGGTGCCACAACCATTTTTTGGGTAAAATTTTTGTTTTGTGCTGTGCTTACCTAATATAAAAGACAGTGACTGAAATGTTTTTGAATTTAATTCCATTTGACCGTTGGCAAATTTGGTCTCCTGACAGTTGCAATTCTGAATGTTTGTATGCTCTGCATGAAATTGGCTGTTTTACAATAGAATTATACAAATCCTAGAATTCTTGGCTTGCAAATGGGCTAGAATGAATTATGACCTAGTTGTCATGTATAAAATTAACTAAAACCCAGAATAAAGCAAAAAGCCTTCAACAAACGCTCTTCTGCTACTAGGCTTTTTCTGAGAGATTGTGTTGAATTAACTGTTTCTTGAACTTCCAAGAAATGTAAGGGCTGGATTATTACAAAATCCTTGGCTCTATGGAACTGGGATCCTTTTGTTTTAGGAAAACAATAAGAAGGCATTTTTTGGTTTTTTTTTTAAATGCTTCTGGGCTAAGAAGTGTGATGTCTGTGCAGTTACATCATGGTCAGCAAAGCCTAACAAAGTGAAATTAGTTTGTTCTAATCCGAGTGTATTTATTCCTAGGTGCTTATACGAAGTCACCACACAGAAAAACCGAGGGGTCATCATAGAGCCTGTGTGACACAAATGAAAATCTGAACTCTTTGAGTTCACATTTGAGTCAAATCACAGGACAAAATCATATATTTGGGGACAGATAAGAACCTAACAGGATGTTTAATAACTGGAGCAACATTAGATACTTTGTATAGATGAAATCTGTATTCTGAGGAATAGTTCTTACCACAAGAAGAGATTATGTCTTTATTCCTTAGAGACCGAGAGAAAGAACTGGGGATTATATATCACTTAAATGTGCCACACACATTGTCTCTGAACACTCTGGTAAAGAGTAAAGCACTTTCTAAGGCCATGGCTTCCTTGCTTAGTTGGATAGCTTTCAAGGAAAAAGAAAAAAAAAAAAAGAATGAAAAATTAATAAAGGAGAGGACTTTTTACATGTTTCACATTACCTTTGTTTGTTAAGCTGGAGTATGATGTGTGGAAAAATTTTAAATCTTTAAGGCATCTTTTAATATTTTAGTTACCTGAAATATTAACTGATTTATTAGGTTCTATGATATTGGATCCAGGTCAGTACAGGAAATACTCAGCTGCAGTGAGTCTCTACAAAAAAATAGGTCAGACTATCCATATATCTTCTTATATTATTGGGAAATTGCTTCCCAGATAGCACTGTAAGTAAAAATGTGAGGTTTTTTTGCATTTCACCAGATCCCCAGTGGTTGCACTGTGACTTCCTGCACATGCTGTTCCAATGCCCCTCTGTCCTAGTCCATAAAAGAACTCACTTCATATTCCCCAGAAAATCATGAAATATGGAGACAGTGATATTTTCCATTTTAGGAACAGAGCTTGTTGTGACATTCTAGGAAAAAACCTCTTGGTTACACATGCGTGGAGCCTTAGCATCTCAATGGCAAAACAGCTTCTAAAGGTAGGAATAGATGGGATAATATTTTATGGGAAAATAAAAATATTTTTGAAAACATTGTGTATTTATTTTTGTAACAGAATGCAAATAAAATTCTACTACAACTTCACGGATTTGTGTGAATTATTGCACAAAACCAAACTCTGCTATTTGCTCCAGAGTCTTCTTTCATTTCACATTGTATATGCATACAAAAAATCAAGGGAATGAGTGAAAAATTTGCAATGCCATAGATTAAAATTTGCAAAGGTATGGTCAAGGGTTGCTATTTCAGGTACTGGATTTTGAGATTCTTATTTATTTTAACCCTTCTCACTACATTGGACAAAAATATTCCTAGATGCTCCTCTTATTGCACCCAGTGGAGGTTGCAGCTTTCTGCTGCTGTATTGCAGCCAAAATGGAAGAGGAGCAGCTGGATACAGAGTGCTAGAGCTGAAAAGTCCCACTGAAGTTCAAGAGCTTTTAGCTGAAGTTGTTGCAGCAGCTTGTTCTGCAATTTGCTGTCATCCAGGACATTTCCTGCCAATCTTGGTCATGCTATAGAATAAAGCATCGAAAACAATCCCACAACTTTAGGAGTGGAAAACCTACAGGCCTAGGGTCAGTAAATTCCGTTTGCCTCCAAAACCAATTTTTAAGTGTTTTTGTATTGTCTTGGATGCCCAGAGGTCTACAGCCCACCACAGGAAACCCTAAGCAGAGAGTTTTATGTGAGATTAGGCTTCCCAAAACCTGGTCCAAGGAGCTGTAGGGAGCCCTCCCATCTTAAGGGTGTGCAGAAAAAAAGTTTTCCCCCTGAAAGGTTCAAGGAGCCGATTCTTGCTTTCAAAAAACAGGCAGGACCTGAGCTCAGGTTTTCCAGAGGACAGCCAAAAGTTGGGGAGGAAAGATCATGGACGGCTGTTGGTCTTCACCCTGAAGATTTGCTGAGGCAGGGACCATCCATGCCTGTGGAATTATCAATACAAGAACAGAGGATTGTCTGCACCTGACTGAAGATGAGGGTACATGTCTTTCCAACACGTCCAAGCTCCCTGTTGTACCCAAAAGCAAAGCAAAGGAAGAGCCCAACAACCAAATAAAGCACTGTCACATCCACAACTCTCGTCCAGACAATGGGCCATATATGACAGACACTGTGCTCAGGAAAGAGGCTTCCACACTTGCATACTCTTGTGATGACCAAAGTTGTGTGGAATATAACAGGCAAAGTGATTTTTTCTGGCCCCAAAGTCCAGACCTTCTGCATATTTGAGGAGTTACTTTGCTTACCTCCTCACTGTGGCCCAGGAAATTTTGGGGTCCTGTTATATTTGCAGAGTGGGAGGACCTGATCTGTCATTTACACGTTACTATCTGAAACACTTGTTTATACAGTTTTAGTCACCATATCACAGGAAGAGGATATAATTTGTCAATTTCTAAAAGCATGAAAGTACGTCTTAAGAAGACCTAGTGATAAGGAAAAGTTACATAAGCTACCTTTTTTTTTTAACCTCAAAGGCAAAGGAAATCTTTGAAACGGCTTTGTCTATTAACTCAAAATGATTAAACAAAAAATATTTTGTTTAAAAATGTTTGTTTTAAAACCATAAACTGGTGACCAGATTCCCTACATTAAGTCCAAGTGCAGTTCCTTAAAAGAATTAGGCATTGTAATGCCCAGATTCTAGACACTATCTACATAAAAATATTAGGATTGGTACTTATGCAGTGTGATGCATGGGTCAATCACCTATGAGCCAAAATCACAAAATCCAGTAGGCTGCGTTGGACTCATATAAACTAGGAAAAGATGAAGCTATATCTTAAAGACTCATCCTAGTGCAGAATTTAGGTTATTAACTCTGGACTTGTTAAGACTTGTACCCCTGAATGTCTTTTTGGAGGTACTCTGTAACCCTTTTTATGCAACAATTCCAGTTTAGTTATGCACTGCTTTTGGAAAATATTTCTGTTTATTTGCCTCATTGTGTTTTAATGTCTTCTAGGTGAGAAGTGATTCTATCCTGTGATAGATTGATGAGGTTTGGTGGATGTAGGGGTGACTGCATGGGTGATGGGATCTATTTATCCCATAATTTGCTAGATTAACTCAGCATATGAAACTACCTTGTAAACTGCTCAGTTCTTTGTCTTTCCACTTTTTCTATTTGAGGGTATGGTCTTCCAGTTGAAAAAGGCCTACAGTGTCCTTTATCTCAGTGCTCTATTAGATTTTTTTTCATCTAAAAGCTCAAATGAGAGGTCATCAAAGGGCTTGCCTAGATCCTTTCAGATGAACTTTCATTATTATACCTCAACCAATAGAGTAGTGATTACCTCATTCAAGCAGCATAGAGTGGTGCTGCCTTGTACTGTGGCTAAGGAATAATTCAAGCAAAACGAGTTTGCTCACTTCTGTTTCAGGCCATGGAAAGTTTGCCCACTTGGGAACTGCAGTTAGCCAGTGGATGAGTTGTCATTACTCAGCAGTGCTCCATATGGAATGGCTGGAACCTTTCCAGCAGCGGGACAGATCTTCTGCACAGTGTCCAAATCTCACACCTGCAAAGCTTTGCTCACCTTTCGTCTGGTGGAGACCTCGATTCCAGGCTG
The DNA here is from genome assembly GCA_037013685.1 of Acridotheres tristis. Classification (NCBI taxonomy): domain Eukaryota; kingdom Metazoa; phylum Chordata; class Aves; order Passeriformes; family Sturnidae; genus Acridotheres; species Acridotheres tristis. The sequence goes on along the minus strand of CM072887.1, from coordinate 78,057,864 downwards.
GCTCCAAGCTTGCTGGGTGAGCCTGCCAGAGGTCTCTGGGATGTGAAAGACTACCCCTCTGTCAATGCTAGCACGACCGTTTGCAACACATCCAAGCTAAGTAAGGAACCTATTTATGGATTAGTTCTCCAGCATGAGACAGCTTTCTTTTCCAGCCCATATATCTCCTTTAAAAAAAACTTGCTTCTGGATAAATCACTAAGAACATAAAAAGGTTATTTCTATCTCTAAATGGACACTTACCGAATTCTTATAGAAGAAAAGTCTCTGTTTTCTCTCTTTCACATTGCCAGTCTTCCTGCTGTTTTAATCCTTGTGGAACAGAGCAGCTGTCAGAACATGCGTGTGTTTCACTGCAGTTGCATCCACAGTGACAACTAAAAATAATACAGGAGGGAGATAATTAACATATTGCTACTTTTCTCTTTGTACTGTGCTGCTTACACATGTATTTACTAACATGCTGCTCTATCATGGCTCCCATTAGAGTTGTAAAGTTTTCCTACATATGGGCTTTAAGCTTTTCTAAGCACAAATTTGACTTTTATTAGAGAAACTTGATATAAGACAGTAATTTCAAAACTGACTTATTGCACACTTATTGGCTCAATTTGTGAAGTTTTATAAGATGCCATTATTTAATTCCCAGAGCATGCTTACAGCTGCTGCTGCTCTTCTTGGAACACCTTTTTGCTTTGGCAAAATTGCGTTCTGCACCCCCCTCCAGTTGGTAAACACACAAACAGACCATTGAGCGCTGAAACAAAGTATTCTGTATACTTCTGTAAGTGATCCTAATGCCTGCCTGAAGGGTTGAGTCAACGCCTTGGAAAACCAGAGTTTTCTGTGCATGACCACAGGCAGTGGGTTATCTCTGGAGCCAAGAGTGCCGGCGGTGTGTTTGGGATGGTGAGTGCAGCTGGCAGCGTGATGCAGTGCAGACGTACTTAAGCCAGTTTTGAACAAGGTGGCTGAGGTCTTGAGAAGAGGCCAGAGGCTGGGGCTGCAAATCCCGACAGAGAGCCTGGCTAAGCCCACGGGCAGGGACCCACCTTGCTCTCGGCACCGCCACAGCCACTTGCACACATCCCATCACCTCCAAGCCTCTCAGCAGCACTGCTTGGTTTGGCTGCTGCACAGAGCAGGGGAGGAGGAGCAGGGAGTGCTGCAGAAAAGCTCTGGCCAGCTGTCTCAGCAAGAGGCATTGCTCCACATGTGTCCACCTCAGGGGCGGCAGCAGCCGAGCAGGGCAGATGTCAGAGCTGTGGGTGTTTTCTGCCCCCCAAGAGACTCCCTGGAGCTGATACTGTGCTTGTGCTGGTCCACAGCCACAGGCTGGCAGGCTGGGATTAAAGCTGGTTCCAGGGTATCCATGTTTCCACATGGCAGACAGAGGTGAGCAACCGATAATATTTAGTAAGCATGGGGGGGGTGCAGTGCAGGGTACTGTGCCAAGCTGTAAACCAGGACTAAGCAGATCATCACTAGTTTTTCCACCCCATGTCCAAGTTTTCCCTTAATAAGGAGTTAAAATCTTTGTCTGCTAATGTTTGTTATGTGTACCGTCTCTAAGGCTGGACTGCTCATAAGAGGTCAGTTTAACCTCCCTAACTGTTTGGTGAAGAGACCCAAACTGGGCTGTGAAGGGCCTTAAATTTCTTTTAATTGTTATTATCTTGCAACTTTCACAACAGATTATATAGTTACAGACTGTCATCGTAGGATTTCTTCTGGAATTGCTTCCTTTGAAGAATTAAGTAAGCATGGCACAGCATGACAACACTGTAGGCTGTGGGAGCTGATAATGGAAGAAGAAACACTAGTGCACCATGGAATCCTTCTGCCAGTTGGTAGATGTTGTCTTTAATCTTGTTCTCCTATCTCTGAGGAACCTACAAGGATGCCTGGTAGCTCATCCTTGCTGTTTTTGTTTTCCATATGTCTCAACATTCCTACATCTGGTGCAAGAAACCGTAACAGAGCAAGCAAAACAATTACATTGCAAAAGCCAAATGTGAAATGTTCTCATGTGCACTGTGTACGTGTATATTTTTAAATGTGGCCATTTAGAGAGGTGTAAGAAGACAGAAATCAGTCAGATTCATTTCAGCAGATATATGGAAGAGTGCCTTCCTTGGGAGGCTGGTCCAAGGCATTCCCTCACTCTCTAACCACTGAGAGTTCCAGGTTTTCCAGAGGGAGGTGGAGGGAAGGAGCCTGATGCCTGAAGTCCAGAGCTCTGAATGTAGCTACACCTTCTGGAGCACCTCTAGAACCATCCTCAGCACAGATTTTTTTACTTAATAAAAACTTCTGTCCAAAATCCACCTTTGAAACTGACCCGCTAAGATGCAATTTCAGAACAGAGGTGCTGATATAACTTTAATTATGCTTTTATTAATACTAGTGATTCAACTTTATTGAAACATTCAAACTCATTTCATTCAATATATGCATTTATAGAGTGCATAGTCAGGGTAACCCGAATCTGTTGCTGGCCTAAGGGAAGCATATTCTTATTTTCTGAAGCTCAGGGTAATTTCCTCCATAGACTTGCTGCCCTTCCACCAGCTAATAAGTAAAGTATGCTGAAGATTAAAAGCACTATTCAAGATATCAGGTGATAATTTGGCAATCCTGTGATGGGAACATAAGTTTTCACTGCTTATTAATTTGTTTGCTTTGTACTGTTTCAGTCTATAACTTTAATGTTTGAATTCAATACCTGGCAAGATGTCCTATGAGTTGTTAAGTACTCAGAAGAAAATGAACATGGTATTGGCACTGCGAAAAGCTGAAGATCACTCAGACACAGTATCTTATTTCTAACAGTGGTTGGCAGCAGGCATGAAGGGACAGAATACTAACAAAAGGCATATAGAGCTTCACCCATCTTCCCTTAGCCTTTAGTTATCAGTGTCTTAGTGATGAGACTGCCCATCATACACTGGGATCAATAACCTGAGATAGACCTACTTCCCGTAAATCCATTTGTTTCTTTTTGGACTCTGTAGCTTAACCACATGTAGTGTTAAAAACTACTTCTCTACAGGCATTTTAACCATGTGAAAATGTCATAGGTGGCACAGGGCAAAGAGTAAGTTCAAAGACAGTGTGGCTACATCCAAGCCGTAAATGATAATTTCTTATTTCTCTTTGCTATGCCGCTTACAATGCTGTCTGTTGCTCTGTAATACCAGTTTTATGCTGCTGTTTTTTCAAAGTGTGTTTGTGAAGATACACAAACTATATATTCTCTTGAACGGTAGGTGTTGTGTCAGTGATGCAGCTGACATGCTGAGGCATGGGATGCCATTCAGAGGGACCTGCACAAGCTTGAGAAATGGGCTCATGTGAACCTCTTGATGTTTATAAGGCCAAGCTCAAGGTGCTGCACCTGTGTCAGAGCAACTCCTGGTATCAACACAGGTTGGAGGATGGAAGGATTGAGACCAGCCCTGCTAAGAAATACTTGGTAGTGCTAGTGGATGAAAAAAATGGACATAAATTGGTGCTTGCAGCTCAGAAAGCCAACTATATCTTGGGCTGCATGACAAGGAGAGTGATGCATAGGCCAAGGGAAGAGACTAGGGAGTGCTGCATCCAGCTCTGGGGTCCTCAACCCAGTCAAGATCTGCCGGGGAAGGTCCATAGGAGAGCCAGGACCACGAACAGAGGGCCAGAGCACCCTTCAAATGAGGGAAGGCTGAGAGAGCTGGGGTTGTTCAACCTGGAGAAGAGAAGGTTCTGGGGAGACATTATTGTGGCATTTCAATACTTAAAGAGAGCTTATAAAAGAGTTGTGAAAATAGAATTTTGATAGTGTCTTTAGTGATAAGACGAGAAATAAGATTTCAAACAAAAGAGGGTAGATTTAGGCTATATATAAGGAAGAAATACTTTACCATGAAACACTGGATGGCGCATCCCTAGAAACATTCAAGATCAGATTGGACAGGGCTTGGAGCAATGTGTGTAGTTGAAGATGTCCCTACTGTTGCAGGGGAGTTGTGCTAAGGTCACCTTTAAAGGTCTCTTACAATACAAACTATTCCAATAATTCAATGTGTGGTTGTTTGGGGTTTTTGTCTTGGGATTTTCTCTAATTTTAGTACATTGATCCCCAACATTTGAGGATCTGGTCAAAAGATATGTGCTTAGATATACACTTAATATCCAGAACCAATGCCTCAGATTTTTACTTGACTTTTTTCCATTGATATATTTTCTCCAATGGTTGACTTAACACTCTAGGACATGTGCAAAGCAGATAATATGTGTGCACTTATAACTATAGGCAAAAAAATCCAAAGGCTCTTTTAAGACAAGGGAAACGAAAGTGCCTTGGTATCCCTTCAGCTTGCCTGATTACCTGATTACCTTGCCTTGTGGGAACATATTGAGAAAGTAAGAAAATTACAGCCTGAAAAATACTCCAGGCTGGAGTTTTCAGCTCTGTTCCCAGCCAATAAGCTGGTCCAGCTCAAGGCTAAGGAGAATTTCTCCCAGAGTAATAATTTAGTAAAAAAAAAAAAAATTAATAACAAAATAGAACACCTGTTGTAGTGCATAACTAAGCCCTAGGAATGGGGTGCCTTCTCTCTGAACCAATCACCTTTTGTCTACTCTTAGAGTTGTGAGGCATGCTATAAAACCAAGTGTGTTTCTGAATAAACTTATCTATTTCTTCCCGTCATGAAAGACTACCATGTAGCTGTGCACCTTTATTTCCGCCGTACTTAAAGGGTTAAAACCCCTTTCCACGACTACATTGCCTGATTGGTTTTTTGGGTTAACGCAGTAGTTTTCATGACATCTCTGAATCTGTCTGTTGCTCTCCAGCAGGACTAATCTAAGTGTGTAAATGTTTTTGCAATGCAGGACTGCATCATCACATGTGTTCTATTATGAATGCCAGTGCTGTTTTCAAGGATGAACATTGTGACTTTTCCAAACCTCTTTGCCCATGAATCTCTTCTGGATGAACACCAAGAACTTCTCCTGTCATTGTCTTCATTCTATTCCTACAGTCATCGTGCTGTGAAGAGCAAGCATGTTATGAAAGGGGTACTCATTTCCCAAGCAAAGTCAAACCCTCTCCAGGTCTTGTGCTGCAGTCCTCTCTGTACTTACCCTATTAGACCACTGTCAAAGGCTGCACGTGTTTTTCCCTCCCAACGATGGTGCATTTGGGCTGTCAAGGTCCTGCAGTGCAGATCTGCCATGCTCAGACCTGCCCCCAGCACGCCGGTCACACAGCCACCGTTTTCTGCAGCAACAGCGTTTCCACTTCAAAGCTTCTGGAAAACTCAGGAAAGGATAAGCCTGGTCTGTGGACTGGAGGACCACAATTTTGCCTGGGAAAGGCTGGTTGCCCCTGGAGCTTTTTGGGACCTGCAACTACTGCCCTTCTCTGTGCTTAATGAGGCCTATGGGCATAGAGCTGATTTAGTGGAAACTAACAGTCAGAGTTTAAATATGCTCTGATGACAGCTGACTTTACTTGTTAGAGGTGTTGCACAGAGCTGTTGCTAATGATTAAAGCAGATGGACAGGAGGAAGAAAGCAGAAAGCTCGAGTGTGTGAGAGGTGAAAGGGCAGGAGAATTAGCCCAGAGATTTCCTGTGGTCTGTGGGTGTTTTGTGTTAAGCGCTAAATCAAAGAATTGTTTTTAATGAATGAAAGTGCTATACTTCAGCAACTTAATTACAGCTAGCCTTCCTCTCCCACCACAGTGGGAAGTGGATATTATTTTAGATATACTTGTGGTGGAGTATAAAATAGCCTGGCTTTACTTTACCGCTGTTATTCTGCAAAGACTTAATTTGTGGGGAGATTGTGAGAAGCAAGGCTGTGAAGCATCTCTCCCCTGAGCAGCAGGACATCTCTCCCCTGAGCAGCAGGACATCTCTCCCCAGGGCATCGGGACATCGCCTGGGGTGCCGAGGAGGCAAGGGGCAGGCACTGGCTGGGTTGGGTGCTGGCCAGCAGCCGCCTGCCATCTGTTGCACTGAAACCTTGCAGGGCTTTTCCTTACACTGGCCTTGATGAGGCTATGCTGCCATGCAGTGCCTTGGGTGTGTTGGCACAGGGCAGCTGCTGTGACCCCTGCCCCAGCTGTGTGCCTCGCCAGAGTCCCCATCAGCCTTGCAGGGGAATGCAGGAAGGATTGGGCAGCACAGCCAGCTTGTACACAAGCATCCAACTCCACCAAGGGTGTGCTCTGATAATGGGATTAGAGGGGGAAACAAGGCCAGGATGAAGCTCTGAGGTACATTTTTCACAGAATTCACACAATGACTAGGAGACCTTCAAGACCTTCAAGATCATCGAGTCCAACCCATGCCCTAACACCTCAACTAGACCATAGCACCAAGTGCCACATCCAGTCTTTTTTTAAACACATCCAGGGCCAGGCAGACAATTCTTTCTGTGAAAAACTTTTTCCTAATATCCAACGTAATTTTCCCTTGATGCAGCTTGAGATTTTTCTCACCATCTCTTTCCTAAGCATAATGCATTGCATTTCTACATAGTCTTATTATCTATATAAAAACCCTATTGATTGTAAACCCCAACATAATCACTGGATTTTTTTGAAAGACACCCAAAAGGCACTGATTCTACATCCAGTCATGAAAATGAACTCGTAACTACATCATATTCTGCTTTCTTGGCCATGGTGATACCAAAATATTCTTCTTTAGCCTCCAGTGATGAAAAGATTAAATATACTTGAACTGTCTCTTAAGACAAATTGAAGTACCATTATATTTACTCCAGCATTGACTGCATTATAAATAAAATAATTAGATTAAATTAAAAGAAGTCTTCTGTCAAGGAAAGCAGCTGAAATTCAAAGCAAAATTAGGTTTGTTATGGTGAATTTTATGATTCAAAGCTGAAAGGAAATTTTTTTGTGCAAACATGTGTGGAAAAAATGTAGTGCTACCTGCCCAAGTTCTTAATATTTTGCTGTTTTGTGTCTGTATTTGTGAGTAGTTGGCTATGTATCTCCATTAGCTTCAAGATATGAATATATTTAAATTTCAAAATTGGTTTTTTGCTAGGAGCAAATTAGGACTATGCAAAAATATTTATGAAATTAAAATAAAGCTGCTTGCAACTTACATTCTACAAAACCTCTGGAAAACAGCATTCCATGTGATGAGTCCAAAGAGTAACAATGATGATGATGAAAAAAGGAAGTGCTATAAATTTTGCAATGCATGTGAATTCCAGAATAGCAGAACTAAACTCTTTTTGAATCTTTCTCTTGCTATTTTATTGTTGCTTTCACGTGCCTATTCCCTCTAATTTAACATTTGGAATGGTAATTTGGTTTAACCTCAATAAAAGCATAAGAGTTTCCCTCTGTCTTTTTGGTTGAAAGACTGCATATTTTAGGCATAAACAGATTCTGGAAGAATCTGTTTGCTGTGAAGAAATAGACCTTGACAAAATTGTAGGACTTCTTACATTCTGGTGAAAATAGGTAAATAATAGTCAGGAAAAACCTTGCATCAAAAATCAGCCTGATTTTCCATTTTCATATGTGCTGGCAGACGAAAGGCACAGATAAAATATTTTACAGAGTTTGGCTCAAGATGAAAAAAGAACCAAACCAAAACAACTTTTGTTTCTGTGAAGAAAAAGAAAGAAAAAATAGTAAAAAAAAAGGACAATCCAACAACTTTTGTTACAGTAATGTCTCCCTAGCTTTGATTTAAGCTTTGCTTTCATTCGAATTAAACCACATAGCTTTGTCTGGTTTGAGAGTCATAATCGTACAAAACAAGATTTTGCCAAACACAATAAATCAGCCCAAGTTCAGTCTAAATTTGTGTCACATTTTTCCAAATTCAACAAATATTTAGCAGGTTGGACCATGGTTTGAGGTTTCTAATGGATTCCCTGACTGGGTTTAGCCTCCTTTGATGGTTTGATGCAGAAAGAAAATACATTTCTATTGATATCTACCAAGAGACACAGATAGAGATCTGCATAGACATATTTGTCTAGTCCTCTAGAATTATTTAGCATTAAAATCTCTGTCTAATGGAGCACTGCAGCAATAATTGGCCATGAACAAGGTAGTAGGCATTATAGATATTTCAGTGGCTACCAAAGTTCCCAATCTGCCTGCCGAATGAACTACTCTTTTCCAAGTCGAGAAAAGTTCAAGTCCTTTGACCTCAGAGTTTTGATTTGTCTGTAGGTGTTGGGTAAAATGATGAAAAAAATGTAGGATACTTAAAATTTCTATTTATGTTCAAGATCTTCTTGATATTACTGCATTTTTGTATCTGGATATATAGTTACTGAGCCTGGATACAATACTGCCTATCAATGGAAAGATTTGTTGTTTGATGGATACTAATTTGTTGAGGAAGTAGGGAACCGTGGTGATCATGTGACTTAGAGACTGAAAAGCCCTGACTTATTGTTCTGCAGTGAAGTTTGCAACAGTGTCTTTCATCTTATAACTCCATCCTGCTTTCCATTCAGAATTGTTTCATTTTAACTTCCAAATAGAAAAGTCTCTGGTGAAGTAACATCAACTTCCATTGAGTATAAGAAAGTTTCCTCACGGCAATTTTTGAGAGAGTGTTAAAATTAACAAACACGTGAAAAAAAAAATAGTCATTAAAGTGAGAAACAATCTGAGACAAATTATGTACATAGCTTGAATTCCATTATAAGCTTTTTTAAGAATTAAATAATGTATTTTTCTGCCTTTTTAAGGTAGTATTATTGCTAAGTTTGAGGGGCGCAGGGGGAAAAAAAGAGAAATGTTTCTTAAAATCTGTTAATACACTTTTGCTTTAACCAAACAGTTTAACCAACAGTTAAATGAAAAGACACAGTTGCAGCAGGGAAAATTCTATAGGTAATATAAGTAGAAGTAGAGAGTTGATTTTAACTACATTCCCTCAGAAAATAGACAATTATTATAAATTATATAAAAATTATATTTCACACAACTGAAATATAATTGCTTATGAAAATTAGTCCAAACTACTGATTGTACTTGTTTTTAGACAGTTTGGTTCCCACTTTTGTGCAGCTGTGAGGGACTTCTGCTGTTTATACTGTGATGCAGCACAAGCAAATGGCAGAACGGATATAAAGCTATCCTTCAGTCACATTGCACATAGAAACATATGATGGCAATTATGAAGGACAATGAGCTTGGACAAAGGCAATATGAACAGGTACTTGAAATATCCAGGCTGGCTCCAACCCTCCTGGTTTTGTTTAAACCCATGCATTGCCTATGCTGGTGATGCCAGTGGGACCCCAAGATGGGAGAGAACTGATTTTGGGACTGATGGGCGTAGTCTGATTTATGTTCAAACTCCACCTGTGTTCAGAGCTGTGCTTCTGTTACTGGTTTATCTCCGGAGATAAGAACAAGTGACAACTGAATGTATCTAGAGCCAAGACGAACTTTTTTCACGTTGCTGTATAAATCTACCATTTGAGCCAGGGAAACAATCAAAAAAACCCCACTGTCTTTGCAGCTGTCTTTTGCAGCTGTCTTTGGAAAGAAGAGCTGTGTAAAAAGCAAAGAAACTTTTTTTCCTCCAATGTTCCTAAAAGTTTGTGGCATTATTTTCCTCAAATTATCAGTTTTCTTGCTTGATCACAGTTGCTCAGGTCTTCATTCATCTCAGTTGAATCTTAAGTAGTAAGATAAATTGCACAGACAAAGGGCAGAAGCAGACCCAAAACTTTTGAAGCCAAGAGGGGAACCAAGAAAAATGATACTCGGACATTAAGAGAGACTGTTGGCAATTTAAATTCTGAGAGCAAGGAAGCTATCAAAAGCAGGAAGCAAGGAAAAGTTGCATTTGAGCAACGTGGTCTAGTGGAAGGTGTCCCTGCCAATTGCACAGTGGTTGGGACTAGATGATTTTAAGATCCCTTCTAACCAACTATTCTGTGATTCTATGATTATACACCGCACATTTTGTTTGACTTCTGAAATGGCATATGGAGGAGGTATGGATAAGATTAAAGAAGATTGGAAGGTGCCAGGACCAAAGAGGGAAAAATACCCAAGTCAAGAATATGATTTGTAACATTATTATCTTTTGCTCTGGAAAGTAGGAGGGATGGGTTGTGAGTCAGTGAAAGAGCTGGTATGGAGGAACTGACGCTGACCAGAGGTTGCCTTTTGGGGCCCTGAACAGGCATGGTGAAGGAGAGAGGAGCCCCCCAGAGAAAGAGCAGGGGTGGCAGAGCACAACAAGTGCAGAAAGCTCAAGGTGGAAATGAAGGCTGAATGTGTCTGTTGAGACGTGTGTGTTCTGTAGGGAAAGCTAAATTATGGAGGGGAGAAAGGAAGTGAACAAAAAAAGGAGTAAAACATGCTGAAGACTAGAATGTAATTTAGAAGAGAGGGCTCTTGCAGAAAGGGTACAGCATTTTCTATGTGTAGCCTGAGAGAATTAAGTGTGGATGTGTGGGAGCCAGTCCAAGACTAAGTCAGAAAAGGGTAAGAAAACATACCAGCAGGAGTGCTGAATTGAGATCAAGAGCAAGCATCCTTACAGGTCACTGGAAAATCAGCATTGGCCAGTCATTACCTCATTGTAACCACTGATATCTTCTACCCAAATTGTAGAGAAAAAACATACTAATCTCAGATATCCTTGTGTGTGAATTCTAGATCTGTGATAAATGCTGATGATACCAAGTGAGGTCTTTAGGTCTGACTGGATTCAGCAGAGAAATTTAACTTTAGCCTCTATTCTGGCTTGCAAACATTTGCTCTACTGTTTTATAGCATGTCTGTGGGCCTAGCTCCTAGCTGAAAAAAATCCAGGATGTGTCTTACATAACTGAGGGCAGGAGAATGTCCTTAGGCCCACACCAGAGAAAGCAATGCTCTTCTGAGAAGAGACAATTCACTCCAGTGTCCTTATAGAGTGTGCTGGAAGATGCTGCTTGTGGAACCAACTACCATTTTCTTTCATCTTGACAAATCTGCAAAAACATATCACAAGCTTGGGACAAAATGAAAATGAAGCAGAGGCCTGGACTCCAAATGTTCTTTGTTTCATGTGATGTAGTGAAAACAATGGTAGAAGCGATTGACAGGTCATTTTTTAACAACTGAATTTTACCATTGTTTCTCAGTAATTTTCATTTCAAATAATAATGTGACACACGGAGTTGACTTATGTAACAGTTTGCCATACCTGAGGCTATTCTGTTATTCTGATCATTTTATCACTTGCCCATCTCATAGAGACTAACTAGGCATGCTGAATGTGAATCTGCTTTGTTCCTCCTACTTTTTCAGTTACTCTTTTCTTTTAACTCCATTTATTAACCCTGTATTTCTTCCTTACTAGACTGCCTGGTAGAAGACTATCTGAAGGAAACTCACACTGCACTCTGGCTTCTGCCCTTGTAATCATCACAGAATTCACATGTGCAATGTCTCCTTTCCATACTATGCACTCTGCACCTCATTCTCTGAGGAATCAGAAAACCTAATGCATGATGCACTCATGGAAGAAAATGTAGAGATCTCTTTCCTAGGCAAGTCACATCTAGCTTCCTTTTCCCCATATTTCCTCCAAGCACGGAGCTCCCAATTCATGACTCCCTGAGATATAATGCCTTAAGAGTTTATTATCCTTGTCATCAATCCCTACTTTTAATATTTAAAGAACAGTAGTGATTCAGACCACTGTTTTCTCAGCCACAATACAAATGATTGATATGTTGAAAGCAAGCACCTCTGTCACAGACAAATGAAAGTCTTGGTAGATGAGATGAGGAAATGTTCTGGCTAAATAAACAAGAAGGCAAGGAAAGTAGAGAAGAAACATACACTTTCTCTGAAATTTTGTGACAAAGCTTTGTTAGTAAGAGGAGAGAAGGCAGTATGGGAGGCTTTTGAGAGCTAAGGGTCAAGGTTGCAGGGATGTGGCCAGTGTCCCATCCCTGCTGGAGACAAGCCCTTGCACATCCAGGTCAGTGTTAGCTGAGAGGGTATCAGGGACTTCATTCCTCAGCATCATTCTGTGTGCAAAGCTGAGAAGGCTGATTGCCATTATGGACTGAAAGGTATTAACATGAGCTCTTGCTCAGCTATTTTGTTGGTTCAAAAGCTCAAAAGCCAAGAAGAAAAGTAGCTGTTTCTCACATATATGCTACTTCAGGTTAGTTGAAAATCTCTCCCACTGAGTCCTTGAGTATTTGGGATCCTGTGGGTAGCTTACACCAGGTAGTCAACAACATACAGCAGGATTGGTGCAAGGTCTGAAGATGGGAACCACCATATTGTGAAAGGGGGGGTCTGTGAGAGGCACCAGGTCCTGCACTCCACCTTCATTAGTGTCAGCCCATGACAAGTCTGGAGACAGAGGCTACTCAATAGCCTCATGCTTTTCTAATGAGGAGCAGCTCATGTATTTCTATGGGAAAACATAATTTCGATGAAAGAAAAACCTCATCTCCCATAAAAATTTGCCTGCTGTAGGCCTAAGCAGTCTGTATCAACTCAGTCAAGTATTGTAGGCTTCATATTTTCTCTGAAGGCTTCATATCAACCTTCTTGCTTATGAAATAAAGCAGTCACGAAACTAAGATTGCAATTTCAGTGTACACGGCGTGTCCGTTTGAGGAGCAATGAGTCTACAGCTTAGGCTTTAAATCACATACACAGAATAGGATCCTTCTGCCATTAGACCAATCCCAGCAAATGCTCTTGGCTTGATTTCCAAAGTTGCTGAACATCTGTTGTTCTTGCTGATTTCAGCGCGCTGTGCAAAAGCTCAGCAAGAGCTCAGCAAGTCTGAGTGTCAGACTGGCTGCGTGACATCCTGAAGTCTCCTGTGGTACAGGGAGGTCCACATTGGGTTTGATGCTGGCATGAGACCAGTTGTTTCATATGTGGGAAGAAAGAAGCACTCATGCTCTGTGGCCAAACAGGCAATTGATGGAGGAAATGCAGCAGTGGCACAAAAAATGTGGTGCAAGCTGAGGCAATCATCACTCCAGCAAGCACAATGAACACCTTCTGGCTACATACATGGCTACATGTGTTATGCATTAGAGTTACACATGTTAACTATACCCATATATTTTTTCCTTCTGTAGAGATAGCCAAGCCTTGGTATTGAAGGCCAGTTGACTGACAGACATAACGTGATCCACTGGATTCACAAGTCTATGGGCAAAGGAGGCCAAAGATAACTGCAGAGCTGCTGACCAGTAAATTGACCTTGGGTGAGTTTCCTTCTCTGCTACTGCTGTTGGTCAATCCATTCCCTGCAGTTGTAAGCTCCTGTCAGGAAACACCAGAAGGAGCTGGGGGAATAGAGGTAGCTTTTTCCAATGAGTGCTACTGCCTGCTGACGATTAACTTCACCTTAGGAGGGTTGGCAGGGTTGAGCAGGATGGCTTAGGAGGAGGAACAGGTGTTGATATGAAGTTAGTCAGGAAGAGAGACAAAGGCCAAGCATAGACATAGAGATAGCAAAGGTGTGAGAAGCTGTGGGAGGACATTATCCCTCTTCTTGACTCAAGGCAGGATCTTCTGTACTGAAACTATATCTGACAGATGCATTTCTTTTTACAAATACTGCCAGTTCTAGAAATTACAAACCTCCTTCAGAAACACCTTCCAGTGTTTAAAGATCCTTATGTGTTTTCCTAATGCCTGACCTCATTCTTCTTTGCTCCAATTTAAGTATGTTACTTCTTGTCGCATCTAAACAGAGGTGAAAAAAGCAAGAATAAGTTTTTCTCTTTTGGCAGCTGTTCTTCAAAGCCTATTACCATTTCTTATCTCAGTTTTCCTTTTTCTTTTTTTTTGGCTAAGCATTATGAAATTTCTTCTCTCCCCTTGTTTTACAGTCTCTGTTTATTCTTATTGTCTTTCTCTGAGTCTCCCTCCCTTCACATCATTTTGAAGTGCTGCATCCAAGACCAGACTCAATACTTCAGCAGAAGTCCTCCAACGATGCCAGAGGAAGTCTCACAAATGTCACTCCTATTTATACCCCCAGCATTCCCATTTTCTGTAGTTCCCAGCACCAACAGCTCACATTTGCTGTCTAAGATAGAGTCACCCATACAGTCCTCTTTCTGTGGGGCCTGCAGTGTAACAAGCTGTCCCTCCTGAGGAATTCAGACTGCCAATTGCTGAGGAATAAAGCTCTCAGAACAAACTAGAAAGCCAAGGCTTTGACACATGATTCATTTTGAAATGGACCATTATTTACTGAGCAAGAACTGAGGAACTCAGCACAAATAAAACTGTTCTCCCAAGTCCATGGAGAGCTGTCTGGCCCCAAAACCAGTTTAATTCAACCTCTGCTAGCCAGGCCCTTGTAGCAAAGAAAGCTGCTGGAACAATAGTAGAAGTCGCGGCAGCAAGGAAAACAGAAGCAGCGAGGTTTGTAGGATCTGGATGCTGGCCATACATCTGGGCAAGCCCACTGCACACAACCTGTGATGCAAGCCCTGCACGATGCAAACAGACTTGTGCATTTAAGTCCAGCCTACATGTAAGCTTTTAGCAATTGGATCCTCTGGCATGGCCTTCTTCATCGTTAAGAGTCCATTCATTTCCATGCTGGAACATCATGGAGAAGGGCACAGCAAAGGTATAAGGGGACAGTCATAGGGTCTTCCCATCAGAAGGGAAGACTACTCGACCTTCTGGTAGAAACTGATGATTTTTTCTTTCACTATTTGTAGTCTCTTATTTGAGCATTAGATTCAAATTCTAAAATAAATCAATACAGTGAAAAACAAACTTCTCTGAATAAATAGTTTGAAGAGATATTTTGCTTTCAGAATGCTGTCAATAATCAAATTAAAAACAGCATTTCAGTTGTTCTGTTTGGAAAAATAGTTTGCAGAAAGTACTGCATTACTTTGCGTAAAGTTCAAATAAGTTTAAGGTTTACTCATTTCTTTAGGTTTAGATAAGACAAAATCTTTTGATATGATTTAAAGAATACTGTGGGTAAAGAATGCTCTGTGTGTGTGTGTGAGAGGGAGAGAGGGACAGAGAAGCAGAGAGAGAGAGAGAGAGAGAAGCACATAGTGGCTTTTATTTTCTTACTTTTAATAGGGCTATTTTGTGAGGCTGAAAAAAAATTGTTAAACTTGCCTTAATTGATTGTTTAAAGTACCGTGGTGGATTTGTCTTTTAAACATAGCCCGTGGTTAAAGTTCCCGTTGCATTGTATTTGAAGTAGGTCCTTTGTGCTTTAAAATGAAAACTGTAAAACTTTTGGTGTTTAAGGCTTTCTGACTCCAAGTTAATTGTTTTCCTTTAATATGAGCAGAATTAAAGATATTAAAAATCGACTGCTGGAGCACATAATTGTGGCCTCCCATCTATTCTTCTTGTGGAAATGAAAGGAATATTGAAAGAGTTTCTATTTTACAATACCAGAGGTGGCCATGCATTTACAACTCTATATATTCTTTTAGTTGAATTCTTCTAAACCTCACGCCTGGCTAGCAGTTTTCTCCCAGACGATTTTCATTTTCAAAACATTCACATCCAATAAACTACACGAAACATAGTGTGAGAGAAAAAAGGGGACAGGAAATGGCTCTGTTGCATGGTTATTACATCCTATTGCCTGTGGGTTGCTTTGTTATGAGTTTTAACTATGTAAATATGACGTATATGACATCAGAATTTAATCTAAAGCTACTAGGTGGGAGATAGAGTGTGACTTTATTGTTAAGGCTAAAATCAACTGGGTGTTGACAGGTCTCAAAAGTCACTGAGTATAAGCTTGAAAAGGAAAAGCTCAGACTGATAAGCTGTTCCTTGATTGACAACTTCAGGCTTGACTGCAAGTATTGAAAACAGTTGAGCAAATGGAGGGAAAAAAGTTTTATTTCATAAGAAACTACACTGGGAAATACAAGAGGATTTATAGGCTGGCGTAGCACAAAAACCTAAGAAAAACAGGTGTGAGGTTTATAAAATCTGGAAACTGGGAAAGCACATTGTCCATGAATGATTTCCCCATTATAGTTTAATTAACCTTGTAAAAGCCCCTATGCAAATATAATACCAGAATGGAGGGAAAAAAAAAAACACTGGTGTCCACTAGCTTCGACTTTCAACAAATCATATGTCAACAGCTCATGGCAAGGAGGTGGGTTGAAAAAAATGAGAAGAAAATAATAGAAAAGGATTTCAGTGGGAAATAAATTCACCAGGGAAAACAACACACTGATTTTTCATCTTTCCAGTGAAGTCAGACCAATTTTTTGGCACTGTAAAATCCATTATGGAGACAATAAAATAAATACAATTTAAAGTAGCAATCATGGGTTGATTGAAATGTTATGATAGCTACACACACTATATCTTATCAAATATTATCCATGAGGAAGCATTCAATTCATTTTGTGCCAATTATCATACTCTGTGCATCATAAACTTTTATTGCTTGTTATGGAATACCACTCAGCCAACTTTTTCTTCAGATATTGCATCATCAGATTCAGATGGAAAACATCTTTTAATGTGGCAAAGTGTTAAAGAAATCTAATACTCTGGGGCTGAATGAAAATGTTAAGGTTCATCTCCTGGATAAGAAAAACAATTTATGAATGCAATATTCATTTCCTGAGGTGGGCATAAGCAAAATTCTCATCTGAAACTTAAAACCAACATGTTTGCCTTCCCTAGTTTCCTTAGTTTAACTCATTGATGTCATGTATTATATGGTCCACTGCTAAGACCACATCTGGGAAGGACTCACTTTTTTCAGTTCTCCAGATCACTTTTACAGGGAACTCCTTGTATAATTGCATGTGCTGAGATTTGAACCTCAGGAGCCAGCAGATCAGATTTCAGTTTTAATATATTACTGGAGAATATCAAAATAATCTACTTGTTTAATCTTGATCATGCCAGCCGATTAACACTTTGACACCCTGAATCACAGATGTTAAGTAGTACAGGGTAAGGTTTCAGTGAAGCATACACACTATAATGAGGCTTTGTGAATTACAGAGCTGAGCTTAATATATTTGCTTAACAGTACTTAGCATTTGCAGTACACAAAGCAGGGCTGTATCTATCAAAAGGTAAGCTGGACAACATTTGTAAAAAACACACATTGTACATGGGGGTAAGTGTGGAGATTGGCAGCAGCTTGCTGGATGGGATGGGAATATGCCTCCTGGAGGAGGTGACACAGTGCTTCTGATTTCTCTTTTAGGGGCTTCATAAGTGAAGCAGGAAGGGTACAGTAATAACAATTCAGTTCAAAGTACTCACGGATAAATGACTTGTAGTGGAATCTCAGTTTCTGATGCATCTCCTACTTAGAAACACTGACAACAGTGAACAGCATGACTTCCCAGACCTGTAGTGGACACTTAGAAGCAGCTGAGACATGAGACATACCATAATGTCCTCAGTGATAGCTGGTACAACTGAGGACCAGATCAAATTGTGTTTTCTGTTGTATTGGATCAGCTTGCATAATCTGTAGTGTTTGTCTCTTCATCCCATCAAAAGCCCCATTGATAAAAATGGCAATTCATTGAATTCGATGACAATTCACAAACATAACTTAACACAGCCCTAGAAGAATACTTTTCTGAAGATTTTGATTATTTTCTTTCTAAATTCTCATGGTTTAAACTTGGTAAGTTTACTGACACCAGCTGCATGGCCCAGTAAATCATTTGAGGATCATTATAGGTGTACAACATGTGATAATGTATCAAAGAAATGAGACAGTGCAATCCATATTGATCCAAATACCTGTTCCAAACTTTATTCGTCTAGATCATGCTTGTTTAAGAAGAAGCCAGAGATAGGAGGCAGTATGTAATGGTCAGTTTATCTAATGTGTAGGATGGGATAGGGAAAGATCTGTACTTGGCTTCTTTGAAGCACTTCCTCAGGATTCTCCATCTCTCCTGCAGCTGAAGATGAAGCTGAAGTATCCTATGGTAGGAGACCTCTCCCCTAAGGAGTGAACAATATGTACCTGCAGGGATTAAGTCTGCCAGCCTGTCCACTAGCCTCCCCTCCCCGTGTGGAAATCCTGTACTGCCATAACCATTTTCCCCAAGGAGACATCTGAGTCAGTGAGTACAGCAGGAGGTATTGTCTTTAATACAATGAGTGGGGGACCAACTGTAGGAAACTGGGTGTGTGTCTGCTGCTCCCACTGGGGGAGTATAACAGAGGTCTCCAAGCATCCCTGGTGCTCCACTGAGTATAAAAAGCTCTTCACCTAGTTGAAAAGCTCAGAGTATGTACCACATAACTCTAAAAGTCAAGGGGAGAAAAAATACTGAAAGAGAGCTGATGCTGTGCAGGTGTCCAACTGTTCCACTGGGAAGGAAGCAACCAGGATCCTAGGAGACCTGGTGACCACCAGCTGCTGTAACCTCTGATAGGCCCCTTTTTCCTGTCCCTGGACATCCCGGTTACTCACCAAAACATTGCTGCTGCCATTCATGCAGAGCAGAGTTGGCTGAGGAAAAAATTCAAGAGTCATAGAGTGGCCGCTTCTATTTCTTTTTCCACTGTTTTATTTAGCTGCCTGCAGTAAAAAAACAGCAGCCTACTTCCAGAAGTGCATATTTCCATTCTGTGAAATACGAGCTGCTCCTGAGCCCTTGATCTCTCCTTTCCAACTAAGAATTCTTAGTTATTCCCAGTTTACCCTGAGAATTGGTTGGTATCTCTAATGTGTGCATGATACCAGGCCCTGCTGCTGTAATGCCTCTGACTCACCACTGCATCCAAGGGCTTTCTAAACAAGAAATTAAGACTCCAGATATCCTTAATTTAACTTCTGTACATGACCCGCTGCTCTCCTAGGGCAGCATTTTCCCTTGATGACAATTAAGAGCAAGGTTCGCAGAACACACCAGTGAATTATTTCTGTTCTTTTTGAAGTCAATGGTATCAGATTTAAGCCAAATCTGACCATTTTAAAAAAATTCTAAAAATGGATAAGCAAAAAGCTATCGTTTCTTGAATGTGCTGTTGAACATAAGAGTTTCTTATGAAGTAGGTTCTACTCTGGCAACATACTGAGAAAGCTACTGTTCTTCCTTCAGACAGAGAAATTCTATCTCTTATTCCCACTTCAGTGGAATGCACAGAAAGATTCCATGTATTAAAGAATAAGTATTTTTGTTATTTCTTCCCTTTCAGTTTTTAATTTAAAAAAAAAATCAATTGTTGGTGGTCACAAATACAGCAAAACACCAAAGCCTTAGTCACAAAAGAGAAAGGATACAATCATTTGGCTAGGGCTGTTTACCATCCCAAGGGTTATGATAAATGAAAGTTACTTAGGGAGAAGGAAAAAAGTTCCCCCATTGCATCTCTCAAGCTCTTATTACTTTCTCAAACTTCTACATTCACTTTTTGAATGTATTTCCCCCTTCTTTATTAGACCACAGTGCCAGAACTCCCACCTCACACCTCTGGACTATGGACTTGGCAATGTCATAAAAACAGATCCATCAGCCACCACCAGACTTGGTCCAACAAACCAGTGACAAAAGAAATATGAATATAACCAAAATTGGTTCCTTGGGCAACAACAAAAAAAAGTAAATAGGAGTGCAATGTACAGAATACTTTTTAAAACTCTTAGTGGAGTAAGTATTTTTTCCCATTCAGTTATACTTCAATTCTGACACACTATACAGGAACATTTATCAATGAATTTCATAATCCTTCTGACAGAATTTACCACTAAGTTGCTGCTGTTGTTACAGCTGCAGGAAGACTAGGGGCCTTGATCCAAAACTCTGTACTAAAAAAGATGTGGGAACTCAATACTAGAAATTTTGTGGGAACCTCAGTCATGCAGAAGATCCAAAGAGGGAGAAGAAGGATGTCTCTTTACCTCTGTTTGTGCCTTTCCAGAGGAGTTGGAGGGACACTCCAGTCAGAAAAACAGGTCAGAGAGCCTGGCATTTCCAACTGATGTGAGTTTGATCTAGGAATAACTACCTTGGCAAGCCTTTTACTTCAGTAGAAAATTAATGTTTCTAAAGCAAATATTCCTGGCTGCTCAAGTGGTGGATCCAACCTGTAATCAGCTGAGCAGACACATGTGCTGCATTTCTCAGCAAAGGCTGGGTATTGATCCCAGCTACTTGGGCCTTCAAGCACCAGGGAAAGAAATAAGAGGTACAGATGGTCAGGCAGCAGAGGTGGTTATAGGGGAAATGTGATCACCTTCACTGAAGTTATTTACAGTTATGTTGTGACCACTGTGTTTTTAATGTGACCATCCATCTTCATTTTTCATCATGCATTGGTAATATTCCCTCTCAACCCTATCTCACTCTTGCCAGTAAAAGCAACTCTGCCTAATCCTTCTGCCAGGAGCTGCAAAGTAGCAGCAAGGGCCAGGTCCCAGCAGCTGGGGTAGCCCAAAGTGGGTGTGACAGCTCCATCAGCTTTATTCCTACTGTCTTTTAGTTCCAAGGTCTCTGCACAACCTGTAGCTTGTTCTGGGGCTCAACTGTGGAACAAACCAAACAGTCTTCTGCAAAAATCAGCCACTACACAGAAGAGAGAATGGCTCATGCTGAGGTCTTCTTCTCCTGGAGTGGCAGTGGGGATGTGAGCCTGTCTCTCCCAGCAGAGATCTGGCAGGGGCCCCCACAACAGCTTGGACCTATCCTCTAAAAAACAGCCAGTGTATCTGAGAACAGAGAGTAACTTAGCCCGGCACCTGTGCAAAGTCTGGTCTCTGCACAGATCTGGTGTGAAATGCAAGGATTTTGAAAAAGGTAGCGAGGACCAGCAACAATGTATGTGTATGATAACAGTTTCTGACAGTAAATGCAGGGGAACTCTGTTCCCTCTCTTCCAGCAATGTAAGTTAATAAGCAAAAGCATCTTGGTTTTTGTCCCTTCTCCTTCCCCCAAGCCCTCCTCACGGTTGGCTGCCAGCATCCCAAACAATGTCACTATTAGCAAATTAAATGGACCAACCTCAGGCAGAGGGAAGGAACAGACAGGGCTCAAGCTCTTCTTGTACTTTCCAGAAGAAAGAGGATGGAAACCTTGCGTTTCCTTATTTTAACGATATGTGAAATCAGAAAATTCTTTTCTCCCTCAGTCCTGTATAACAGAAATTTTGGATAAAACACCATTGTACAATGAAGCTGGTCAGCATATAGAGGCAGGTCCTTAGCCCTGCAGCCTCAGGATTTACACTTCTAAGTAACTTGTTGAAAGATACTATGGTGGCCTCACAAAAAAACAAAAAAAAACAAAAAAAAAACCCAACAAAAAACCAAAACCAACCAAACAAAAAAAACCATCACTTTTTTTTTTTTTTTAATATTTACTTTGCCCCTGCGCCATGGTTTAGAGATGTCAGGACTGTGCACACATATCTTGAATTTTAGCTTTTTTGTTACATATTGCAATGTAAGAAGTGAGATCAATGCACATTGGTTTCTGTGGTGAATGCTCAAATGTATAAACAAACTGTGAGCATGTCAGCTGTGTTTGCTTAAGGATGTTAAACATAGCTCAGTTTCTAAGGACAGACGTATCTCTTGTCCATCTTTTCTTGTCTTCTTGAAGCTGCTTGGCTATTCTGGAATGGCTTAAACTATGTGAAGAAGAAGAAAATAAAGTGATACAGGAATCAAGAAACATAGAAAGACTGAGGACATCCTGGTTTTTCCAAGCTGTGTGCTTTCCTCAACATGATATACCTCACCACTCATTAAAAGTTATCATCAAAAATGTGAATAGGAAAACCAGTGGCTTATTCACTAAGTTTACATCTATGGCAAAAAGAAGCTGTAAATAGATTCATTTGTTTACTTACTGACTGAACTTTGAGTTACATCAATATAAAGTTGGAAGGATTCCATGCATTTTCAGTGAGAGCAACTTTTCTCACTCCCAAAAGATCATTAGGTTCCTTCAACACTTATTCTTTATTTTGCCAAGATAAAGATTCAGATGTTTTGATTTTTCAGTTCCATTTCTAGAATGCAGTTTTTCTATGTTCTGGCAACATATGGCACGAATATGTGCTTTTCTATTTAATACAGGAAAATTATTCAAAAGTCCAGACTTGCTTTAATGCTTTTTATTCCCTTGTAAATGCTCTAATTTTTTTTTGATTGCCTTCTGAGCAATGTCAAAAGCCAGCACCAAGGGAAAAAAATTCCACTGAAGCATCTTCCTATTGATGTATTGGCATGCCTAGTAAAGCAGAAATTTAGGAAAAACCCATTTTCAATGTTCACTTTGTTGGACAACAGGCCTGCCTTGGTAGAAGTTTCAACAATGAAATTATTGTACATATATTTGCTTTAATACCTCTGTTGTTATCATGTTT
This sequence comes from Acridotheres tristis, assembly GCA_037013685.1. Classification (NCBI taxonomy): domain Eukaryota; kingdom Metazoa; phylum Chordata; class Aves; order Passeriformes; family Sturnidae; genus Acridotheres; species Acridotheres tristis. The sequence goes on along the minus strand of CM072887.1, from coordinate 78,035,506 downwards.
TTTTAACAGCGGTGTTGGTTATTGCCAGATGTCCTGCTCAACAATGCTTCAGCACACATGGGAATGCTTGTGATGGCCAATCAAGTGAGCTGGCAAAATAGAAACAGATGGCCATGGATGTGTGCTCTAACACATCTTTAATGAAACTGGGCCCTTCTGTAGATGATTACATTGCACTAATCCCCATTTACCTATCCTAGGCCCTGCACCTCCAGTTATAGACCATCTAGTGTCCTAGCTCTGTACTACAACTTGTTTATTCACCTCTTCTAGTTTCAGCTGCACGGGATACTAGTGAAGGATGGCCCAGTGCAAGAAAAACTGCTTGAAAGAGCAGATGTAAATCAATAGCCTGGCTTGAGAAGTGCACAAAACAGCCTAGAAATGTCCTAATTATTAATTTTCTGCCTTTTACCTTTCAGTGGCTTTTACCAAATCACACTGGAGCCATGTATTGTTGAGCTGCAGTACAGATCTGGTCGTGGTCCAGCATTAGAGAGAGCCAAACATCCCTGGATGCTCTGTGAGAGCAGGGATATATGCCAAACCAAACCCTAGCTGTACAGCTTCCCTTAATTTTCCTGGGTTTCTTTAGCTAAACAGTAACTGGCTTCAGATGCAATTAGATGGGCTCAGGAAATCTTGCAGGAAAAGCTGGTAAGTGGGTACCTCCTGCAATGTAGTTGTATTGTCTTTGAGTTCTTCCCTGTTTTGGCATTGAACTCCAAATTAATTGCTAAGGTCAGGAGATTCTAGGGTGAACAACACACTTTGTCTCATCTATAGGAAGTCTGTGTATGTTTAAATATAAATAGTTTTATTAAATATAATGTTTAAAACAATCACCAAGCTCCAATCAAATACCCCAAACCATTTGATTAAGACAAATTCTGGGTCTGGAAAGGGATAATAACTAAGAAGCTTTTGCAAATGCATCCAAAATAGGGATTCAAGTGTTCTGTTTTTCCTCGCAGCCAGAAGAGCTAGAATCTAGAAAGCTGGCTGATATTTGGATTTTGAAGGTCTCCACAGATACCTGTAGGGGACTCTCTCATGGTGAATAACAGCTAAATAAGAGCTTGGAAAAAAGTGATCTGATTTTTCCTCTGTTGCTCCTCCATGGGTGCTGTTGATTTTGCCTTTGTCAAGGCAACAAAGTATTTCAGTATTGCATCCAAAAGGTTAAACATGGGCATGGATTTTGAAACGATTGTTAAACTGTGGGTGGGAGGAAGGGCAGGAAGGTTCATCCTCCATTTGATGGAGAACTACACAAAGCTGGGAGATTGTGGTGGGGAAGCTGAGCAGGCAGCTCTTGGGGGACACCATGCAGCAGGTCCAGGTCCACAGGCTGTGACCACCAGAGCTTGGTTCCCTCCTACCCTGGTTCCCTCAAGGCACAGTTGTTCATGCTCTCACATTGCACTTAAGGTAACCCATATGCTCACACCTCAGCATCTTCATCTATCGATGTATCCATTGGGAGACACCAGCCATTCCCTATTCATGTTTAAATTAGAGGTTTAGATTTTTTTTTTCCTGCTTAGTGCTTTATGAAATTTTTTTCACAATCTCACTGAGAAGTTTTATGCAAGGGTTCCCTGTGTAATTTTAAACTCTTCATTTTTTTTTTTTTCATATCTTACAAATAAGCATGAGAATCTTTAAGCCCCACAGTAACATTTATTTTCAGATTATGTCTGGTAAAAACTTGGTTTTGGCCAGACATAAATGGATGGTATTCTTTTAAAGCATGTTCTCAAACCCTTTTTGCGCTTTTCAAGTAAAAATGGCTCATGTATTTTTGGAAGAGTGCAAACAATGCAATGTCAGATTTCAGTTACTGCTCTTAATATATTTAACCATTCAGCATACTGTAATTGGCTCAATCAAAAGCTATTTCAAACAAAACCCAAAGGATGATGAAATAAATCTAAAATGTCAATCTTTCAAGATCTGGATAAGTTTTAATAACATTACAGAAATTCCAAAGGTCTCATTTTGGAAATAAGAATAACACCAAGTATAGGCAAATTTTTCAGGGAAGAACTAATATAGTTATTCGTTCTCTTAACTTCCATTTTGGACTAAGACTTTCAAATTTTGTCCTAAGATAATTCAAATATATTCTTCTATCTAACCTTACTTAAGGAAGAAGTGGAGTCACTAAGTTCCACGTCTACATAATTTTATTTATATCATGACTCTTTACACTTAAGAACATGACAGAATCTGCTCTAGTACTCTTATGAGTTCCTTGATGTTCTCATCTGCTAAAACATAAGTTTTTTCCCCCCCTTTCCTACAAATATCACTGCACTGGGTAATTCAGCCTGGACCTATTTATTAGGTTTTTAAACCATGAATATATAGAATCAATACAAGAAGGATACCATCCACGGGTGATGATAATGTCCTATTCTGTGTAGCTGCCAACAATAATATTTGTTTTACCTCTGCTATTCCAATACATCCTAAAATAAATTAAATGACTACACAGTTTTTCATAAGTATCTTGCAAGCAACATCACAGTGTCCTGGGAGGGCTTGAGTCTGGTGGTGGATGGGCAGACTTTCCATGCTTTGTGCTCAGCAGGGTGCTGGGTAGATTTAAATTTGCTTCTGAAAATATATAAATACCACTCAATGGAAAAAAGTGATAGCAGAAAACACAGCAAGCTCAAAGGATTTGACTTTTTACAATTCCAAGTTTTCACACTGCTACAAATGGTGACCCTTCAACCGTACACTTGCATTCTGAGCCAGGACTGGAATCTGTCAATACACTTCTAATATATTACCCCAAACAATCCACGTTTTCCTCCCTGTCCTTATAATCTTCTCTATTTATGTGTTTAAACTTTGCTGCTATGAATTCCTTCTTATTTCTTCTTATTCTATTCTATTGCTTCTTATTTTGTTTAATGTAAGGGGGAAAATTAATGAAGAAAAACAGACGCTCCATACTCCCATTTCACAGGGCTAATTTACATTTCTTCTGGATCTTGTTCTAATTTTGACTGATCACATAGAAGTGTAATTTTTATGTGTTATTGAGGAAGATATCTAGAAAGGTGAAGCAACAAGATATTAGCATAATGAATATATATTGACAGCTTACCAATAGTGAGAGTTCTTTTAAAAGGGATGAAAAACTGTTGTTCAAAGTTGTGCAAAACTGGGATGTAGGTTATGAGAAGAGGAAAATACTTCAAACAGCACCCATACTATCAATGTAGAACAAGAATGTCCGTACCTAACTCCTTATTTTCTCTTGGATACCTAGGTCACTGGTGCTGATGCTTGAGCAGCTGCAGCTGTCAGAGGCTTCATGCTGGGTTCTGAGGCATGTCTGGTATTGACCTGGTCACACTGGCCCTCCTAGCCATGGCATTTAGCTTCAATTGCAAAAATACAATTGGTCTGAAGGATAAATTTCCCACTTCAATCACATGGGGCTTCAGTCAGCCTCTCAGCACAGCTAGAAAATAACAGCCTTCCAACATAACCTCTTACATAGGCTAGTCAGAAAATTACTTGGTGTTTATAATTGTCTACTGCTCCAAAACCTGACTTTCAGCATTGTATGTGGACAACCAAGTGACTGCTGGGCCTTTGATATTCTTGACCACCCACACTTGCCACACTCCTTACAGACACAGAGGTGTCCCTGTCAGGACTGTGGACAGGATGCCACTTGCACTTCATCATTCGACCCAGTACAGCACAGGATACAGCATAACCTGTGCTCTTCATGTACTATTTGCACTAAAAACCAGCAAGTATTTGAGGTGTTGCTATTTGAAGGTGGAAAGAACGGATGCTCTCCATGGCTTTTCTATTAACCAAACCAAACACAAGCATTGGGCACCTCTAAGGGCTCAGGTTCTTGAGCAATTTGGCCAAAGCAAAGGATGAGCTCCAAATTGCTTTTTTGTGAAAGCCATTGTAAACTGGTGGTCCTAGGGTCATGCAGCTTTAGCAAAGCCTCTCAGATGCAAGCTGCTGAGGGGCATCACTCATTTGCCCTGTGTGCACTGTAGTTATAAATTGCAACTTTTGTTATGCATTATTTGGGCTACCAAAACACCTAGAAGCTCTTGTGATGAATCAAGGCCCTGACATACATGGCAGAGCAAAGTTTGTGCCAATAGCTAATGGGTGCAAAAGAAAACTCATTTGGAAGAGTCAAATTATTTTCTTTAGAATTCTGTTATGGTTACCTTCCTTGTAACACCACTACCTCATAACAACACCTTAGATGCCTGGGATAGTGTTATGATGAGAGAAAGCTCAAGTATATTTACAACAAGAATAGGTCAATGGTCCAGAGGGTAGTTTCCTATTATGGGAGGTATAAAATAACTAAAATCAATAAATCTCCAGATCATAAATGTAGCTACAGTCTGGGCAAGGTTGAGAAAATTATTAGCAGAGCCTCATGATGTCTGGATATTGTAGCTTGTAAATTTATACATACATATGTGTGTGGTTATGTACACGCTTGCTATTCATCCCCCACAGAATTCATTGAAATGCTAAGAGGAATGTGCATTTGGTGCTCCTTTCAGTGCTGGTGAAAGAAAAAAAAGCAAGGGGAAAGAGGAAAAAAAAGAAATGAAAAAATGGGGGAAAAAGAAAATAAGAAAGAAAAACTTTTTAAAAAAGAAAAAGCAAAAAGAAATAGGAATGAAAAAAGTTTGAAAAATAAAAAGGGAAACAAAAAGGGAGAAGAGAAAGAGGCAAGGGAAAAGAGAAATTGTAACTTCTATAAGGGCCTGTATCTTTCAACTCATGGTGAATTTTTTCATGTAACTAACTGTAGAGGCATGACAAAATGGCTTCATGTATTTACCAGAGGTCTGTATGCTTTGAGGTACATGAACTGTTATACATCTTGTTTAAAATAAATATTAAGTCTCATCAACAATTTCCATCATTTACACCTTTATTGTGAGCTATCATCTCCTCTTAAAATTGCCTAGATTTTATTAAAATGAAAGGACTTAATATCTTCAAACTTCCATTACCCAAAGGTTTGTTGTTTAAGTCTGATGCATTCATTTAGGCTCCCTTTGTTATCTGCCAGGAGAGCAGGTAGGTCCAGGGAGTGTTTGATCTCAAGGGTCTAAGATTGTTTTTTCCCTAGACCTATCTGTTTCTTCCTGTATTGTTTATCCAAACAAGTCTCCTTTGATATTAGGTTGGATAAATCTTACCTGCTGAGCCTAAATTGCTTCCTGTTTTGATGTAATCATAATTAATATGACAATCAAACTCTAGTAAATATGTAAAATGTAACTGAAATGCTATGTTCATGCTTTAGTTAACATTAACATGTAGGTGATTTTTGCCGTAGGATCATAGAACTGCTTATGTTGGAAAAGACCTCTAAGATCTTCAAGTCCAACCATTAACCCAGCACTGCCAAATCTGCCACTGAACCATGTCCCTAACTGGCACACCCACACGTCTTTCAAGTGCCGTGACTCCACCACCCTCCTGGGCCGTTTGTTCTAATACTTGGCAACGCTTTTGGTGTAGAAATTTTTCCCAGTATCCAACCTAAATAAGCCCAACACAACTTGAGGCCGTTTTGCTTTATTGCTTGCTACTTGGGAGAAGAAACTGACACCCACTGTCCATCTGCTACTCAGCAATATGGTGTAAGAGTATATAACAGGAAAAAGCCCAATATTCTCAGCTGACAGAGCAGTTAAAAAATATGAGGTGTCAGAACTGTGTTTTCCACAGGCTGTTTGATGTATTTTCTAGAGATGAGCTCAATCTAAGTCCTGACTGAATTCAAATACTCACTAATTTGAGAAAAGCATGAGTCTTGTATTCAGATGTGAGCTTTGCCCCCTGGCAGATCCAAGATTGAATCGATTAGGCTTTAAAAAGACATGACTGGTTTGGAAAGCTTTTTTTAAAAAAAGGAAAAGCTATGGAGAAAATCATGATGCTCTGATGTAGCTGGTGATTCCAGGGCCATAGTCACCCATGATTTTATTGATTCTGTGTTTGCTAACCCCATTATTGTGTTCCTTTCTGGTTTAGATTAAAAAGTTCTGTGAGAGGAGAAATAAGAAAGCCCAGTTTCCTATATATGCTGCCTAATGCACCCGTATACTCCTTCTGCAGTTTTAACACACTCTCACCTTCCTATTCCTCTTGCTGGTGTTCATCCCCATATTTTAAGCAGTCCCCTATAACACAGAGGTGTCCCCCCATAACTCTGCTAGATCCTTCCTACATGCCCATGACCCTTCCCCTGGCAGTGCTTGTGGTTCTTCCCTCTGCAAGCAGAATTTCTGCCTTGCCCAGAGATGTGAGAGAAGTCAAGCAGTCATGTATCTTCTTTTACCCATTTGCCAGTGCCAGTGCCCCAAAACTCACGAGGAGAGTGATGAATATGCAGGTGGGGAAGCCCCACTAGCAGAAATATTTGCATCCATTTACTGGTCATGGTAGATATTTTCTACACCACCACAGTGTAGTAAAAAAAATCACTGAGAAGAAGATACAGGCAGAAGTATTTAATAAGCTTGAAATATGCTGTCTTGTTTGCAGGGTATTACTCATTACAAAAAAACCATTTAAAAGATCAATGATTTTTAAAAAGGCTTTAGGTATTTGTCGTAACAAACTGTTAGCAGTTATAAATAAGGAATGTGTTAAAACTCTTGCCAATTATCTCAACCAATGGAAAGCTGTGTACGAGCCTGGAGAGGCAAGAATTTCTCTAGCTGAGGCATTTTTAAAGGAACTTAGTTTAACAAGGGTGTAGAAGAAAGCATGGAAAAGGAGCCAGAAAACTTATGAGTAAATGAAATACCTCAATGTTCAGAGCCTAAGCTGGTGTTTTTAGGAGCTGTCAGAAGATTTATTAAGTCTTTTAACTTTACTACATGCAACAGAGAAATTTAGAAATTATAGACCAAATCAGAGGCCATAAGGGGACTTGGGAGAGCCAGCAGGCTGCAGAAATTGCACGGTGCTGATCAGTCAGGTCTCAGACAGTCAAGGATTACCTTGGGACAGCTGTTGCACTTCTCCAAATGGCAGTAATAAATTCAAATAAATGATTGCATTGTAGAAACCTGGGTCCTGTCCATCCCTATCTGTTAGGGCTACAGTGGTGTCAGCAAAGAGAATGGGCCGGGTCCCAGGGAGTGGAGAATAGGAAATAGTAACAGTCTAAGACCTTATTAAGTTGTCTCAGTGGCCAAACACTCCCATCAAGTCTGGAGCTATCCTGCTGGAAAAACTTCTCATGTCAGTGGGGTGTAAACTATGCGTGACACTCCAGACCCAGGAAAAACCTTACCAGAGTCCCACATGCAAAAGAAATTGAAGGTGTTTTCCAGTTTGAAAATGCATTAGAAGAGTTTGAAAGGCCACCAGAATCACCAGGAAAACTAAAGAATGCAAATGGCAGGAGTTGAAGAAACAAGGAGGACAGGAAAAAAACACAAAACAAAACAGTGGAATTATAAAGAAAGGGGGGGAAAAAGAGAAAAAAAGAAACAAAAAAAAAAAAAAAAGGAAAGAAAGGAATAAAAAGAAAATAAGAAGAGAGTGCTATAGAAATGGTAAATGCATTTAAGACCATTTTATTTTGATTCAAAAACCTTAATGATTGAGCAATGAGCAAGCAATAGTCTCTATAACAGATGAACAAAAATTAAAAAATATTATGGAGGGACTTATGGGGCATTCAAAAGAAAATTGTTGAATTCTGGATGAAAACTGTTAAATAAGGGATATGAATCAATAGCCGAAGGGAAAAAAAATGCTGTTTCTTGGCTTTGTCAGGAAAATCAAACAGCTACCCTGAAGAGTGAAAGACATTTCCCAAAGATCTACATTTAAGCAGCAGTTGCAGATGAGGTGAACTTCCTTAAAAAAAATTACCAACCAAACAAAAAGCCCGGTTTGGAGAGAAGTACTGCTCGGAACAGAAAGTTAAAACCATCAAAATTGAGCATATGTGTCCTTTCACAGAGGCTGCAAACTCAGTGGAGATCAAGAAAATTATGCAGATGGTCAACTAGTGAGCATGGAACTGGCCGAGAAAAGTTTTCATTAATCTTTTGAATGAGTTTATAGTAAATGCTAAAAGATGGTAAGTCTCTGTAGATTTTTACACAAGTCAATAGACAAAAGAGGGAATATAGTATATGAAATAACATGTCATCAGATAAGCAGAGGATATTTGTGCAGGTAATAGCATTCTTGCATTGAAATATTGCCTGGCTGTGGTTGCTTTTATATTATTTCTTCAGTGAGAGCTTGCAGTGGCATTTGGCTGCCTGGTAGGTGGTGTGTGCCCCAGCAGTGTGAGGGCCTGTGGGTGAGAGGCTAGTGCAGCTCTTTGGGCACACAGAGACACTGGCATCATGCTTTGAGTGGAGATATGGATGCTGCCATCCTGTGGGACATATGCTGACACTCTGGGGCAATCCCTGCTGTGATTTCCTGAAAGGTGGGTGGCATCCAAATGCCTTGGGGCTGCCTTAGAGAGGCTGAAACCTCCTCCCAGCACTCTCGGTTGCACAAATACTTCTCCAGATGAGCAAGAGAGCCAATGATGTGGGTGGTCTTCAGCTGTTCTTCAAGACCATGGCTGTAGATCCCATGGGAGGTCACTCTGGGCACAGACATCAGAATCCTTTCCCTGAAAGTCAAGGTCTATTTCCAGCACAGCAGAGCAGCCCACGAGGCTGCTAGACTGGCAGTTCTTGGGAGAAACCAGTCATTATCCCCCTATTAAGTTTTCCCCTAATCTATTAAACGTAATCCTTTTATTAGTAAGTAATATTAAATACCCAAGGAAGCAGCTGGCGTTCACTCTGTTCTGTGGTTTGTAGTAATTTTGCATGGATGAGAAGTAGGAACTTTACTGAGTTCATCCCTTTCACTACCATTTATAAGCATGTCTTGGGCAGAAAAAGGCTGAAAAAAGAGACTTTGATGGTCTTGGAGAGAATCTACATTTTGTTGAGATTGACCAGATGGTCTTACTTCCAGATGGCTGAAACCATCTCCAGGCTTCTCCCTTTCAGTCCCCTCTTTCAGTCCCCTCCTTTTCCTTTTTTTTTTTTTTTTTTTTCTTCACTTTCATAGTAATGCAGTAATGTTTGAAGGCAAACCTGAAAGTACTTTTCGTGGACTAATGTGATAAACAGGCACCATCCAATTGTGTTCACTTCATGTTTAGATCAACACCTGCGATGGGACAGTAGAATTTCCTGAATGTGCTGTGGAGTACTTCTCATAGACATAAAATTTAATGCTGCAGAGTATGTCCATCCTGGCATTCCAGGTGGAAGATGTCACTTTCTCAGGAAACTCCTCTGGGAAAAGTTGTGTAAGGTTACACAGGAAAAGCTTGTACAATCATGAGACCACTATTACAGAGAGGTATAGTGGAGTCAAAAGAACAATTTGCTTTTGAGCCTATGGAGCAAGACTTGCTCCAAAATAATTCCACAGGAAACTTTGCATGTCTGACTCAGTTCAAGCTACAGAAAATACTTGATGAAATTTCTGACAAGGTGGTAGAGCCCACACATACATTTTTCAAGAGACAGAATCTAACACAAGTGGATTAGTAGTGGGATCAGGGATTTTTTTGCTTCCTTCAGCTATCTGTTTCTCCTACAAGTGTTTGTGCATTAATGCTCTTGAGAAAAATGCTCTTGAAATGGCCTGATAATACTCCTATTGCTGCATCACTTTGTTTTGGACTCTCAGCAGTTCATTGTTATTGTGTCAAATATTCATATTGTTTCACTTTTGCATGCATTTGAAGGGATTTTGAGGGCTGTCTACACACTTTTTTTTTGCTAGAAAGTCTAGTTTGATTCAAAGACGATTACAGTATGTTCAACAAAACCTGAGAAATTACAATACTGGCTGTACTGCTATGTGTTGTTCCTTGGGATTTTAAGCAGAAATATGGTTCCAGTATTTTCTTCAGAGTATATGTATGACATGAAAACATCTCATTCTGATGAGATACTGTGGGAAATAAAGTGATCTTGTGCATCAGAAAGTGAATCCAGCTAAAAAATTTAAAGCAATGTAATCTGTTTTCTATGTAGTCATTAGTGCTCTTTAATCTCAATAAAATGCAGGCTTTTAGTTAACATACTAAAAGTTTCTCCCATATTCCTTTGTAAAATCTAGACTTACATAACCAGATTACAAAATGTTCAACGAAAGACAGTCAAAATGTGGCAAAAACCAAAAGCAGACATTATTTGTCAGAATTATTGATGACATCTGTGGCATACTATTGATGAGTTATTATAAATTATTGTTTTACTATTTTTCTTATTTTTTTGAGGCCTAGAGGCCTGACTCAGAACTAGAGCATTATTTTTCTTAAGTATACATAAATACACGTATACACATACATCATATGCACAAAGAAAAATACATAAGGGCACAAAGTCTAGCCTTTAGAGAAGATCAAAAATTGTTAAAGCTTTCAACTCTCCCATGTGGCTTTTTATGGGTGTGTTTTTATGAAAACCAAAGAAAAGAAGAGTCTTTGAGGGAGGTGAAGGACAGGAGAAAGAGAAAGAAATCAGTAACCATCACTTACAGATCACAGAGTCCAGAGAAGTAAGCATGAAAAATTACTGGATTGACTCTTGAGGTACTTAAAACCAACAAATACTGAACCTTTTAGAGCAATTTAACTACCCAGATCATTATTTAGTAAAAAATATAGCCAAAGCATGCATAATCAAAGAGTTCTCTAAATTGCATGGAGACAGCTTTATGGTATTTGGCTTATACATCAGAGCACTGGCCTGTCGCCTATAGATGCATTTGAGACATTTGGCAAAATAAATAACAAATAATAAATGCTCGAACATTTGATGTAGGGTTTTATAAAACCTTGCCTCAAAATTAGTTCAGAATTGCCTGGGATAGGAGAGACAGCTTTCAAAATATTCATGAAAGAATTCAAAAATATTTACAGTGCTTTGCTTTAAAACAACATCATCTGGAAAGGGAGAAACCTGGAAAGTGTTAATGCTGCACAGGGCTGGATGCAGTTGTGGTGTGGGTAAGGAGGTTGCCAGGAACATGGATTGTCCCAGGACCCCTGACTTGGAGGCTGGGCTAGATACAGCTAAAGAAGAAGCAAAAAAGGAGAGGCGTGAGGGCTGCCTTAACTCCTCAGACAGACACATGCTGGCTGAAAAAACTTGAGAATGAACTAATTGAAATGGCACTTCCAGCATAGCTGGGCAGCAAAGTTGGTTCATGTGAAAATCGGTCTCATATTTTATGTACAAAAAGGTCTTTTATTCTCCCTGGAACTCTACCCTGATCTGTTGTGTGCATTTCAAGGTCTCCCATCAAACACATGCACTGCATATTGGAAGACATCAGAGGAGAGCAGCAAAAGAGATTGTAGCAATATCGAGACATGTTTATAGGTCACCTGTGCTTTCAACTCAGGTACAGAATCAGGGAAGATGGTTTGGAAGATGTGACAAAATTATAATGGAACTGGGTGGACACTGCAGGCCTGCAGGATAAACAAGGGGCCAAAACTTGACTGGGAAGCCTTGAGGTGGAATATAAGGGCAGTTTCCCATCTATGAAATCTATAGATGTATTCTTAGAAAAAAGTGATGGAGCCGCTGCTTGGGGAGTACTTGAATGAGAGATGACATTGAGCAAAGTAATTTCTTGGAGATACTCCCTACTGCTGACATGTCCCAACAGATCTCTCACATTTATATCTCATATTTCTGTGTGCTAAAACCAGCAATCATGATAACTGGACACTTGTTTGAAAGGAAAAACAAAACACCTGTCTCATGCTTCAAAGGTTTATGAAAAGAACAGCTTAGGTACTTATATTTAGTTTCAACATTTTGACAATGCTGATGTGCATCTGGAAAGGGCCAAAAGGTGCTGGTGTAAATTATGAGGTCAGTATATCCATCTTATACTGGTAAGGGCATGCATGTATGTGCACACCGGGAGATAGAGGGAGGCAGATATTTAAGCTTGTGTAAATTTGGCTGCATGCCTCACGTGCAGATTGTAGCAGACTGATGAATAAATCCTCCTCCAGCTTATTTATAAATGTTTCCACTTAGCACATATATTTTTTCCAGCTTCAGTCTTTTTTAGGAGGGGTGAGGAGTATGAAGAGCCTTTGACCAAAAATAAAAAATGGGAGAAGACATAGAAAACAGTGAAGATGTCACACATCCAAGGCTTAGCTGATCTGTGAGCACATACATTCCCTGCTGGACAGAAGGTTTCACAGGCAAGGACAGTGCAAATACAAAGGGTGTTTCCTTTACCAATCTTTAACAGTGACTTTTACTGATGTGGAGAGAGTGGAAGTGCAGCAGGAGCAGAGAAGAAGCAAGTAGAAGATGTCTCCCTCCATGGTCTTGGCTGGATTTTGATGCTATCAGCCCCAGATCACTTCCTGGACAATATTTTCCCTAAAATACATCTACAGAACACTGTTGCCTTCAGGCTGGAGCAGTGCTCCTCTTCCTGTGTCTGTACTCAAGGCCAAGCTCTAGAAGAGAGTCAGAGACCTTCCACTGCCCCTTGAACACAAGGAGCCCTCCAGCCATCCCAGTCTTCCACGTCATCTTGGGGAAATATGGGATTTTGGCTGTGCTCAGAGCTGTCCCATGGAGTTTAGTGTTTAGCACCTTTTGTCTGTTTTGCCATGTGAGTGAAGAATGCAAGAGTGGTTTCTGCTGGGAGCCTTGGCACGGAGAGGCCAGGCTCACAGTCTGCTCTGTGCCAAAAATCGCGGGGCTGTGCATTACATGCAGGTTATTAAAGATTCTGCTTACTTTACAATGGTCTGTTAACAGCTCTAATGTCTTTAACATGTGCAGTCCATTGACTTTTAAGTAACATTTTATTGAAGTAACTGCCGTGGTTATTAGGCAGTAAGATTTACGCTTCATTTTCAGTCCTGGATCTGGAAATCTGGAAAGAAAAGAAAAGAGAAAAAAAAGAAAAAATGATGAGGAAAATCAGAGGGGTGACATCTAGCAAGAGACAGGGAAGGTGCTGCTTGGGGCAGCATTCACTGTTCACCTGTGAGATATCATCCACAAATTTCCCAGGAAATGATTCCTCCAAATCCTTGGATGCTGAGTGAACTGCTCACAGAAGAAATACTCAGAGCAACCTCTTCCTTGGTGGAAATTCAGTATGAGTTGCTTTCTTTGCTCCTCTTGGTATGAAATAATATTTGCAGATGTGAACTGTGAGAGACGTTTGTGGCACATTTACATCACAATGAGGTTTGCATTAAGGAACTGGCACTTGATTTTTGTCCCTTGAAGAATTAGTGTAAATCTTTAGCTTTCATAATCCACTGTCATGGGTGGAAAATGAGGAATGCAATGCTGTGTGCTTCTACTGGCTGGGTGTTTTCAAGTCTCACATCTTGCATAAATCTTCTTTTAATGTGAAATGAAATGTTTAAAATAACTCATTAAGCAACAATGCTCAGAGATTTTTTTTTTTTGCATCTGAAATTTTATGAGGTGTGTTTTTTCATTCCCTAAACTGTTTCTTTCAGTCTTGTCGTTTTTCTGAGCCACCACTTAGAGCTGGCTGGTGCACCCAAGAGCTGCAACCGCTCTCACACAACTTTGCAAAACCAGAGATAAGACATTTTTGTACATTTATGGTAAAACAGAGATTACAGCCTAGTGGCTGGTCTTGGCCTGCATTAGTTCCTTTGTTTTCAGAGATGTAATCTCTTCTTTTTCATCCCATCACCCATGTCTGAACTGATGGAAGATGATTGTCTGTCATACTCCAGGCTTAAGTTACTAGCCTTTCAGCTGCACAGAGGCCTTGAGAAATGCACTAATATATTCACAACAGGAGGAAACTGCCAACAGAAACAGATCCTGAACTGGTTCCCAAACAGGATGACAAAAAAAGTCCACTCGGACCACACACAATCCCTCTGCTTTGCATGTGGGTCCCTTTGCACACATTCGCTTTGCCTTTTTTTTGTATAAACAGCAGACAACTGAACTCTTTATGTTGGTACACAAGAACTTCTCAGTTTTAATAAAATATTGCATTTAACTCAGCACCTCAGAATTTGCCCTAGTAAAAATCCCTGGTTTTCGTGAAGATGATCTGTATCTTTTAGAAAACACCACCACCACCTCCTTTCAATAAAGTGCCCAAATTCCAGATCAGGGCACGGCACCTGCACACACATTATGTTTCCTACAGCCCTGAGGAAATCTTTGATCTCAAGTTTTTCTTATTTATATTACTGTGGCTAAAGCAAAGCAAAACCAAAACAACAACTCCATATTGAAACTATAGAATAAGCCCAAATTGTTCTCTTTAAAGCAATGATTAATCAAGATGTTTATAAAAATATTACTTTGATGATACCATGCATTTAAGTTAGGCACACAGTTATCTGGAAAGAGAGGTTTTCAGCATGGGTCCTTTCTTCAGCAGGAGAAATAAAAATCTTGGGGAAAAAAAAATCAAATCTCTGTGAAAAGGGATGGTGAATCTAAGGCACAGAGGCACAGATTTTAAAAGTCTAGAGCCTGAAGTACCTGCAGAGCTTTTTTCTGGTTCAGACTAATTGTGAAAATACTCTGCCTTGTGCCATGAAGAAAAAAAGTTTATTATGGGCTCAAAATGCTTGGCTGTTCTAAATTCCCAGGCTATTATAATGCTTCTATAGGGGACTTTTCCAGCACTGGATAATAGCCTGGCCCAACACCTTTAATAAAATCAAGGTGACAGACCATGAAAACATTTGCTTCAGCACTATAAGCAAATCTGATACTGTTGCTGAAAGATGCCTGGAGGCATCTGTACAAATCTTCAGCTGAAGTGGTGGCAGTGCTGGTGCGTGGGGGGGCTCACGGACAGTGCCTGCACCTTTGAAACCCTAAACTGGCTTCAAACACAAAAAGCTGGGCTCCAATCCTATACAAAGATTGGGGGTCAAAATTTGTCACTGAAATGCAAAATTTATTTTACCGTTAAAATTAGAGTGTTTTTTAGTGCTTGATCACATGAGAGATGTGGTTTCATAAATTAACACTGGTAGAACATGAAGGAGTCCAAGGAACAAGCATGAAATAGTTTTACACAGCAGTTCACAGCTCACACTTCATCAAACCCAACACTGCAAGTGTAAGATATGCAACTTCACATCTAAGGCAAGAAAAAAAAGAAAAAAAAAGACTAATACAGTTCACTTCTGTTATTTTCAAATGCTGTTTACCATATAAACAAGTAGAGCTGTTTTTGTAAATCCCTGGACAGGAAGCTGACAATAATAAACCCTAAGCTGAATTCAGAGTTCTTTTGGGACAGAGGAGTTCTGTTTAGTTAAGCCTCATTTTTGTGTTGAAATCTAGGGCAGATTTATTTTAAACAGCTTCTTAATTTTCTGCTCGCCTTTTCTTTTTTCTTTTTTTTTTTTTTCTTAATATATACACCCAGCTTCAAAGCTTAGATATCTTATATGATTATGCAAAATTTTTTTTGAAAGATCTCTTCCCAGTTATTTTCTTTTTGTGGCATTTCACTGCACGTCTGTCATCAGATAATATCACAGCTGCATCTGTATTGTGTAGTAGGGATGAGACTGACTGGACAAAATGTACACTGAAGAATATGAAATACAACATTTTAAAAATCCTTCTAAAATCTACTTTAATTTTAAGCAAACTAGTAACCAAACTTCCACTGATTTGCAAATAGAAGCTGGACACGTTTTTTCCTATTTTCCATCCCAAAGTCCTGCAGAAGTCTGATACTCATGAGGGATAGTTTAAAAGAAGAAGCTTCTCCAGGAAAGCAGGGGAAGGGAGAATGGTGGACTGTGGAAATGGTACTAGAATTGTAGTTTTGCTTAATCAAGTGAGCATTTTATGCCTTTTTTTTCCAGTGAGACAAACAATTTAAACCCATGTAGGTTTTTAGATATAAAAGAGAAAAATAATAAATGTGGTGTGTCAAGTACAAGATATGTAATACATACTACTTAGAGATGGGTGTGGAAAGCACTAATGCAGAATGCCCTTTTTAATCTCGTTATTTTAAGATTGTTGTTAAAGGAAGGGTGAAAATCAAAATTATTTTAAATTATCTAAAATGCAGCTGAACTTTCTGTCTTGAGGCCACTATGAACTTAAAATTCATCCATGTGTAGTGAAGTCCCACAAGACCTATAAACTCCTTAACTCCCTCTTAATCAGTTTTTTTTGAAGTTTTTAGAACTGCTTAAGTTTTGGGCTGCTCCTCTGTGCAGAGATAATGTGTCCCAGACAGAAGGTAAATTGCAGTAGGTAGACTTCCTCATCAGGAATGAAATTAATCATGTGACATAGCAATATTTCACATTTATTTCCAGTTTCTGGAAATCCCCTTTCCTTACTCTTTGAGCACTAAAAGCAAGATAATGAATTTGTGAGGGATTAGCTGTGTTATGGTAAGGAGCCATGAGGGTAAGAGACCCCCTCGGGGTTTGGTTTGAGCAGCCCTGGACCATCTTTATGTGGAAAACCCTCTCAGGTGCACAGTGCCTGCCATCAGTGCCTGGTGTCCAGGTCCAGGGGGCAGTGGGATGTGACTTTCAGCATTTTGGGCATTGCAGACCCTCTGAGACCCACTGCCTTCTCTGCTGACACCTTCCTGCTCTCTGAAGAGCGTGCCTGCAGCATTAGCTACTCTGCCACTGGGTTTTCCTGCTGGTGCTGTGAAATCATAGCTGTGGAGGGGGTTAAAGCATATTTCCTGCTGCCTATAGCAGCTGAGCATTCATAGCTGCTGGAGACAGGCACTGCTGCACAGTGCTCAGAGATTCAGCTTCTTTGGGACAGAGCTGACACAGGGTGAAGAAGTCAGGTAGCCCTGTCCCTCCCTGGTGTTTGCCATGGGTGTGCACAGCTGTTTTTTCTCCTACTTCCAAAGCAGAAAGTACATTATGGCCCTTAACATTTCAGAAGCCTTAGGTTTTGTTCTGTGTTTTTAATTTAAAACATAATTTGAATGTTCTATTCAAACACTGTGTGTTATAAGTGGATGTGGCTCTTTCTACCTTTAGAGTTCTGGTTACTTCTGTTCTCTCTCAGTATTCTGAAAACGAGAAGATGAAAAGAAATGCTTCATTTTAATATAGGGGAAAACAAGTTCAAGCATTTGGGCAGCCATACCTCTTCACTTATGTTTGAGAGGAGGTGTTTTATTTTTTCCTTCAACTGCTTTATGGAGTCAGCAGGCACAGAGAATCTTGATGTGAGCACTGTGAGATCTGGGGGCAAGGAGTCATAGTGATTGTCTTTATTTTATTTCCTTATTACAATTTTATTCTGGATTGAAATGAGACAAGAAACTTCCTGAGTCTGGTTTTATGTCTTCGTTCACTTGTTTATTATTTTGCTGAGCTTTGCAAAGACAATATTGAAGCTGAGGTGCAGAAGGGTACTATCTATGTCTTTATCTATTTATTTTAAACTTCCACTAGCTCCTGCTTAACATTGGGATTTTTAACAGCAAACAGTTCCAGCCAGCACCTAGTGCAGATTATGGGAAAAGAACAACGAAAAAAAGACAGCTTTTTAATGTTTTGAAACACCTCAAGTCAAACATGCACTTTGCAGTATTTTTCCTGTGGAGGCAGCCCTGTGGATTTTAGCGTGACGAGCTCATTGCTGTGAGCAGCTGAAAAATGCTGCGAGGTGAGAGCCTGGGTGTGCTCCCAACAACTGCTCCTTGCACGTCAGCTCAGAGCTTGGCTTTTAAAACTCCCCAAATACGTATTTATTCACATACTGTTTCTGTTAAAACTCCAAATGAGATGGTCTATAAGAAGAATATGTGTTGGGAATCCTATTTAAATCACTGTTTATAGGTACAGGCTGGAGAGGGAGCTGGGAAAAATCTGTATCTATGTCAGTAACAGCATTATTTTGCAGTGTACTTGACAAATAGAAAGGAACAAGAGGGAATGGAAATATTTTTTCAGATGAAAGTATTTCTATCAGATGTTTAAATGTTTTTGAAATTAACATTAACAAAAAAAATTGCTCATAAACAATTATGTTGCAATAATGAAAGGTCTAATATAAAGTATTTTAAATGGTGGCTATATTACACTATTTACTCTCTTTTCCTCAAAAATATAGCATGTTACATGTCCTGAAGCACCTCTCATTCATACATCAAAGAAGTTTTTTAACTCCACAGTTATACTGGTACAAATGATCTGAGGAACAACTTTTTAAACTAATGAAGATCAGGTGCAACTGTAAGTTAAATACTTTTCTCCCTGGAATTATTTGCATTTCCATTGCTGTAAAGGAACAAATAAGTTTAAAAAAATTAAAAAAGGATTAAATAAAGTTCTTCATGCAACATTATTTAAAAAAAAAATTAAAATTTCTCCCCTACTAGAGTTGGTCTGTGACTTGCTTGGAACCACGGCAGGAAGTTTCTTAAGACTGTATGTCAAATGAAGTTCTTAATTTCTGTTACTAGCTAGTAAAAGGACACTCATGAAATTCATGAATCTTTTTACATGTGTCACATATTTTAGTCCAGGCACTGGGGCACAGTTACAGTTTGAACTTTAGCCAAAGTCCCTATGGCCCTAAAAATTCTCCCAGCAGTTGCTACCAAGGGGAAAAAATTCTTCCCTTCATGTCTAAAAAATTTAAAATTGTTTTTACTATTTTTAAATGACACTTATACAGGCCCAGCAGCACGGTTTTTCTCATAAAAATATTTCTGTAGAAAACATACAATAAAAATGGAAATATTAGTGTCTTGAAGCAATCTCCTTTTTGCTTACTCAGTGTCAACATTTACAAAGGAAAAATTGCAATAATGTGGAAGATTACCCTTTATTTTCTAGCATCTGTATGTAGGTTAAGAGACAACACCTGGGACTTAGACAACAGATGAAAGCCATAACACTAGGGCAGGGCAACCAAATGCATCTGAAAAATGATTTTATGAAGTAGTTTCTGCCTTAGTACTTTTTATTCTAACAAGATCTCACCACTCAAAAAAAAAAGAAACAAAGACTTGACATAAGGAGGTTCTGGAAGAAATGAATTTATAGCTAACAAAGCCAATACAATTTCTGTTTTTTCTCTTCGAGTTAGATTTGAAAATAAGCTCGTTTCAGTAAAAGCTGTGGAAACATCACAACGCCAGGGAAATTGCAGATAAACTGGTCACTTCCCCTCATTCCCTGCTGTCACCATGTGGTGGCAGCCTAAGGCATGCGTTCACCAGGCATTTTCATCTTTGTGACTGCAGCCAGTAATGAAATATCTAAATACTGCTCCACTGGTGCTTTCCCATTGCAGGCAGCAAAGGACTTGCTTGTCAAAATGCTGAGCCATGTGCCCTATCTCGGTCAATACTGATGATTCTCTTTGAAAGTAAGACCAAAAGTGAGAGGTGAGATCCACATAATGGTCAAAGCCAAAAGCTCAAAGAGAATGTGCTGAAATAGTTTTGGAAGATAATTGACACAGCACCTTCGTTTTCCATTGTGGTTTGATTGAAATCTTTGGGCATGTTCACGAGCTGTTCCCTCTCTCCCTCCCCACCACACCCTGCCTTTTTCATTTTTCCACTTGCATGTTGTTTGGTTTTTTAGCCCCCTGCCCCCCAAATATGCAAGGTCAGTCTCAAACTACAAGCAAGCTTGCAGCCTTTGGAGTGGAGCAGATGACTTGGTGCACTGTGTTCTGTGTTCTGTCCCTGCAATATCTGACATGAGACTGTTGTGACTGCTCCCTTTGTCTTAGGTTCCCTATGAAAATTGTTCATGGAATTCAAAAACAACAACAACAAAACACAATCTTTCTTCAGTTCCTAAACATCATGAAATAATGTGTTCCATCTCACTTTAGATCTCAAACATGTAGAGAGAGTAAGTATTTTTAATTGAATTTGCTCATGGAATGCTCATTTTGGGATGTCTGTGCATGTCATTCCTGCAATATTGTTATTTCTGAGCATTCAATTTTCTCTTTTTCCCTTTTCAGTCTTCATCTGGCAAAGTCACTGTTCCTGTTCATCTTTCCATCTGTGAGGCTTTTCGGTAATGGTCCATGTCTTGTGCCCATGCTCTTCTTCTATAAAACTTATCTGGCATGGTGGGATCCTTAGACTTCTAGGGCTTATGTTATATGCTCCTTAACTAAATTACTAAATTCTAATATTTAATTATTAGAATTCAATTTCTGTGTTCTCGTAATAAATCCTATTTATGAAGTAATTCCTTGAGGTCTCTCCAGTGTTCCCTGGGGTAAATTAAAGAAGGCAGTTACCACTGTCAACATACTATGTCAATGGCCTTCTTAATATCACCTCCTCCTTTAAACTCATTAAAAATAAAGTTAAATAATCCTAATTTGCTCAGACCTACACTGAATGTTTCTTTTCCTTGCCCTAATTCAGTACAAGCTGATTTAAACCATCTTCCAATATTTTTTTGCTCATGGTGCATCACTCAGTTTCCATTCCACGTGACAGTAATCATATCCAAACGAAGAAAGAATTAAATAAATGTGATGTGTCGTGACACACTGTATCAGATGCTTTCCTAAATTAAAGGAAACCACCCACAGCTTCGGAATCCCTGCTAGGCACATCACCCCCTTTTTCCTTTGAAGCCAGGAAGCTGGACGTGGATCTGTGGCAGAACTATCACAGCTCCCAGCCCATCCTTGGTGCCAGGGTGGCCATTGCACATCTTGTGCTGCACCTTTGTTGGGTGGGTGTGTGCATGTCCAGTGCCACCACGGGCCCAAATCACAGTGTGTTGGTGTCACGTCTGTGCTGTGTGAATGCTGCTTTTGGCTCAGGCGTGCCCACAGCTCCTCCTGAGCGTGCCAGACCCAGGAGCAGATGCCACCACAGGTTTGTGTGCCTCAGTGAGGGGCAGGGTCACAGAGGGGACCATCTCTGGAGGGGTCACAGCGGGGGGAGCTGGCTGCTCCTGGCAGCAAGGGGCTGAAGAGGTGGAAGGAAGGAAGGAAGGAAGGAAGGAAGGAAGGAAGGAAGGAAGGAAGGAAGGAAGGAAGGAAGGAAGGAAGGAAGGAAGGAAGGAAGGAAGGAAGGAAGGAAGGAAGGAAGGAAGGAAGGAAGGAAGGAAGGAAGGAAGGAAGGAAGGAAGGAAGGAAGGAAGGAAGGAAGGAAGGAAGGAAGGAAGGAAGGAAGGAAGGAAGGAAGGAAGGAAGGAAGGAAGGAAGGAAGGAAGGAAGGAAGGAGGCGCCCGCCAAAGGGAGCTCGTGCTGCGCCATGGCTCGCATGCATGTGGCTCAGCCGGCTCTGTTCTTCCAGTAATTCAATCAGGACAGTCACGTCTTTGCCATGTGGAGTCAGTTACCGAGTCACAGTGAATTACTGAGGAAAGGATTTCATAATTAAAAAGGACAATAAAGCGAAGAGCTTTCCACAACAGTGGAGTCCAGAATCGCAATGATGACATATGAGGAAAAAGAAAACAATTGCGTTTGGGCTTGGTTTAAGGTCGGGCAGCACCTCGTCAGAAGACAACCTGGTCCTGTTCTTCTCCCAGTAGCCTACAGAACTTCAGAGTTAAAGGGGTGACAAAGAAAGAAGGTGGGAAGGAAGATATCCCCTCTGCCCTTGATGGTTAGACAGGGAAAGACAGTGCTCTGGGGGCATCAGATGGGAAGTAGGCCCAAGACTTCATATCAGGCAGAAGGAGAAATGCATTTAGGAGTAAACACATCCATAAGAAAGCACAAGGGGAAACAGTACTAGCAGTGAACATTATGAACCAGCATATCTACTGTTGGTCCCATTACCCAGACCCTCAGCAACCCATGGAAGAGTTGTATTTCAGGTACTGTCCAGCTTCTGGTACTGCATTTTTGCTGTGCTGTCCTAAAACCTTTGTGCCAGCTGACTTTGAGGCAACAAACTGGATGACTTTCCTGGCAGGGTGAACTACAACAGCAAAAATATATGAGCAGGGTTGAACTCAAGTTGTCCTGCACTGATCTGCTTTCTCCCTCCCTCTCTAGATGGATGATCAATATTTCCCAGAGGGGACCATGCCAGGTCGTCACCAGCTCCTCCTTAATCTGAGCTACCTGGGCACATGTGGCTGCAGGCAAAGTGAGACCTGTTTGTATTGGGTCATATCTTCTTTCTTTGAAAACAAACAGAACGAACCCAAAACCCCTAAAACCCAACTGAAAAAGCAGATTAGGTGATGTTAGCTGATTGCTTTCCATATGACACCCCTTGTTTTATATCCCTGTGTGTCATACACAGGGTCATCTGCTGTCCAGGACAGAATAGATGGGACAGTCATTCATCTCTGTCAGAACTTTTCAACTACAATAGAGAGCAGGGTATTATACAGATCAGAATACTTATTTTTTATTGCAACCTTTCTTAACGATGAGAAAGTCAAAGTGTCTCAGTTCTGTCCTCTAAAATAATTGGCAAAGTTATTTTGTAAAGCAATTCAAACTCTTCAAAAGAAAACCTAAACTTTACTAGATAATTATCATTGTGATGCTCCCAGGTAGTTATAGGACACACATACTTACACTTTATACTGTAGTAAAAATACTGATTTTATGTGGGAACATTTGTTTTCTCCTTTGTTTCTCAGACTAAATTAAAACCCTCATATGAAATCCAAATCTGGAATTAATCCTCACTTTTAAGATGAAAAGAAGGTGAGTTGTCTCCTTATCTGATTATTAACCAACTGGGCAAAATAGCTCATCTCTTGACTTGCCTGTGGAGTATTCCTTGCAGGTGACAGTCCTTTCCATACTGTGAGAGACTGTCCTACTGAGTGGAAGAGCTTACCTGTCTACAGAGACCATCATGGAAAGAGATAAACACTGTAAAGTGCCAGCAATAAGGGCTAAATTGCTAATTGTACCCCTTGCAGACACAGAAATAGGAAGAAGAACAAGCCAAGCACTGTGATGTTTTAGCTGGAGAAAGATCCCAAATTTCACAAGTTAGTATGTCCCACTGGAGACTGAAGTATTTTCAGACCTACTGTGTTCAGATGAATATTGTGCTCTTCTTCAATATTTGCTTGTTACTAAGGGACCACTAGCATCATGTGAGTGAATAGATAACCTAATTATTTATAACCTTCTACATGTCATAACAATATTGCTTTGTTGATAGTCTCTCACTCATAGTTCTTAACCATTCTCAGTAATTTCCGTGTAAGAGTGAAAACAATTTTTCCTACATCTTCACTTATGTCCACAGCTGTTTGGTATACAACCGTCTTTCAGGGAAAAATAAAAACATGCTCACATTGTGTAGACAGGCTTTTCCCCAAGCAAACATATCTATTATCCAGGTGGCTTGCCTAAGAAAAAGCATTACCAGTGAAAAGATAACTAGAGTCTATTTCTGATCTGAATGCTGAAAATCTTACACAATGAAATCTCTCTCTACATTCAGAGTTTAACACAGTGGTGGCCATCATTAAAGCTGGGGAAGACCTATTTAAATTAAAGCCTGAGGCATTTGAAAAAATATTGATTTACTGACAGTTAATTCAGCAGAGCAAAAACTCCTACAGAACTTCCCAAGGATATCCTAGTGATGTTAGTGGCAGTGGATCTGGTTCGTCTAGTGTAGATCTGCACCGAGTGCACTTCCTTTAATAGTGTCACAGGTAAATGAAGCCAAAGTGAAACATAATTAAAACCTCACTTGAAAGCATCAACCAGGCATGACATGCACAAAATAGAGCTCTGCTTCATGCCTCAGTAAACATAATCAAACACCAGCTGAGGCTCACATTTGCAATAAAAGCTGAAACCTGTGAATATCGCACATCTCTAAGTCCTATTGTTACTAGTTAGTGTTGCTGTACTAACTCATTTGGACAATATTTAGAGTGTTAATTGAATTAAAAGATATATCATCTATTTCTCTGCCCGCCTAATGCAAGAATTTACATTGATTCTTTTAACACCAAGGTGCTGTTATCACACCTTAACAGTTGTTAGTGATTACCTGTTTTTCCAGATGCCTTGTGAAACTTTAAATATAGTTTGTAGTACCAGGCAATTCTAACATCTAAGTGAGAAAAAATGTATCGTGACATACATTTTTCTCCTTGATCTCATGGACAAGTGTTGTCTGAAGACTCTGAGGCATTCAACAATGCGTCCTCTCCTGGATCAAAGAAAACTCACATCTGCCTCTCAGCTTGGCATGGTCATTTAAAACATCCCCTCCCTCCCCCGGTTCCAGAAAACAGCTCTGAGACAAAACCCATACACAAAAGCCATTAGAATTTGTTCAAATTAATTTTTGTTGGCATTTAAAGCAAATTCCATGGAACCGACCACAAATATTTAAAATGTCTCTCCTGGGTAATGGTAGCACAATGGGAGTGGAAAGGGAACGGTGCGCACCTGGATATACAAACTCCCCAAATCAAAGGGTTAAAAACAAGGGATTATTTGTTCTTAATGGATACAAAACCCACATTCACCAAACAGCTGTCGTGTGACTTGAAACAAAAGCTTGCAAGTGGCAAGTTTTAATATAAAAATACGACTGAGAAGGAGCACAAAACGTCTCCGATCCTCACATACCTAAAAGCATTAAACCTCTTCTTTTTCCTTGCACTGGTAACAACAGGCAGCCTGTTTGCCTCTTTTTGCCTGACAGGTTTGCCTTCGTCTTTCAAACAACTGTGGCTGACAGACACTGCCAGAGCTGAGCTGTGTCCACTTGCCTCACCATCCAGCATTGTTGGCTGCACACAGAAGGATATTAGTGCCTGGTTTCTGACCACTGTAGTTAAACACCTTAAAGCCTATAAGTAAACTTGCCTGTAAATCAAAAAGGCAGAGAGTTTTCTCATTTCATCAAGGGTAGTTTTACTGTCTGCTGTCACCACAGCTGTCAGCAGGATGCTTAACTGCTCTAATTGTCTAAGGGCTCATTCTCTCACCCTAACTAATTGTTTAGATCTGCTAATCTGCATCCATCATCTGTGAAGGGGCTAAGGCTGTTCTCGTCTTCCAGTTTATAGGAATCGGCTATAGTGAGTCCGTAACAGGAGCTGGAGGGTTTCCCTACTACTCTATTGCTTGCAGTCAGGTCGGTGATGTCCAATGAGCTGATGAGGATGAGGAACATAAAATCTGTAGGAGTCAGTAAATCACAGCAGCCACCACAAGGATGACATAACAAGAAATAACAGCACAGTAAACTGCTACGGCCCTGTGACAATGAACCCAACTAGGAATGGGTAGAGAGACTGTATCAAAACTTTAAATTACCGAGCCCTTAGATAGCTCTCACTGTACTTGCAATGGTGTGCACTTTGTTTGTGTTAGGTATGAAAAATTAATGATGTGAGCATACATTGCTTCTGTATATCAAAACCTTTTTTTAAATGATTTATTGCATTGCAAAGGACTTTCATCTCAACTTATTTATACAACTTTCATACAGTTTATAGCACTTCATTCAGTCAAATATTTATCAAAATCCATTTATTTAAAGACCCTTTTCTGCACATATTGTTTACATATGCCATGTCATAATTTTTTGTCTCTTTTTTTACTTTTTTTGTTTTAGTACCCTTGGAATTAAAGCTTGGGAGTCCTTAGGATTTTCTGGCCATTCACTAAAAATTTCCCTTGAGTTAGCCAAATACTTGTTGTAATTTATATTGAACTGAAATTATCTGAACTCTGTAAGCAGAACTCTGGCATAAGCGAGGACCATCCCGCAGTCAGCAAATCCCAGGTCGCATCCTGTTACCAGTCACAAGTTACCAGCTGCTGATCCTGCACTATTCTACCTAAAGTCTTAGCCAAACCACAGAAAATTATTTTTGTGACTGTAAGTTAGTGTCAAAATTTATATACATCTTACTTCACATGTTTCATTCTGCCTAAACTTTAATTCTCCTTCATCTCATAGGAGTGTTACGAAGCTGGCTTGCTGGCATCTCTACCTGAAATTAATTGTAGATGTTTGCTCTGGTTAGTTGTCAAGTAACCTCTTTTCTCTTGTTTCACCTTTCTCTTTTGGACACTGTTTTCTGCTCTTTCTTGTCCTTGTTGCCTTCTTTCCCCTAGGCCAGATGTCACAGCTGCCTTGAGTGCCTGACTGAGGATGCTAAGCCAAGCTGGAGAAGCCACATGAAGTCAAGGCAGCAGCAAAGCCCTGCTGCTGGCCACAGACATGCTAGTTACCACCTACAGGGATGGAAAGGCTCTCACCAGGCTAAGGAAACACATGAATGTTATTTAAGGTCTTTGGCCTTTGACACTCTCTAGTTCTTCCAATTAAGTACGTGCAAGCACTCAGGCATAACTGCAAGATACTTGTCATATCTGACACTATTCTTCTCCAGTCTCCTTCCTTACAGTAGTTGGAAACTGCTCCAAGGGGCTTTCAATTCAGTTTGTGTAGATATGTTGAGCCTTATGTGAAGGGCACACCGAAAATGCATAAAGCCCAGTACAGATGGGTTTCTCTCAAGGATTAAAGATTAATTGAAAAGAAAGGCGGAGAACGGGAAGAAAGGAACATTCCAGTTTATAAATGGGCAATGTAAATGCTTAAAAGTCATAAACTCTAAAAATTAAGGACACTGCTTTAAAGTATTGATGACTAAACTAGGTAGGGTTTGCTACATTTGCTTAAGTGAAAAAGACACCGTAGGGTAAATGAGCTCCTAATCTCAGCACTTCACTAAGTTTCTGAATTGTGATGGGATGACTTTTGCCCTAAGAGATTAACTGAATTGGTCTCACACAGGAAATCTATGGCAGAGCCAGGAAGCAACTTTACTGCAGAGCTTTACTTCTACGACAGGACCCCATAAAATCAGTAGCCATGATAGCCAGGAGATGACCTGTTCTCTCCCACATTCACCGCTTCTCTGTGGACTTTTATTTTCAGGGGAAGTGATTACAGAAAGCTCTGTAAGACCTCATTCCTCATTTTATAAATGTTCGAATCTTAATAAGGGCACAATTATGAGAAAGGAGGTTTTAAATGAACCAAGTCTGTGCCAAGTAGATGAAGGAATCTTTGAAGTGATCCCACCTTTGATTTATGTACTGGCTAAACCTTGAGTTTCAATCTAGATTTCCTCAGCAAATCTCTTAAATCAAAAGTTTCATTGCACTGCTGTTCGGAAATTAATCTGACTGTGAGACTAAGGGGGAAAATATTGTACCGCAGAACAGTAAACTGCTGTAACTCTGAAGTTAAACTGAAACTAAAGAAAAACATGCTTTGCCTTATTAGTGTGATAGGGCTTCAGCCAGCCCACAACTTCCCCCTGACTCTTGACCTGCACCCTTTTTCTCAGGGAGAAGATTTTGGCTAAAGGTTCACTGAAATAAGCCCTCCCTTCACGGCTGGAATCACAGGCTCCAATCAGCCTAATGTAAAGACAGAGCAGTATTTTAGATTGAACTTATCCAAATATTATTGATATATTATGTTTCATAATTACTTTGGATCTTTATTCTTCTTACCATAGAAATGTATTTTGGCTCTACAGTCTCACAGTCCTGACACTTCTGATGGAATGGTTCTACAGAGCCACGAGGTGGTTGTTGGTCTCTTTTCTTTGTGAACCCAGTTTAGCAGAGCATTTTACAAGTGTTAAAACTCATCCCCCTACAGCAAAATGCTCTGGGTAAGCTGTGCTTGACCTCAGGGCAGCAAGTCTAGCGCTGAGGGCTGAGGACTAATGAGCTCTTTTTGAGCCACTATAATTGCTCAGTTCTGGAAAGCAAGAGAGTTGTGTTTGAGTTTGCCTGGCAGAGGAAGGACCTGAGCCTGTCTTTCCCTCCTGGGAGAGAGCCCTTACTGTGAGAGCATGTGGAGCAAGATCAGTGCTATTTGGAGAACGGGTCAAAAAGACCATTACAGGACTGACCTACATTTCTAAATCTAGTCAAAACTTTTAAACGTTAGGCATCTTTAAATCTTAGGCATGCTCAGACAAGATATAGAGAAAATTTCAGAGGTAATATATTTCAGCATGTTGTGGGTATCTGCAGCTCTTCATGTTTATGAAATCTATCTTCCCGTCTTTGCTCTCTGAAATCTTCTCCCAGAGTTGGGCTTTGCAGTCCCTTGCCAGATCTGATGCTCTGGTACCTAAGGCCCCTGGGAGAAAAATGATGTTAACTACATTTTCAAGCTAGTCACTCACTGGGTTGAATGCAACCACATAAAAAATGACGACTTGTACAATTCAACAAGCAAATTAAGACGATTTAAATTAACTTTTAAATTTTCTCTAGCGATATAGCAAGAAATAAGTCTTGCAATTGCCTTTAATCGTTTCCTGTGCCAGTCTTGACATTTATAGTAAGTGGACAGAAATTTTCTAGTACATGTGAATAGATCATCAGTCACCATTCAAGTCTGACTGGTAGAGGGTTCAAAAAACTCATTGTGAAATAAAGTCCGTATTTAAGAATTAGAAAAAACAACTTGCTTCTGTCAGATCCAAGATCAGCTGAGGGAAGACACAGGATTGCTTCTGAGATAATCAAAGGGATGGTATATTCAGTGAACCAGATGTCCTCTCCTCAGACTGGTGAAGTGGTCTCAGCAGAAGAAAGGTGGGTGAATGCAAGGAGGAAGGCCCTCTCTAGGAAATGACTAGGCATGGTTCTGCTGCTGAATTTGGCATGAGTGCTAGCTGCTTTCCCTGAAAGAGAGGGAATGGGAAGAAATAGCAGAGAAGGAAAGGAATCAGCAGGGGCAGGGGACCTTCACAAAACATGACTGAATATTGCAGCTGTGCAGCCTTTGATCAGAAGTCAAATTATAGAAACATTTTGTGCCATACCCTTATGGGAATAAATGTTGAAGACGTCAAAAGAGCATACTAACCTCTCTGGAGCATGCTATTGCACCAGAGAGAGGAGTCTGACTTCTCTGTTTTATTAAATTTTGCTTTCCTGTGAGCAGAATGTCTCTTAAGGATTCCTCGATGCTGTTTCTCTTAGGATTGTATAAATGCAGTCAGATTTATTTTCAAGTCTTCTCATATACCACCTGCTGCCTTCCAAACTGGTCAGTGTCCTCAGTTGTTATTACTGTGGGAGAAACTTTATAAGAAAAAATGAAGCACATAAGAAAAATGAAAAATCTGGGAGACATGATGGCTAGAACAGTTGTGAGATACAAAGTTCTCAAGGCTGGTGGTTGTTTTGCATGCAGGACTCCTTTGTGATGTGTCTTCAGTCAGCATTGCATGCTGTTTGCATGCTTTTGATGTTATGTGTATTGCTGAGATAAGTGAGGGTTGTTACATAATGTTTATTCATTCCTAACTTATAAGTGCCCGGATATAAGTTTTCATGACAAATTAGAACATGTTTGAATTACACAAAACCATTTTTTTCTTTAGAATATATTTACATATATTTCCTTATATTCCAGTAGCAGCAAGTATATTGGTTAGAGAACCATTTTTGTAGCTTTCTTTACTCATGTGCAGACCCAGTGTTATTATTTGAAATGTATTTAAGAGGCACAGGGGAGTAGAGGAGCACCTCACCTGCATTAGCCAGCAATGTCTGTGGGAGCTGTAGGCTCCAGTTGCCCTTGCAGCTCTGATGTCTGTGATGGCTGCTACATGAGGAGTTAGGAAAAACTGTCTCAAGTTTGAAAAACATGAGAAATTTTGAAGAGATCTTGCCAAAAATCAGTCTAAAAATAAAGGAGTTGAAACTCAAGAAGTTTTAATGCTCTTGCCACCAACACAGTGACTGCCATTTTGAAGTAATATGTTCTCTGATGGCTGGAGGAGAGAAAAGGAGAGGAACTGCCAGGGCTTTTGCTTTTCTGTTGGTGTTTGTCAGTTTTTCTGTCTTTTGCTTTTCTGTTGCTCTTCTGTTTACTTTTTCTGTTCTGGTGGCAAGCCTTTGGTATCTTGCTCTTGGATCAGCAGCACAGTGGTCCCAGAAAACTCTGGTAGTAGATCTGATATCTGTGAGGGTGGTAAGGCACTGGAACATTTGCCTAGAGAAGTTGTGGAAGTGTTCATGGCCAGGTTGGATGGAGCTCTGAGCAATCTGATTTAGCAAAGTGTCCGTGTCCCCTGCAAAGGGGCTGGAGCCAGAAGATCTTTAAGGTCCCCTCTAACCCTGGCCATTCTGTCCAGGGGAATCAAAGCCCTAAACCAGAAGCCACGTTTACTAGAAGCTCTGCCTGTAGATACGTGCCAGTATCTGCAACCAGAGCTCATAAGCAATCACCTGAAGTTAATTGTATCATCAATGGAGGTGAGTCAGATCTATACCAGACTACTTTCTTATTTTGGCCTACTTTGGCTTATTTCTGAGCTGCAAAAAAGCTACTAGTGGCAGGCCAAGAGGCCCTGGCTGAAATCCTTCCTGATTCTTCAGCACATGGGTGCTGGATGCAGAGAAGACTCTGATGGGCTGAGTCACTGTCCTCAGAAGTCCTGATGCTTTCTACAGGGACAATCAACTTTGTCACAGATCTGGGTGCTGGTGTGTTCCTACGTGATAGGTGTTCAGGTCTGGGACTGTCCCAGCAGTTTATTTCTTATTACATTAGTGGCATAGCTCAGTGTAAATAAACAAAGCCTTAGTTTCCTGGGAAAAATGATGCTTACATAGCACTTACAGTTCTCAAAGAACTTCTGTTCGATCTCCACACTAATGTGGTTTCACAAGGAGACTGAGATTATTTTATTGCCCCAGGATGCCAGGAAATTTTCATTTGACTTCCTCAGATCTCTAGGATAAAAGTGGAACAGTAAAAAAAAAAAGAATTCCCTTTGCTGTCTTAGATTTCTGATCTTCAGGAAAATATGTTATGTTTTCTAAGATCTGATATTCTGTAGTTTATTTTTAACTTAGTGACAGTATTATTTTACTTTTTTTTTCCACAGAGGAATATCTTTCCCTCTGTTGCTTCCTGCTCCTGGCCTTTTTTATAGGCTTCTTTTTCTGTGTGGAGTGTAGATAATGCTTTTCACACTTCATTGATTTTTTTCAGTGTATGTTTCCTGTCTTTGTAGAAAACAAAAGAGTCAATAACCCATAAAGTGCAGAAAATATAACTATCATTAATAAGCTGCCAAAAAACCAATAGGAGACCATTTGTTTGGTAGTGTCATGTGAAAGGTTTGGTGCTGGTGAAAAAGTTACGCTGTAGCAAGCTGATAGCTATCAGGGGGTGATATAATAAGCATGTGAGAAAGAACCGCGTGTTCTTCAACAAAAAAAAAAAAAACCCAAAACCCAAACACTGAAGCAAATCTACACTCCAGATTTTAACCCGGTATGAATGTCAAGGGAAATTCTTCCAAAAGCTTTATCCTCTTATTCAATTAAGCTAGGTACAAATGGCATGGAAGTTATTCATACACATGATCCATACTTGCTTAATCTCAGCAAAATTGTATCTATCTTGACAAATGATATTCTTACTTGTAATGCTAAAGTCAGAAAGCTCCTGGAACTTTCTGTGTCCTTCTCCTAAATACCAGCTCTTCACAGAAGTATTCATAGATCTATTCATAGATCCAAAGTACAGATCTCCTGTACCTTTGGGGGTGGGTGCCTCCCATCTGGCAGCAAGAAGAGGTGTGTGGGGACTCTGATTGTGAGAGCCTGGCAAAGCAAGGTGGGTGGTTTCTGTTCATGGGGCTGGGGGAGAGAGGTGATGGTTTGTGCTGAGGGGCATGTTTTTGACTGAGAGTTTCAGCAGCCCCTGACTGTAGGCCTCAGCTTTGCCTTTTGTTCCCACTCTTGATGGCAACCCAGCCCCAGACATCCTTGGATGTGCTTGAACTCGGTTTTGTGAACACTGAGAAGCAGAAGCCTGCTCTGTGTCTATTCCCATCGGTGAGAAATGCACAGAAGTACTCTGGATGAGATTAGCAGAAGTAGTCACAGCTCTCTAATTCTCTTCCAAGTTAAATCTATTTGCCATTGGCTGCATCAGGCCTGGAGTTAGCTCAGTCAGGAGCGTTTCTAACAGCCCTGCTCATATGCTGCAGACAGAGGGTTTCAACTTAATACAGCCAAAAAGGCTTGCAGTCGGTTTCTTTTACAAAAGCACACTTTTTATTGATTTAAACATTCTCCTGCAGCTACACTGTGCTCCTGTGTGGTCACCTACCTTGTGTCACAGCCCAGACCAGAACAAATGATGAATAGCATCAAATGATGAATAGCACCAGGACACAGACCTGTCTCTCTAGGTGTCACTCTATATCCTCATGTTTTGTCTCATTTCAAACATCCGTATTTGTTGATGCAGTAATGTACTGAGTCAGCATCTGGACTTTTGAAAAGATGTGTGAGACAAAAATCATAGGTTGTAAGAATGAAATACAAAGATCTATTTGTGAGTCACACACATTCTTTCCTGTTTGTTTATGATCTTGTTTAGATTTTATTAGTTTTATACCTTTTATGTAACCCTTTTTCTCAAGATGTCTGCTGGATTAATTATAGATAAAAACTGAATGGTAAGTAATACTAAAATTTCCATCTGTGTTTTCACAAGCCTTTCAGAGCCTAAGTTGCACAACGAATAAAAATCCTGAGCTTTGCTCTTATAAGAACACGATCTCACCATATCCAAAATTCTTGACAGGAACTAACTCTTTCAGATCTGATTCCTCTATGCACCCCTCATTTGTGTACAGAAATGTCTGGATCATCTCCTGTCTCCATCCAGATTTAGTAGCAGAGTGCTGCTGTGGGACTTCACTGTAACACCAAGCTTTCCAGCACATATTCTGTTCTATTGATATCACTGAAATCCCATTATAAGTTACTTTCATTCCTCTGTTTTTAAGATAGGTTACCGGTGTATTTATTTGGTACTGTTAAAGGAACTCTACACAAAAATCCTTGGCAGTAAGAGTGATAAAACCTAATGTATTACTTGCCAGACTGTTCAAAGATAATATTACTTCGCAAAGGACTAGACTTCTTCCAGGCAACATCTTTTTCCCAGTGATCTCGTTATCCAAACAAGTCTATGGCTTTGAAATGGAAATGGTTTCTTCTAAATAAGCATATTAGGATCTGCCTTGCAACTCTTTATGAGGAAATTGAGTTCAGCATGTTACATTTCTTGAGTACCATGTTTGCTTCTATATTTTAGGGTTTTTTTCTCTTATTTCAACCGTGAAAAAAAGAAGAAACATTTCAAAATACACACAAAAGAGGCATTGAGTGGATACAGTCCAATACAGACAAAAGCTTAATATTGTAATCACTTATCTATTTTGACCATTAAACTAAGTGGGTTTAAAGTGATAGACAAAAGATCTCTTGTATGCTAGATAAATCTCTATCAGAGGAGGCTAAGATCTTACTCAGGTTATGGTATCAAATATTACATTACTTTCTCATGTTAGCGTTTGTTCTGACATATGTTCCTTTCCTTCAAATCTTGTTGGACTTCTTATGCCGTTTTTATAAGACAGCCTTGACTCTGCACTAAACCATGCCACTAACACGTTACTTAATCTAACTGGCACATTGTAAAATTTTACACATGCGCTCATCCAGATAATTACACAATTAATTTTCACTTAGTACAGCCAAAACGGGGATAATGAAATTTCCACTGGTGTACTGTTACGTCCGGGGGTTAGAGGTCAGCTTCCTGTTTGGATAAGGGTGAGTTTAAAGAGGATTTCTGACAGTCTCCTTACTTCAACTGATTCTAAAAACATTGCAATGGAATTTCAATTTACAGCTAAGTTCAATGGAAGGAGCAGATGTTGGGAGTGTGCCACTACCACTCTGGGAGCCCTTTCTATGCAGGTGTAGTCAAAAGTCAATGATCTTCATCCCATGCTTTATATGAAGCTAGAGTTGACACTCTATATTAATTTCTGCACTGAACTGAAGCTGCTTTGCAGAACTATCACTAGCCTGAACAATTTTCCCTGTTGTAATTTTCGCACTTCAAATGAGGCCCTTTCAGAAGACAGGAGGGGGGATCTTCTCCCTGGGGATGTGTAGTAGGAAAGTCACCACAATAAAACATGGCCAGAAAGAACTGAAACAAACTTTCAGATCTTTGACAAGGCCTGTTCTTTGGCACCACAGTATACGGTGGCATATAAAGCCAGCAATGATTTGATATGTAGCTGCAAATTTCGTGACCCTAAAATAACAATGCCTCTGATGATTACCCATCAAATCTGGAATAATAAGTTTAGTTTATCGTGAGAAATGCCTACACATGGATATTTGCTGCCACACACCTTTGCTGTCTATAGATCCCCTCAGCAGAGCTTTATTTTCTGTGCCTTACCATCCCAGACCTTAGCTGGGGGTCATGCTGGGCAGGTGATGAATCCCCCAAATGCCAAATCCTCCAGGTAAGCAATGGCCCAAGGTAGAAGGGAGTGCAAAGGCAGGCTCAGCCTTTGGACCAGTCTGTCCTGGATTTGCACTGATGCACAAGACTGGCCTGGTTTGCAAGAAGAACAATGTTTTGTATGAGGTGCTGCAGCTCAGAGCCATACAGAGAGAGCTTTTGCTCTCTCCAGGTTCCCACAGCACACAGGCTGGGGTAGGAGGCTGGTCAGAGATGGGTAAACTCATCTGGACTCAGTGCCAACCCTCAGCCAAGTCCTTCCATCTCAGAGCCAAATTATGGTAATGCTAACATTTCTATCAATGTCATGGGCTACAGGATTAGGTCCTAAGGGCAGAAGAGACTGTCAGCCGTGTATGAATGTGTAATATATCAAAGCACATCTCTTGCAAACAGCAACTTCTTGTGATGTGTATTTCTGTAGCCTTGAGCACTGGCTGGAGTTGCACCATCCTTTCATAAGTGGAAGAAAATAATAATTTGCAGAAGAGACAGATGTTTACACAGTTTTTGATTTTGTTCATTTTCTCTTTTGCTTTCTGTCCAGTTTCTTCATTGAGTTTTACATCATGCAGTTCAGAAAGCACTAACACTTCTTATGGTAGGCCTTGTTTCCTCATTGTCTCCTTTACTTCTCTTTTAATATGTCTCAAGTTTTGTTTGGGTGTTTTTGAAACCAATTTGGTAGTCCCACTTTATTCAGAAGTTCATGCTGTTTTCCTCTCTTTCAGTCTCTTTGATGCCTTAAACATATTTCACATGTTTTTAAGGCTTCAAAGTGTCTTAAATAATATGCTCTCCTTCCTCAAGTAGCTAAAGATGTGACTAATAAAATCCCCCCTCTGTAGACCACACCTTGTGTTATCAGTGCCTAGAGACCAGCTTCAGACACCTGGAGCTACAGATGGATGCACTACACAGCCCTGACCATCAGAGATATCTACACGTTAATAAAGAAAGATGGAAGTCCTCCAACTCAGATATTTCAAAAGAAGAATAAAAATTCAGGTTTACTGATTCATTGGGAAAAAGACACATGAGCTGAATTTACTAAAGATCCATAGACAATCCTTGCATCTCCTTTCAACATCAAGGGTTACCGTGACAGCAAAGGACATGCAAAAGGAAGGAGATGATGTACTGCACTACAGACATTGCTGTTTGTTGTCAGTCCTGTCTCAGAATGGAAAACTCCAAGTGAAATCCCTATGTCTGACATTAATTGGGTGATCAAGTATATAGACATTCACCTCCAAACAAGCAATGCTTTTATTAATAAGTTTGGTATTACTAATCTTGATGCTGTTGGTAACTTGGAAAATGTTAGTTGTATTTCTAGGCCAGTGATTGAACATAAATGATACAACACCAACAGAAAATTTGTACATTAAGAAAGAGTACAAAAAAACCTCCTTTTTCATTTTCAAATTAGACCACCTTTATTCCAACAGGGAACCATTTTCAAGAAAAACAGTTGTGTTTGCTCTACTCATTTTGTTCTAATGTGCTTTTTCTAACACTCAAAGCACTAGATATAGTACTATTTTTCAAGAAAGCTGCTAATATAAAAATAAAATTATATTATACAATTAATCAGTCTCTATAGTAGAAAGTAATAGTAAAATAATGCACAGTATAATAATAGTAGTAATTTAGTAACAAGTAATATTTAATAGTAATGTAGTATATACAGCCTTCCAATCATCTTCATTCTTTTCCCTAATGAACAGCACTGCAATGTCCTCTCTGCAGGCAGGGATACCCTTGGAGGGGAGGCAGCCATGGGAAGCCCTGGCACCTAGCTGGGAAGGAGGAAAAGCACAGACGTCTCTCCTCTGCTCTCTCTGCTCAAGATTGTCCTGGCTGACAACATAACTCACTCACTTTGTGAGTTCCAAGGAACTCAGAAGTACCCTGGATGGAGCCATGAAGCATACTTGGGATGAAGAGTGATCTGAAACACAAATTAGCCCCTGCTACACTACACTACACTACACTACACTACACTACACTACACTACACTACACACCCCTCACCCCATCGCCCTCCTTGTGCCCTTCAGAGTGAGAGGTTAACCCAGCAGTTCTCATGACTGGTTTGTAAGCTTACTTTTAATGATATTACTGATTTTTTGAGTACTATCTAGCGTTTATAGTTCTTTTCTTAACACAACTCTGAGCTATGATTTATCAGTGAAGAAACAGAACTTGAGATTTAAAGGCTCTGGAACATGTTAGGACTTTGATTAGAAGGTGAATTTAGGCACAAACCTGGGCTACATGCACAGGATACACATAGGACAATTTATTTCCATAGTTAGCAGGTATTTCCAAAAGGACATATTCTATTATTTTCTGGGTAACCTTAATTTCTTTAGAAATTTTCAGTTTGAAAAACGGTGTTTTGGTTTACTCTGTAACATTTTTCTTGCATCATTGCTCTTTTTGAACTGATGTGAGATAGAGGGTCATTTCTATTAATTCCTATCATGCCTGTTTAGTCATCTTTTTTGCTTCCCAGGTTTCTGTTCTACAGAACTGGCAG
Source organism: Acridotheres tristis (assembly GCA_037013685.1). Lineage (NCBI taxonomy): Eukaryota > Metazoa > Chordata > Aves > Passeriformes > Sturnidae > Acridotheres > Acridotheres tristis. The sequence goes on along the minus strand of CM072887.1, from coordinate 77,998,528 downwards.
GGTATTGTCGTGATGATCTTCTGCCACAAAGTGTGCTTTAACAGTGGACTTGATGATCCTTCTGGGACCCTCCAGCTCAGACTATGCTGTGATTCTATGATTCAGTAGCCACTCAACATGGGATCAGAAATCCACCAACCCAGTTTCAAGCACTCAATCAGCAGAGAAAGATAGTCTGGGAGGAGAGTGATTTTTTCTTCGTAGGACAATTAATTGAAATAAGGAAAGAATTGTCCTCTGTGATTTTCTATCAATTAAACTGAGACCTCAAAACAGTGTGTCCCAGTAGCAGCCTAAACTTAGACTGCTGATTCCTAGTGAGAAGTATCCCACTGTTATACAACCACCTTCTTTTTTTTATACCTTATCTTCTTAGCTTTACTAGCTTCTCGCTATGGCCAATCAGGTAGGCTCCTTAAAAGTCCCTGCAGAGGTTTTGCCTCCATTCCCACTTGAGCAAATGATCTTTTGTTTAAGGCTGCTACGTCCCACACACTGTTTAAATGGCAAAATGAACTACAGCTTTCCTGACATTCATGCAGCAGGTATCCTGTCCTTCTAAGGATTTCTTTAACATTTCTTGCTTTCAATGCAGGGAATTCCTATGCACAGCTGCAGTTTAATGGTATCTGTAACAAATTGCTATCTATTTTAACAGGTGCTCCTCCTGTTGCTCTGCTCCTCCAGAGTTCACTCATTTTCTTTCTCAGGCATTTAGGAGACGTGCTGATAAAGATACAGTCTTTTGCCAGGCAGACTATTTAGTGGGGACAAATTGTGTGATCATAATAAAAACGAGTAGTTATCCATTCATTGACACTACTTCACTCACGACAAATTGTCTATGTTTATGTGTCCATTTTTGTATAGAGATAAATCATTCTTATTTTCCTAACTTGTCCAGATTTTAAGTCTATTATTCCTGGCATTCTGATGTCTCCTTTTTTTTACTCTCCATCTTTATCTTTTATTTTGTTTTTGCTTCTCTTTTTTTTTTTTTTTTTTTAGTATTAATTCTCAGGTTTTTTTTGTTGTTGTTTTTTGTTGTGTTTTGGTTTGTTTTGTTTTATTTTCGGGTTTTTTTTGTTTTTGTTTTTTGGGGTTTTTTTAGGGGCTTCTCTTCTTTCTCCTTTCTCTCATTTCTCTCTTCGCTCTTCTCCCCATTAGTTTGGCAGTCTTGGAGCAGGTCTATGTGTGAAATTCTCTAATATCTCACTGATTTCATCCATGTTTTCAGTTTTGTTTCCCTCCCAAAAGTTAGAATAAGCTTTCACTTCCTTTTTGGAATTTTAGGGAAACCTGCAAGGTAATAAACCCCATGTTCTCCATCTACAGCCGTTTATGGACTACAACATGGCATTCAGCCAGTGGCTGTCACGAAAGGGTATAACAGAGCTCCTTCCACGAAGAGCTGTCAGAGGGGCTGTCTTTGCAGTACCACCTTGTGCTCTTCTGGCCCTTGATAACTGGATGTGGAGAATGGAGAAGACTGGATGTTGCAGAAAAAAAGTGGGAGAGAAAATGGCAGCCTAAGTGTCCACAGAAATCTGAGATCCCAGTGCAGAATGGCAATTCTCTCTGCAACATGAGAAAAAATTGAGGAGGAAAAATTCTTGCCATTCCCCGTACACAACGCAGCGAAGTTAAATTATCAATAATTCAAATACACTTAAAATACACTGGGTAAATTTTAGGGTGCTTTCTGAGGCACAAGTCTCAGGAATGGCCCCAACATATTTTTGGTGTTGTGGTGATTTTCCCCTTTCTTTTTTTAAAAACAAATTTCTGAAGGAGCATGACATGAGATCCTTCTGTCCTCCCTGTAAAAGCAAAATTTCCATTAGGCACAGCTGAACATCAACCATAGTTTTGTCCATATCCTGACAGCCATCTTGACACCATATCCTGGCCTTCCTGCCAGTCATCCCATTGGAGGCATGCTACCATTGGCAGAAGGTGTTTTCCTGGCTACTGTGGACAGACAGCAAGCTGCTGGATTGCAGACCTACCTTGCCTGGCTCTGCCAGTAGTTGGGATCTCTCGGCAGAGATGGTGAGCATGCAGTAGGCAGTTTGAGGACAAGTGTTGGGGGACCCTTGGCCACCCCTGCATGCTCATGTCTGACTTCTGGGGAAGACAGACCTGCTGTTCCTGATGCTCAGGAAAGCCAGGCAGGATAGCTAGGTGGAATATAGATATACAAATAGCAAACATCACTCATTTTCTCATGACAGGAGCCAAGCATTTGCCAGAAATGCCTGTGCAACTAATGAGCATTCTCCCTAACTCTCCCTGCCAGTGCTGCAAATGACTGGAGGAGGGTGATGGGGCAGGGAGGAAGTCACAAAATTACATACCCCTCTTTCATGACTCTTCTCTTTTTCCCTAGACTCTTCTTTTGGGTAGTGTTGGAGACAGACTGCTGGCTCAGATGGACCTTTGGTTGAGCTAACTGATGTTCTCAAGAGAAGAGCACAGATAACATCCCCCTGTGGTGAGCACTCTGCTTCTGATTTATCTCATTACATTTTTATGCTACTTCTGGGTATAAGCTCTCCATATAGAGCAGCAACAGATCTGAAAATGGGTTTACTTTGAACAGACATCTGCAGGACCTCTCCTACTGCAGAGACAGAGCACTGGGGAAAAAATGTTATGAGATTTTCTGAGTATTCATTCTTGTAAGACAGATCTTTTTTTCTAAATCATAATTTAGTTTTCATATCTAAACATGGTCAGTTGCTGTTTGTGATAAGAATGGTAAATATTTTGAGTCTAAATTAACACCTTTAGCTTTACTTAGTGAGAAAAGCTGCTCATTACTCCCAAGTAATTTACTAACAATATTATTAAGTGAACAAAAAAATTAATGTAATCTGGCATTTATGACTTCCACATAACATCAGTTGCTAAGGCAAGAAAACAACAAAAATACCCCTTTTATTCAGAAAAATCCTTAAACTAATAAGCATGTTCCTAATATTAAAATCAAGTCAGCAATCCTATTGACTTTCATTACATAAAATTTATGACACTTGGATGTAGTTTAATAAGGTCATAAAAATGCCAGTTGTGGTATCTCATAATACTTTTTATAAACTGGTTTTACAGTCTACCCTTTGTTCCAAAGTTCAAAGTGACAATTGAAATGCACAGGTTGCCCAGGGGTTCAGACTTTTTGCTAGAAGTACTGACTGGTGAATACCTTAATTTCTAATATATCTATACTTTTTCAAAATCTCAGTAATTGTGGGGAACATTCCTTTCCTCCAGATGTGCCAAAGCTGATATTTTTCAATTTAAAGAAAAATATCAATAATTCAGTAAAACGAACACATTTTATTGCTCTAGACTTTTTTTCTTTTTCCTTTTTCTTTTTTTATATGAAATGAAAACTGTGCAACGTTTATTCCTAAGCAGGTCAAATTCAAACAATACTTCTAAGTACTGTTACAATAGTGGCATTATATTGTCCCTTGTCAGCTTTCAATTACTTCATCCACCTAGCTGATCACTGACTTATTTCCTGGCTTAGGTAAATAGGACTTTTGGTGCACTTCCCTTAAGTCATTTCAGAGAAGATAAATTAAATAATGATTGCAATTTAATATTGTGATAGTGCTAAAATATTTCCTTCAAGCTTCAAGTTTGACCACAAGTTTCCAATAATATACTTTTTTTCACTTGCTAGCTCAAACCTGAGGTTTTATTAAATTCTACAGCTGCAGTCAGTATTTATGTTTTCATCTAGCAAATTGGACATTTTAAATAATAAAGAGCATGAAGTTATATATATAAACAGATAACACTTGCAATTCATTTAAGGTGGAAACTTTATTTAAAATTAATAAAATTCCACACAATATGGCACAGAGGTCCAAATTCTTAGCTCATTATACTGAAGTAAATCTGGGGAAAATCCATCGACTTCGTTGAGGTTATTCCAGGATCATAGCCAAATACTCAAAACTTCGTCTGGGTATATATTCCTGAGGGATGCAAAGCCCTGTGTGCACAGGGCCCTCGGCATGCAGAGGCTGGTCCATCCAAGGAAGGAGGTTCTGTTTCTTCCAAAGAGGGGGAACTGACACTTTGGGGACACTTACTTGAACACACTAGGGAATCGAGGCATTGGAGGAGACTTTGCCCCGAAGATCTTGGACCTGCAAGTTCCATGGCTGATCTTCTGCAGGGAAAGCTGAGACTGAAGAGGAGGTAAAATCCTGAAGTACAGCTTTAGAACTTGGCCCTGTGGAGAGGCACAGCCCTCGTTTCACTTTGCCCTGGTACTTTGATGGTTCACCTGATGTTCTTTCTTCAGAAGAACAAACTAATAAGCAATAAAATGTATAGTCTGTGCCATTTACAGATAAATGAAGTGTGGAGCTCTCATTTTTCACTTTGCAATCACTCTTTAATATTCTCTGCTGTTTATACTGTTTCTGCCCATGTTTACACTGAAGAATATCACTGTGTAGTAGAGAAGTTCTGCATGTGATACGTCCCCAAGTAGAAGAGCTGCTCAAGGGGCAAAAATGGACCTGTGTTGAGAAATTCCTCCTACTTTGCTTCAAAGCATCCACAGTGTGTTGTCTTTAATGTGATGATAGCTGTGTTTACTTGCTCTGCCCTCTTGTGTGATAGCTGGTATGCCAGATTCGTCTCAGATGTTAAGCTACAATTTTCCAAGAGGGGAATTCCCAAATAGATATTTCAAGCCAGTGCCCAAAGAAACACTTTACATGCCAATTTTTTTTTTCTATCCAGGCTAGTTAACCCAACATGCTTATGCTAAAGTTCCTAGGGGGACAAACTGCTCTTACTCCTGTTTCTTATAGGAACTTAGAGGATGATGCTTAAGGACAAAACATCATGCTACTCTTCTGACACTATGCTAGCTCAGCTGTAGGCTCTCCCCACTCTCAGGAGTCTGCAATATTCATGGATAAGTCAGAGGTGAGTGGGGACAGGGTGATACTAATCACAGGACAGCAGCAGCTATTCACTTGCTGCTTGAGCAAGGAAAGAAGACAGCTTAGGTCCTCCATTTTCAGATGGTTTTTCCTATGGAAGCATCCATGCTGTAAGAGTACCACTGAGCACAGAGGGATTCACCCTAGAGGTGGTCTTTGACAATTCAAACTCTGCTATTTCTGAAACCCAGAAAGTCTTCCAGTTTTGACCAAGAGCCTGTAGGTGATTTTAGAAAGACTGAATAAATAAATAAATAAAAATTAAAAAAAAAAAATAAAAAAGAAGCATATCCTGGGAAAATAACACCAACATCTTACAGCTGATCTGATCTCTCCCCTTCCCACTGTCCTGCAGGAAATTCTGACTTTATGTTTATTTTCCTTTCTTTAAGATACTAACTTTAAAAACAAAAAGTAAAGGAATCCTAGTTGCAGCCAAGCTTGAGTCTCACAGAAACAGTTCAACAATACATAATGCAAAGGATTCCAGCAGATTTGCAAGTAGGAGGCTAAAATAAGACAGAAAGTAGCAGAGAGAATTCTGGTATTTACATGGACATGGGCCTTCTACTAATGCTGCTGTAGAGGTAGGAACATAAACTAATATTTAGCTGTGTTGGGTCATGCTCACCCTTGCAATAATTATATCCTGTCAAATTGTGGAGCAAATCTTGGAGATATTTGACATGTGAGTAAGGAAGCACCATGAATGAGGCATGTCTTCACCAAGCTGACAAGCTGAAGGTAGGTCAGGCAGTAGCAAAGGAGTTGGACTTCAGCTCTGTGAGCACAGTCACACCTTGTGCATGGAAATTTTTTTTGGTGGATAAAGGACTTGGACCTTTCGTGTTGACATTGAAGAGCTTGTCTGCCTTGGTAGTCAGAACACATATCTTAACCTCTCCTCCAAGGCACAGGTACCCTTTCAGTTTGTTGGTAATAAAAGCCTGTGAAAAAAAAGACTGTGAGAGAAACAAGAAAGACAGTTGAACATCAAGAGAGATTTTCATCCATTGAACAAACTCCAGGAGGAGTCATGCATGCATAAAATACCTCTCTACTATCATTTCCACTGGCTCCTCTGGGAAGATTCAGCATTTTGCAGCCAAAGACCCACAATCAGCAAAGCATCTGGCCTCCTGACTCCCCATTTGAAGTCTAAATTCCAGCTGAAGTCAGTGGGGAGTTTAAACAGGAGTTGGGAGATTCAATATTTTGCTGAGCATTGGCCTCCAATATTGTGCACTGCTTAACTCATAAACTATATTTACAATTATTGCTCATGTTCATCCACTGACACATTTCAGGTGCTTATAGATGCTCCTAATAGTATGCCGTAAATCACTCTAAAGAGCTGGGATACAATTTTTAGGGTTCAAATGGGAATACTTACTAGATGTGAGTGTTTGAAGGATAAGGACCTATTTTCCAGAGCAGGTGCTTAAATGAAACGATGAAGTCATTATAATTGAGCAACTTAATACAGAGAAAAAGCTCACATTATTCTAGTACCTATAGGGCTCTAGCAAAAATGCCTAAATTAAAAATTTGAGAACATACTAGGCAGGAGGATTAGATTTGCCATTTCACTTGGAGAACATTTTGCGGATGTGGGAAAAGAAAATAACTTCTTTTTTGTGCATATATAGGACTTTTTTTTGCCACCTGGAAAAGTTGGATGGTTTTGACATCACTTCCACTTTTTTTCTGCTTTGAGTTTGCTTCTTTCCTATGCTGCAGACCTCTTCAGTGCTATGAAAATCAGGGTTTGCTCTTGAAGCAGGCATGTGTTCAGGAAAGTACAAAATGTCCCTCGTAAAGGCAATATAGTACACTCTTTGTGGTCGAGAGTGTGGGAAACTCCATTCAGTTCATTTTCATGACAGAAGCACTGAACCACATTAACACAGAAGGAAGATGTGGAAAACGTTTAATGGTACTGCAACGCTTTGTTTATTCTCAGCTAAGCCTACACGGCTTCCAAATGAGCCCACTATGCAACGTGACTACATAAGGTTAACTGCTGGGTACATTAAGCAAAATACTCTCTCTTAGATGCTTGTTTAAGTCATCATTTCTGATCATTTGTCAGACTTAATGTGCTACAGCAGACTGCAGGTCACAATGTGTCATTTCCAAAAGAACTTTGACTTTTCCCGTTCCAGGGTCAGGAGCCGGTAATGTTTGGCTGAAATGACTGCATTGCACTCCCAGTATATCCACTGAGGCTTTGGAGAGCCATTCTTGATAGACCAGGGTGCTGGCTCCAGGTATTTGGGCATTAAAATCTGAGCGAATTGCTTAAGTACAGGGACTCAACTGAGATTGTAGTTGGCTGCAAAAGCAATGAAGAAAACCCCACTTCATTTTCTGGGAAAAGATCATGAGAGGTACAGGAAGGATAATTGTTTTTCCAAACTGATAGTGGGAGTTCTCTCTGGGGAAAAAAAAACAAAACCAGGCACACACACACCCCTACCGTATGGTTATTTACATGGAATTTAAGAACAAATTGAAAAAGCTTGGGGTGCAATTTTGAACATGTCATGAGAGTATTTCCCCAGTTCACGGTAAAACAATAAGGCTATTTATCTGACAAATTCTACAGCTAGGTGACTTATTGAAAGAAAAAAAGTTTCCTTGATGACTTTGGTTCTTCTTTTTTAATTTAGAAAGTATGTGCATTTTTGAGATATCTGATTTTTTAACAGGCTGGGGTCAAACTGGTGGGGATTGGACAAGGATAAAATGGGAATCAACAAACATCTTCTGTTGTCTCCCATTTCTTTTTTATATGCTGGGCTAAAGCCTGTTTTCAGCTGCGTTTGTGGCTCCATAGTAAACAGAGTAAGAGGAGTGGCTGTACTAAAAACATAAATCACAGAATTAACATGATATGCTCCAAGTATTGTGATGCACCTTTTTCCTCTGTACCAGTCTTGTATTCACATCCTACAAGTATGCATAAATATTGTAGGTGAAGATGGAACTACTGCGCCTCTTATCTAACCCTTCTCATTATAAGAACCCACTTTCAGCTGCTAATAATTTTACCAGATTTTCAGCTATTCAGAAATGACCATTTTTCTTTCCAGGGATATCTTTTTAGTATCAATTATTCTTTGGAAAAATTTCTGCAAAGATATTCTGGTGTTTCTAAGAGATTTGGGGAGAATACATTACTTTTTGAAGGCTAAAAAAGTGTTTTTGATAATTAATTGACAAGCACCGCATGGCAGTGCCTTGGGGAAGAGGCCTGAGATTTGCCATAGGGGTGTGCCTTTCACTGAGTTATCTGACAAATCGCCTAAATAGTGAAAAGCTTGAAGTACCCACTTCTTCAAAGGGTGACTGCTGAGTCCTCCAGAGCTTCTGTCTGCTTCCACAGAGACAGACAGCACCAGTGAGCCCACAGAGGGCAGCTGGGCATGTTCCCATCTCAGACTGTGGATGCAAGACCCTCCCAGCTAATGCAAGAAGATGTAAGGAACATGTTGTGAAGTGGAGCTGGAGACTAATTAGGAGGAGGGAACGCTGGAAACATAATGCTACAGTGTGCTGGGAAGATAGATTCATCCTAGCTTCTCAGCCATTGAGTCAGTGTCATGGAAGTCTTAAAGAAGTGCCTAAGAAGAAAGGAACATACTTATATTTGAGTTCTTATGCAAGCTGGTTCACATTAAAGCCACTCTCCAAAAGTTTTGGAAGTGAAAAAATATTGACAGCCACCCTGACCCTAAGTGAGATGAGAGTCCAGTCAGAAAATAGTACACAAAACTTAAAGGGCATTTCATAATGCTGTATATTCAGGGGAGCAGGGCAAGTTGTTATTTGAGATTCTCAGAGTTTTTTCATCTCCTAAAATTCCTTTTTCTTTCTATCCTAATAATATTCTACTGCAACGTCTTACATTGTAGCAATTAAATAACAACCATCATGTAATTCTGCAGGTTTAAGAGAATTTTTGGATTTAAAAGGAATCTAATTTGTGAGTAATCTAAAACAGCATCTTTTTGAGAACTATGAAAGAAGCAAACAAAAAAACTCATTGATGCTATTAGGATCATTTGTTTCCTTTTTAAAGTATTCATCACCCTTAAATGAGTACATTTCCAAAGAAGATGAGGAGATCCTCTGTGAAGATTTTCTAGATCAGTACTGTTAGAAAAAGTTGCCTCTCTCTCCCAGGATGTTCAGAAATATAAATTGTAATTTGCAAAGGTAAACCTTGAGAACACAACTGCATTTTAAAAGCAACTTGCATCTAAATGTCTCATTAGTAAAGCTGAGTTTCCTGTCTGTGAATGATAAACTTGGTGAAGAAGGTAATAAGTGAACAAAAAAAATTCTAATTAATCCAGAAATGGGAAAAAAAAATCTGACAAAATAAAAAATCCTAGATAACTTCCACCCGTGCTCTTTCTTTTCTCCCTCACAAGAGTAATAAACAGTACAAGAGAGGGTTGGGTTTTTCTTTTAAATTAAATATTTACTATCAGCACAGAAGACCTATTATTTCTTCAAAGAGGATTCGGTCATTGGTAAATTTATCACCTTACTGTTTGAACAGCTCGTGCACATCATACAGCAAGAACTTCTGAGATTGCTGAGTTACAAGAGTCTAAATTCAGTGTCCAGAGAACAAGAAGGAAGAGGCAGGATCTAGGACAAGAAAAGACAGAAATGAAACCAGTCGGTAAGACACAAACTCTTTCTCTCTTAGAGAAAATCTTGACCTAATTTTTGATACTGATTGCTTCTCATCAGGTAGAAAGTGGCACACGAGGCATAGACTTACAGAGGCTTGAAAGAGTCCTTCAAATTCAAAACAGTCTGAGATATTCATGTATTTGTAGTTGCACCAGTGAACACTCGTGAGCTACACGATGTTATCCCAACAGGCTAAGAAAGGGTCGTGACATGCCTGTGTGTTCAGTATTGTTTGTTCATTCCTGATTTCCACACTGAGAAACACAAGAGGAGCTTTATTACAGCTGCATATACAGAGCGGAGGTCTGAGAGCTCTCTGTGCCTGAGAGGAGAATAATTTTTTAGCTGGTAATTTCACTGACTCTAAAATTCTGTATCTGAACATTTCAAGGTGTAGAGGGAAAATGTGTTGCATTGTTTCTGTTGCTTTATTAAAATATTATCCTATACTTGCCAGCTGCTGGGACATATTTTAAGAGTTAAAAATACCATATGAAAATTAAATGAAATAGAAAATCTGGCATAAATCAGTTCCAATTTACATGTTTATTTGAGGGAATTTTGTAAAAATTTCTCTCTTATTCAAAAAAACGGACATATTCCTTTTTCCTCAAACTTTCAACAAGAGAAAAAAAAAAAAGCCGCAGTTTGGCAGAAAGCAAGACTGTAAAAATTCAGCCTTATAGGTGAAAGCTTTGGAAAGTTATGAGCAAATGAAAACAGGGGCTTAGCATGGAAATGCATAGGCATCCTTAATTACAGCTGTTGGTAGCTCTCCAGCTATATTGCAAGCGACATATGTTTTTTCTGCTTAGAGTCCTAATCCTGTTAGTAGATGTGTCAGCATGGAGCCCTGCAGCTGTGGCGTGTTCCCCCGGCGTCAGGGGGACGTCTCGTCAGCAGAGGAGTCTCCACAGTGCTCCTGCCTCCTCCACAGACGTCAGCTGTGGAGGGCTGCAAACACTGGGAAGTCGTAAGAATAGAAATCTGTGAATGGTGCTAATGTCTAATGTGATTAGTGAAATTCCAGTGGTGTTAAAGCAGTCAAAACTGAACGTGGAAGCAGCTAATTAATTCCACGGGTTTAGGAACACAGCACTGGTGAGGATTTGGGGTCATATATTATATATACAGTGCATTAATAAAAGACGAAGATTGAGTGATACACCACCCAAGCTGTGCAGTAATCCCACAAGAAAGTATTATCTAGAGCATCTTACTGAAATTAGTTTTACTGAGAAAATTGGATTAAAGTCTGAACTATATGTTTACTGGCTATTGTTAAAGTCAGTATGAAATCACTGACAGTTAGAAACTTCCAGTTGTGTTTATAGCCATGTTATTTCCAGAACACATGCAAGAGTCATACTTTGAAATTATTGCAACATTGCTATTGTGGGTCCAGAAGCCCAGTAAACTCGGGGACCCTTGTGGGAAATGTTGTAGAGGGGACTGTTGGGCAACTACCTCGGATACGACTGAATAAGGTAATCTTTTGGTCCTGATTTACAGGAAATCCCATCTGTCGTAAAGATTACTCAATCAGCTTTTTAATATATTGAAACCAAATGTATGCTAGAAAGCATCTCTAATGCAAAGCTAAGGTCCAAGTCCCGATGAGTCAGTGCGGGAGAAGGCTTGAGCCTGTCTGTGAGAAAGGGAAGAAAGGAAAGGTGGGAGGAAAGCAGCACACCAGGACACCATCCCCTGTGGGCTCTGTGCCCCTTGGCATGACAAAATGACCCAGAGGGTGCATAGGAAAAAATTGCTTCCTGTGCTGCTGAAAAGTTGTGTATACTCAAAAATGGAAAGATGGAAGGCTTTTCCCCTTTGTCAGCACATGTGGCTGGGTACCAAAGCAGGCAAACAAGCACTTCCTCATTTTCTCCTTTGATAGTACTGAGCAGTAACCTACAAGTTTGAGATTGCCAATAATTTGGCCAAAATCAATAGCAGGTGGGTTATTTCAAACTGTGCCTCATTTTTGAGTTTGTACAACATCAACACCTTTAATCAGAGAAATTACTTTCGCTCACTGCAGCCTCTTCATACGGCCAGTCTGGACTGATCAAACATTAATTAGTTAATAGTTGGGTAACACTTTAAAAACCCAAAGCCCTATGTAAGTGCTAAAAAATATTATTGTTTTTGTGAGTCAAACAAGAATTTATTGGGCTACACTGAAAAGAGTTGCTATAATAAAAATGCTAGAAATATGGTTTAAACAAAATAATGTGAAGTGTAAATTAAATAGGCTTTAAAAAAATCAAGCTCTTTCTTTGTGTACAAACTACAAGAGTGACTTGAGTAACATTTTGAAAAAATTTACAGAGTATGAACTGCATTCCAGTACTCACTCTGAATTTTAGGAATGATCACTAACAGTCTTAGCAACAACACAGGAAGTGTGTATTTGAAAGATGACTACTGTATAATTGCCGGTAAGTTCTGTATCCAAGCATATGCTAATGATTCTTTTTTTTTAGAAAGAATATTCTGAGAACCCCATGAACTTTTATATAGCATAGTAATGAAACAGAAACACTTCTTCTGGTGCCAAGTTTCTATTAAATCAGTCTTTTAGAAAAAGAAAAAAATTCATCCCACTACAGTAAGAAGGATTTTTAACAGAAAGCTTTACAATGGTTCTGGCATGGGATGTTCTGAAATAATGAAAATGTATAGAAAAAGCTCCAACCTTAAACAACAGTGGCAGTTGATTAGCGAAGCTGAATAAAGATTTTAAAGAGATTTCTATCTCTGTTTAATAGTCTTCTAGGAAATCTGTTGTATTATAGCTGCTCGTTAAAAGGCCACAGCTTTCAGGGATTATTGTTCACTATTGCTATGGAAAAGGGACAGTCAGTGCTCCTCACATCTTCCCTGTAATCTATAACATCAACAGTTAGCCTGGATCTTTCACATGACTTAATGAGGATTACATTTAGGGAAAAAAATTCTATTGAAACAAAGATAAAATAAAACTGATTGAAATCCAGAACTTGACATAAGATATTTACCGTCTGAGTATCTTCACAGCTGAAAGTTGTACAATACTGTTTTTCTTCCTCCCACACTATGAATTTACTGTATCCTCTAAGTTGTTTGGATTCAATTTCTCTAGTTTATCTCATTCCTGTTCAAGGCTCTGGATCCTACTCACGTCCCCAGACTTATCTCTGTATTTTATCCATGGATTGTTTCATGCTGATCACAGAAACCTCCCAAGGGCATTCCAACACACGCACTAAGAAATTCCCTTTGTGAAAGCTCTACAGTGTGGTTTGCCTTGTCCTTCCTGTGATGCTCACTCAGTATTGCAATCACAAGGCACACTCTGAGCCAGAGTGGGGCAGATGCTGATTGTTTTGAGCAATTCTGGGCTCACTTCTGCAACCCTATGTGCTTGGTGGGACTCTAAAATGAGGAAATGACAGGAAACATAGCCACTATGACCAGCATCTCCTTCTCCTCCTTGCATGTCTCTCATTCATGGCCACAGCACTGAGCTCTCAGACCATCCAGTCATGGACATTTTAGGCTGACACAGTGTTGATGCTGGAGATGACATCGAGAAAAGCCTTCAGATGGCAGCCAGCAGGTCCCCAGATTCCCAGGGCGTGCGCTGTTCTTCTGAGGACCTGGTCCTTGCTGGCTTGTAACCTGTCTCTTACAGCTGGTAACTGCAATCACGTGCTTTCACACACAACAGCAAGAAGTTGTTACTGTCACCTGGGGAAAGCAAGAAGAAGGTAAGAAGAGAAAAAAGTAAGAGGTGCAAAGCAATCACATCATAGTTATCATAGTTATTTTTGCAAGTTACTAGTCCAAAGATGAAGAGGAAGTGACTCATATCAGATTTCTAAAAGCCTAAACAGAGGGCAAATTTTATCATATGATCTATAGCGGACTGTACTAAGAGTGGCCAAGCTGTACTTCAAGTGCTCATCCCATTGCTGAGGATCACACCAGAGTCTCAAGACCAGCTACCTATGGGAAGAAGGCATCTGCACCACAGCAGCACTCAACACAGGCTCTCTTTGAAAAGGTCCTCAGAAAAGTTGCTTACAATGTTTGAAAATGTGCTCAGGAGGTGTGCAGCCGTGCAAAGGTGCTACATCCAGAAATGCCCAGTACTCAAGGCCCTTTGTGACACCAGTGGAGCAGCAGGCTCTGCACCACTCTAAAAGAAGGTCACTTCTTTGGGTACTTTGGCTAAAGATGGAGGCAACAGAGATGATCACATGTGTTTGAAAACCATTAACTGCTTAAAAGCAAATATAGAACTTGTTTTGACAAGAGATTATTCTAGACCTGTATTTCTGACTTCTTGACATGAATAATAAGTAAATGAAAAATTATATACGCTTGTGGGAATCTGTGGGAGAAAATATACAATGGCTCCACGTGTTCATATTGAAATGCAACTAAAATTAGTGTTTTCTAGCAGTTAAGGTCCACCCTGAACTCTCACACCTAAGAAATGCTTAGTACACATTTTAAAATGGAGATTTTAATACTCTGTGGTATTATTCTTACATTTTTACTAATGTATAATTCTTTCTCTGCTGTTGAGCATTTTATCAGAGATATTACACTGTGCAACAGCTTAAGCACCTCTGCAGTTATCAAGGTTTCTGTTTTAATATGCCTTGTTTTAAGAAGACAAAGCACTCAGCTCCTCCTTTTTCTGTCCTTTTTGCAAGCTACCAGCCCTCAAAAATCTTAGAAAAATTTTTATGCAGTGTGGTTTGGGAAAAACTAATGTGAAGGAGGTTGGAGGCCACCAGGAAACATTAATAGTTCTCCTCAGTTGTGTTTTCTTTCAACCGTTAGAGCCTAATGAGGGCACTGCTGTGAAATTTTGGATACAGTTTTGACAAGGCTGTGCTGATCCATCAATGAGGCCTCCTTGCTGAAATGAACACCTCCAGTAAGCTTTTAATGGCCTTTGTAAACAAACAGAATAATTCCCACTAACTGCAGAAATGAGTTCCATATTTATTTGTTTTACTTCACAGCTCCTATTAAGTTGATTTAATAAAATTCAGCACATAATGTTTTTTTAAAACAAGCCTTAAATAAACTGAAACTGGGTACTGAACTCTGCGTGGTGCTGCCAGTATTAATGGGTTCAAAAGAGGCCATAACACTCCAACAGTCCCTACATGGTGACACTGAGGCTGACACTCCATGGGAAAATAAAGGTGTTTTTAGGGTGTCTGATACCTGACTGAAATGCAGCAATCAGATAGCAGCCAGTGGAGGAGCTGAGAAGCTGAACCTTTGGCTCAGCTAGGTATCCTGCACCCCCCAGCTCTGTTTGGACCTTCTTTGGTTGACCCCCAGGTTCTTGACCCTTCTTGCTCCTTGCTTTAGCACCTCAGTGTCACATTTATGGACACACAGGCCCCTTATCAGCCCCAGCCCTGTTTTCTTATACAACAGAAGGTGTGACAAACTGGTTGCATCTTAAATTAGTTTATGAGCATAATTTCTGAGAGCAGTAAATATTCTCAAGGGGAGCCCATGACCTTCCTCATTCCTTAAGATCTCTTCCAAGGGAGAGAAGAAATGTGAAGACTGTAACCCAAATATTCACAGCGAAAGATGAAGACAATGGGAAAAACTGAATTTCATGCACTCTGAGAAGTCATTCAGGATCCAGAGTTGGTGCCAGCTTTGCTGGGTAGGCTTACTGCTGCTCTTTATACTTTTTATTTGTTTGGTTCTTATTCCTTGTCATGTTTCCAAGTCTGGACCCTTCTTTATGGGGAGTTAACCAAAGTATCTGGCTGTAGAAGTAGTTATGGTACAAAGTGACAAAACACTTAACCAGAAATCATCAAGGCTGGGCCATATTTAAATAAGTCAGAGGTAAAATAGCTGAATTACTAAGGGTTCTGTGTAACCTCTTGCAAAAAATTTTACTGGTCCTTGAAGATTGAATTGAAGCATAAGTGATGCAGACTTCCAAGAAGGCTTTTGTGAGACGCTGAAGAAATGCAGGCCTAGAAGCATCATGGCCATGCCAAGCAACCTGAGACAAAGTGTAACAAAAGGCAGAGTTAGAGGATACCTTGCAACGTATGAATCCCTGAGGAAGAGTTAATAACTATATAATAAATTTTCACAATGCCTGAAAAAACAGTTAGTCTTCTGAAGGTGTCAGCAAGCATATGATGATTTGCCTGATGGAATTTTTGTATTTTCAAAAGGTTTTCAGCAAAATTTTTTCCTAATTTGGAACTTTAAGGGCAGCAAGTACTGTTGTGTAAAAGAAAGGTTGTTTGAGAGGTAAATTACTGGTTACAAGGTAGGAAAAGAAAGGTAAAAGCAAATGTCCAATTCTTTGTAGCAAGGATTCTATGGTTTTTTGTCTTGTGCCCTTGCTCTGTATGGATATATGACTTACATTATTTTGTTCCTCATCTTCTTACCCCTTCACATTTCTCAAAGAGCAACTAATATATGGTACCACAACATGAGGAAGCAGTGATGATGGACCATTCATAAAACCACTCCCCACACAGTGCCCTGGTTCTTAAGAGTCAGTGAATGGCTTGGACTGTGGGTAGTGGGGCTGACCATGGTTCCAGCTGAACTTTTGACACCAATTGTTTGGTTATTTTGTTCCTCTTTCCCTTATAAATACCATGTAAGATACAGAATACAAGTAGCATCCAGATTAAAAAAGCAGCAGCCTAACCTTGTCTTGGCCTCCTAGATGCCCATTCCCTCTCCAGAAGGGGTCACCTGCTGAATGGTCTTGCTGGCTCATAGGAAAGCTGTTGGCTGTACAGCAAAGAAAGTCATCAATACCAGCTTTCAGATGATTACAGGAACTGACTTTCCACCATGTACTGGCTGCTAGCCTCCCTTCACCAACCATTGCCTAGATTTCTGTGAAGTTTTTTCTTTTTCATTTCTCTGCCTGTTCATTGTCCCACACTGTAGAGTGCAATTTTCTGTACCCAAAACGTGTTTCTCTGTGACCTTTCCAAGAGATGATGTCTAGCAAATCATTCAGTCATATTTATTTTATATCTTTATTTAAAGCATATTGAAAGCCTATTGGACTGCACTTGATGTGTATTGACAGAGAAACAATGCCACCTGCACATTGAAGAGACTTACAGGGCGAGTACCATGTCATGGTACTCTATTCGTCTAGACACTTTAAGGCAATATACCTTAATAAAATGCCTCCTCTTGCCCACTAGCAGCCACTGGCCAGGAGTGAAGCCAGCACTACTTTCTGCCTGAGGTGCAAGGAGAAGGGTGGGAAGTCTCTCAGAAGGGGCAGCTCCAGCCTCTGTGCCCAAATGCTGACCTATCTAGCTGGTCACATGGCATTGTGTGGCTGTGTAACTAGGCTAGTGACAGCTAAACGGTGGCAATATGCTGTGTTTCTCTCAGGGAGCTCTGCAAATTATGGCAAAAGTGTTTTTGTGGTGCTGGCAAAGTCTAGATTGTAACATCTGTGTTACCCATACACAGGGAGACAGATGAGCTCTTAGTGAAGAACTGAGGCAGAAGGATAACATGTTTTTTCTCACTTCTTCCACTGGGTCTTTCTGTTATATTTAAGCAAGTTTCTTCATTGTTCCCACTGTAAAATAAGAGTAATAATGCCAGGTTGCCTCACAGAAAAAAAAAAATCTGGTGTTTTTTAACTGCTGAAAACCCCCTTATAACAAATGCTGTGGAAAGGCAAGCCATGAATAGCAGCTCATTCTGGTTGTAGGTTGACACCTACAGATGTCTCTTAATTTGTGCATGATGGGGACCTGAAAGAGTAGGGGATCTACCCATGAGGATCAGTGCCTCACTGCAGGGCCAGTGCCAGCACTGGGAGAAGGACCATAGTGTCAAAGAGGATGCCACGGCCACCTAGGAGCTCAGGACACCCAGGAAGCTTTCTCAATTGAATTTTAAGAGGCAATTCTCATTCTGCTTACTTTAGGTTTATGCATGGTTTATTTATATTCTCCCGTCCTTCCACAGACTGCCCTGTGATTCTGATTTTCTGACCTATGCCAGAAATCCCCTCCTCCTCCTCCTCAGAAAGACATTGAAGCCTTTCCTCAAAGCTGAGCAGGGTTCAAAGTGCTTTCCTGAGCAGGGATGGTCTTCTGGCCAAAGCAGATTCATGTATTGGGGCCAGGATGCCACGTTTCTCAAGGGTGATGGTCACAAAGAGGCGTTTCAGAGCTTGAAGGAAAGATTTACGAGCACGGTTCTGAAAAGGGAGCACAGGCAGTTCACTGCAGGCTCCACAAAAAAAGCCAGCCCCACTTGTGTTTAAACTGGACTGCTCAAAATGAAGGCATTGTGCACGCCGCCAGTAAACAAAGAAAGAGATATCTGGAAGTGATAAAGCTCGGATTGATAAAAACTTCCCTTCTTCTAGATGGAGGCCACACATACTCTAAATAAAATGTGCCACTTAGGAGATGATTTGTGTTGATAAACCTCGAGCGCATTGTTTTTCCAAATGTTCTCTCCCAGTTGGGAATTTCACACTTGGGCAGGCTCCAGCCGTGGCCTCATGAAGTGCCAGCCTCCTTCCCTGACCTGACCTGCTGTTGTTTATACTGCTGTTTACACATTTCCAAACAACCCATGCAAACGGTCTCTAATTACTTTCGCTCATGGCAGCGGCGGCGGCGCTGGGGAGGCTCGGGCAGGCTCTGAAGCATTGCCAATGTTGTGCAGTTTGTTGACACAGAGCTTTCCTTGCTGCAGCAGCAGGTCAGAGGGAGGGTTAAGCTATGGCTAAAGGTAGCTGGGGACACAGCCCCTCAAGGCACCCTGTAAACA
Source organism: Acridotheres tristis (assembly GCA_037013685.1). Classification (NCBI taxonomy): domain Eukaryota; kingdom Metazoa; phylum Chordata; class Aves; order Passeriformes; family Sturnidae; genus Acridotheres; species Acridotheres tristis. The sequence continues at coordinate 77,980,022 of CM072887.1, read as the reverse complement.
GCCAAGGGAATGAGTAACCTGGGTAAGAATCGGCCTTCTAGACACGCCAACTGTGAGACAAACCTTGGAGGTTTGATCTGTCATAGTGCTTGGGTTTGGAGCCATGCATGTATGTGCATCTCCGTGGAGTCAGAGCTGTTTTGAGGAACTTGGATGCAATCTGGATGCAATGCCACATATCCCTCCCCTCTGAGACCAGAGCTCAAAAGAGTTAAATAACAGTACACTTTAGATTGTGACACCACTCTATATATACCCTTCCTAAACATGAGTGGGGAGAATCCATATGGTCTTTGTGCCCCAGCCATATTTGACTTTAACAGACAATTCATACAGTTGTTCTGAAGATGAGGCACAAACCCTCTAGATTGAGTATTATTTCTGGTTTATTGAAAAATAAATTTTGTTTGAGACCGAGTGGCTTAATTAGTACCTTGGAAAGCTATGTAAACTTGATATAAATTATGAGGGTGTTGCCCTCTCTGATTTACTCTGTTTGAAAACATTGAGGGCCTCCAGCCTTCCTAGACTTAAAAATACTAGCATTTGTTTCCATTAAAGCCATATTTTTAAAGCTTGGACAGGGTGTGGGAGTGCTGATTTCCCTTGATTAGTCACAGATATCCCACAAGAAAAATAAAGTTATTGTCCTTAATAACAATACTACAACACAGAATTGTGGATCTGAAAGCTTGTGAAGGGTTGTGTACCTCGAAGGGTGGACAAAGCACCAAGGACTTGCAAAGCATGTAGCTTATTTTCAGACCACTGAGGCCCATAAGTTAGGACTCCAACTCTCTTCATGAAAGCCAATATATCACACATTGGTCGATGAAACTGATTGCACCAGACACTGGGTTTGTGTTTAATCATTAACATGCTTGAGACTGCAATAGCAAACAAAGGATGGTTCGTGAAGGTGTTTCCAGAATACAAAACTATGTACTTTAATGTCAACAAACAAAAACTATAGCCAGAAAATTGGTCACTCCAGCAAAGCTGAAGCATTTTCATGCTCTTTTCATAACCTTTGAGAGAAACACCACACATGGCCTGCTCTCTGTGCCAGACAGTGTTTTACAGGAATCGGAGAAATGACAAGTCTATTAGTCTGGGATAGCCAGCAGTATAGCCCTTACTTGGAGAGGAGGTCAGGAGATCAGCCTAGACTGCTTAATATCCCAGACCCTGAGCCAAGCTGTCTATCCCTGGACACGTTCATCTTGGCATTAGATAATGCATGCAATATGTTTTAAAGAAAGTGCAATATGTAAGCTGTTTATTAAGCAAATTGTATGCAGAGCATATCCAATGTGTTCACTGCTACTGAAGTGCAGGCATGCAAAAATGCTGCAGGTGTGGCAGCATCCCTGCAGTTGTATAAGTGCAAATGAAGAAGAGCTTAACTCTGGTCTGCTGGTGATGACAGCTCAGGTGCTGTATTAGTGATGGCAAGGACACTTGGAGAAAGGAGAATAGGCTTGGTCTTCAGATCCCACACAGGACAAGCATGGCAGACAACTAGAAAAATGGGTTTTGCAGTCTGGATTCATTACTCCACTTCTGAGTTGAGATATTCTCTGAAGAGGAGCTGGGACATGGCCATGAGCATCCCATGCTGATGGATTTGGTTCCATTTTGAAGGGCTCCCAGCCTGCCATGGAGGAGGTTCCTGCTGTGCCAAGAGGATGCCTCTGCCCTCCCAGGAGATCCTGCTGGACCATCTCCACCTGCTGAAGAGCTCTAACCTGTCATACAGTAATTTCCTCTGGCTGGTTGGGATCCATCTTCCCTCCCGAGTGCACAGGCTTCCTGCAGCAGCCGGCTGCCCTCTCCCACCACGGGAAGGTGTTATCAACCCCGTGAGGAGTGGGCGTGCTGGGATATGGGGCTCATCCCACTGATTCCAGGAGGCAGATCTATCCTAACACTTATCTCCCTGTTAAAGCCTCCTCCCTCTCTGGCAGTTTTTTCTAGGCCTGTACTTCATACTCATCACCAGCAGCAGGAGTGAACCTTTCCACAGACAGATAAGTGGCACCAAATTAAAGAGCATTAAATGGATGTCTTTCTATATATAAAGAGCCAGTAGCAATTTGTACACCCCAGGCATGCCAGAGATGGTAAAATCTAATCACTTTCCATGCTTTAAATGCTGTGTAAACATGAGGTAATTGTTCTTATATGTGAAAAATGATGTGTCTCATGTCAAGAATGTATCAAGACTGAATTTTTAGCTTTGTGAAATATTATCGAGCCTAGCCCATGCTCAGCAAATCTTTCCAGACTCAAATAAGTCACTAAAGCAAATAAGTATGTTCTTATTTATGAGACTGAGAGTTTATCTTGATTAGATATAAAGGATGTAAATAATGGCTCTCTTGTAGACAACTTCTAGCATAAAAGAAATAAACTATATATCTATGTGTTTTCAGTATATCTAAAATACACTCATCAGTCACTGCAAAACACTTAATGCTCTTGATAAATGAAATGCATGCAGTTAATCTCATCAATTTGGCCCCTAAAAACTAAAAATCTATCTTTTCTGCCTTTTTTAGAAGGGAAATAACAGCAAAATTCACCATTAGTTGCAGAGTATAATCTGTTAACATCAAAGCTAATGGCTTACTGAATGGTTTTTCAAACCACTGTTTCAATGTCTGCAAGCATTTCTTCAGCAATTATTAAGATAAAGTAATGGGGAAACAGTTTTAGTATTTCATCAGTGCTAAGGGAATAACTAATACCACCAGAACCAGACCCCAGGCATGATGTGGGCACAGCTGGTGGGTTTCCCCACCTTAACACTCAAGCTTCAGGGACCAGATGTCCAGCAAAACACCTTGAATGAAACAATAGTAAGGACAAAGGAGAAGAGCTTTTGAGCTCTTTCATTGGGTACATTTATCTCTGACTTGTTTCATCATACATTTTTCTTGATGAAAATTTCCAGCCATGGATACTGAGATAGTATCTACTCCAGGTCACAGGGACCAAAATTTGCCCCAAGATAAACTGTCTTATAATCAGAAACAGGCAAAAAGAAACCAATGCATTCCCAGTCTTATCATTGGCCGTGTGGTCATTACACTCTTTCACCAGTGAGATGAAGGCTCATGTGGAGCCCAGGTGAATGCAACAGGGCTCTCTTTCCTCTGAACTGCAATCCTGTTTGCTCCTTCTAAGCTTTTTTCACTCTCCATGACATCAGTGGGGGGTTCTCTGGGAGTTTTACTGTCAGATATCATCATCATCTCTGAAACACTTCATTGTCCTCAGTAAAAGGGACAGATCTAAAAAAAACCCCCAAACCATTGTTGGAAGTATTCTTGGAAAGGCTACCATCTCCCACCTACACTACAACAGAGCCTTATCTTCAGTACCAGACTATCTGCAGCTTCTGCAGTGTAATAATCCATTACCTACAATACCCATATCTACCTTGCACAAAGCTGTGAATTTGGCACTTCCCTCAGCAAGGCTTTCTTCAGCAAGTCCATAACTGGCTGACAAAAATTTTTCAGGCAGCCATCCATTGTTTATATCAGGGATACAAGGAGAACCCCAAATAAATAATTTCAGTGCAAATTAATAGTTTCAGTGGTTAATGATCATCAGTATGAAATATCACAGAATGTCTTCTGAGGGCTGCCAGTTACTAGAATCTGGTAAGTTTTACAGACTTAAAAAAGAAAAAATTCCTGCCATCATAGACTTCCCAAGAAGAGGAAGAAGAATTGAGCCTCTTCATATTTTTCTCTTTGTTAAAATAAGGTTCATTAATTTATCTAGCTACTCTCATAAAACTCTTTTTCCAGAGTGTCTCTCTTCTCTTCAACAAGCCCTATGAATTTTGGCAAAATCCTCTCATAAAAATGAAAATTTTGATCTGAGGTCTTATACACAGGTTTAGTAACAGTCCACTTAAAAAACCTGGTTGCAGGAGAGCATAGAATTTCCTCTTTCTTGTATAAGCTTGGAAGATGTGGGAAAAAAATCAGGAATTCCACCTTGCAGCAGAGCCAGGTGTTAGTCAGTGAACGTAAAAAATTAATTTCCTCTGGTGACATTTCCAAGCTCTCATGTGGCCGGATGGAATTTTCTTCCTCTCATTCTCTCCTCTTCCCTCCTTTTTTGCCTCTGTGCTGAAAGGCTTCTAGCCCTCCAGTTTCCTGGATCTTCTGCAAACTGAGGGAAATTGTGTTGGGTCTTAAAACATGATCTCAGAGGCATAGGCTACCACAGGCACCTCACAGAGATGTCTCAGCCTCTCTGTGGGACGCTCAAAAGCTTCAGCCACTCACAAAACTGTCTTCCATCCAAAACTGTCCTGTAATGTGTCTTTCTGACCTATCCTACAATGGGAGCAAAGTGGAACATGTCGCTGGAACTTCTGAGGAGCTAGGACTGGTCCTTCTGGTTGTTTCCCATTTATGAATACAGAATATGCTCAGATACAAGCTTTGGTCGGCATTTTGAGCTTTAGTAATCTCAAATCTAGTGTATATTTACTTTTTATCCTAAGAGTAGATATAGAACAAACTGTTTAATGCCATCTGAGTTGTACTTGGCATATAAGAAACATATTACCTTTGGGCCTGAACCATTTTTAAGAAGAGTGGAGAGTGAGTAGAGGAGCCACAGGAATTACATTTGTGTGTAGTGTTTAAGATATATAAATGGGTGGAGCTTAAATCCCTGAGCTTTTGGAGATTATCCTCAGGAAGCCGTATTTTATGTCCTCATAAATAAAGCAAGAAAAATATCAACTTAACTGCGACATATACCTTTATGTGGGTATATTATGGAATTTTAATTATAATGAATGCAGTAATAAACCAATCCACCCTTAACAGCAAAGCAAAGCAAAACAAAGCAACCCCCCCACTCCTTTTCTACTATTTTAATGGCATTCTAAATCCCACAAATAAAACTGGTGAGAATACACATCCTGTTCTTACGCTGTTAAAAACTCTAGTTGTGGATTATTGCAGTTTCGTGTTTTTTCAGGACTCTTTCCAAGTCACAATTTATCACACTGAATACCAGCTAGTTCAGGACTTTTAGGATACCAAAGAACATTGCAGCCAATGATCAGCATAGGTGAAGAAGAGTCATCAGCCAGCACTCCATAGCAACACCAGGTCTGTGCTGGCTCTTCCCTGCACTCCTGAATTGCAGGATCAGGCACACAGACAACTTCTATTATGAGACCTTGCTCCACAGCTCTGCACATGCAGGGGAAGTCACAGCTGTATGCACATGGTCTATGCCCAAATGCAGAAAAAATGCTCTGTGCCAGCAGTCACACGGAAAATGGCGATGTTTGCTGCCAGTAGAGGTGGTAGGACACATTAACGAAGCCTGCTGAAACCTCCCTTTCCAAAAGTGGAAAAAATAACCAAGCAGGTATCAGCAGGATCAAAATGCACCACAATTATAGAAGCATCACTAGGATTGCCTGTCTGGCAGGTGCTAATGTGGGATCACTTCTGGCAGGTACACCAGTGGTGACTCTAAAAATATAAAAGCTCAGAACTCTTTATGTGTCTTACTACAATCCACTTCCTTCAAACTCTTGACCTCTGGGAATGTCTAAAATATCAGTATTTACTGGGACTCTGATTTTTGGAAGGAGCAGTAAGAACACAGGACTTACCACCAACAAAGGAATGGTGTCTTCTAACTTTGGCCCTTTTTCCAGCAGTGGATTTCAGTAGATTCAGCAGTGGATTTCTGTAGATTCAGTTCAATGATCATTTATATATAAAGCAAAACATTTTATTCCGTTTCCTAAATATTTTGGAAGTGTAAATCTTCTTAAATATTCTAGAAGTGTAAATCTTCTTAAATACCATACTATTGAGTGGTAATTTATTTTCCAGCTGGATGCAAGCGTTCTAAAACTTGCAAGATTAATTAAGTTCAAAGGGGAATCATAAACTATGGAAAGGGAGGCTCAATGATACTGATATCACTTCTGACAGATCTTGATCTAGTATGTTCTTAAAGGCTACCAGACATGGAGAATATAACCTCCCCAGGCAACCTCTTCTGTGCTTCTTGGCATTACTCTTGGAAAGGTTTTCTCAATGTGTGATCTGATTCTTTCTTCCCGCAACACAAGCCCACTGCTTCTTCTTTTGTAAAGCATGGGCATGGAGAACAGATTGTACTCTTCCTCTTTGTAACAGCCTTTTCTATACTTGACATATAATTTGGTGTGATTTTATGGGACTGTATGTTCACCAGGGATTTATAGTTAAAATGATCCTCATTTGAAGTCACTGAGTAAAAAACAAACGGAGAACAAATGCACATTTGTTTGCAAACAAAGATAGTGAAGATAAAACTGAGAATCTGCCATATGTTTTCACCAGCTGGAATGCATTCAACATTTTGTTAGTTCTGCACTTAAATGTCTTGTGAAGCTTACTTTTGAGGTCCTTCTCATGGGCTATGTCACTGGCAAGAAGTTCTCAATCTATAGATGGCAAAATGCAAAGAGGTCTCCAGCAGTTGTCTTAGAGGCGAATATCACTAATGTGTTTGCCATTCCCTGTGCTGAAACCTCCAACACAATGTTATTCTTCCTCCCTTGTAAGCATTCTCTTGTGATGGACTGAGAAGTCCCAGTGAGAGAATTGGATCCTTGCAGCAGGTTTTGGAAGTGCTTCTTTCCAAGTGTCAGACTTCTTCAAGAATTGTGGAAAATCCGAAGTTGGTAGGGGACTAATTAAGACTAGTCAAACAGGATGTGGAGAATAGCATGAAAGGGCTTGCAAGGCTCTGGTCTAAGGCTGTGTCTGCACTGTGTTACTCTGTGCGGTGCAGATTTATTCCTGTAATTCTTTTCATCACTGGGTAAAAAAAACAGGACAAAGAAAGAAACAGTCAAAATGGAGCCAGAACTGTTCTTTTGAGCAAATTGAGAAAGAACTGTTTTTGTATACATGCAATTAATATCAAACCCAAACTGTTTACATAGAATTTATGAAACTGGGGTTCCATGAAAGAGTGAATTCCAGCTGTGAATCAATCTAAGTTCAGTTTTGGGGATTTTGGCTCAGGGCTACTTAAGTTGAATTATAGTATATAACACAGTATGTCTGCAAGGTTACTGCTGCTCAGAAATTACAGCATAACATGTACAGACACTGTATATGAGAGAGAAAGATAATCCCTGCCTTGCCCTGGCCAGATTTAAATACACAGCAATGTTACAGCAAAGTAACTCAGTACTTTGTATAAGATGGTGGTGCTTTGAGTTTGCTGATTGAGAAGCTTTTGCAGAGGGACAGCTTTTGGTGCTTGTGCACTTCTCTGAATTAGAAGATGTGTCATATAACACTTATCTTAGATAGTGTGGGGGCAGTCAGTGAATGGTAACTGTGTTCTCCTGAAACAACAAGGATGTCATGTAGCACTTCTGGAGAGATAAGTGAACGTTTGGACTGGGAAGGGTATGCAAGGGATACCAAAGTTCAACAGCTAATTAGAGTGTTATCACTTGAAAAGTAACATAACTGAATGAATGAAGTCATGGCATCTAGGGAAAAAGCTTGTCATTTGTTAAATCATATTGTGGTGTACATGAACCATACAATGGTGACATTCCCAGGAATGCAATGTAGCAGAATTGGGACAAGTAGAAGTTTAGTTTAACTCCTGAATTTAGGGCATCTGTGGATGTGTGTGACTTCATTAACTGGTAACATGCACATCATCATGTTATCAGTAGGAAATCAAAGCTCCAAGAAGTTCCAGTGGATTAAGCTTGTTATTTGTGAACATGAAGTCATCCTGGCACACTATTTGCCCAACAATTATTTGAACTCATGCTAATAATTTTGCTGAGTGAAATTATCATTTCTTCTTTAGAAAGAAGCGAAAGGTGGATATACAATTTGAGACACAATTTTCCCCTCACAGCTAGGTCCCATCTTAACCCATCCCAGGCTAGACCTTAATCTGGTAGTCCACAAGATATGCAGGTGAGTTAAGTGGGCAAAAGATTTCTTTTTCAGTCTCTTCGAGTTAGCTTGACACAAATTAAAGGCTCTGTACAAAGGAAGGCAAGCTCATCTGAAGCCAGGCTGTGTGTGGGAGGGAGGCCCACTGCAGCAGGATCTGCCAGCTCTCTGTGAAAGGCTAGGAGAGCAGAGACACTTAATTTCTAAAAAAAAAAAAAAAAGTAGGATTACCCAGTAAATCACATAACCTTGAGCTGTCCAGAAATGTAACATGAACGTGGTGATAGAATAATCACCGCAGCCCATTGACGTAAACAGGACGACGTACAGGGACATACCAACACTCTGAAGCACGGGATGCAGAAAAACGACTCCAGGCAAGGGGAAAATGAATGCCTGGAGTCTTATCTGGTGTGATAAGAAGCATTTACTTCTGAAGAAACTATTAAAGGGCCAATTCTCTAGCATGCACTTAGTTAGGGAGTACTAATTTGGCAATTATTTGTGGTGAAGAATGTGGCCACTAATGGGCCAGTCTTGGTGCCCCTGGAGAAATCTAATATTGGCTGTAAGGAAAGTGCAAAGGAAGACATGGAAAGATGCAGAGGGTCATGTGAGCTTACACGACAGCTTTGCAAATCACACAGGAAGAGTATGAAACAACCAAGCGATCTCCCTGCTGCTGTTATGAAAGAGGCATTTTTCAAATATGTCTGAGGAACTTAAGCTTCCCTCAGCCCTAAGTGTTTTCCTTACCCTCCATGTGTGTGGACACTTACTCTTTAGGGATGTTTTCTATTCAAGTGCAGAGGCTTTCTGTAGGATGTTTGCCCAGTGCAATGGTCATTCCCTTTCCTACTCTTTTATTGTTTCAGTCTCCAGGCAGAAAAATGCTGCATCCAAATGCTGCATCCACAGGCAGTTGTGAAGCAGATATTACACCAATTCACCAAAAGCACAAACAAGAGGTATACTTTCAAGCTAGGAGGCAAAAATACCCTCACCTGCTGACTGTGTTCATGATCACTGAAGTTAAAGGAAGATGTCTGCTGCTATTGATATAATCTGCCTCACATGATGACAAATTGCAAATAAGTTTGTGCAAAGCACAGATCAGACAGGATACAGAACATCCAGGATTCTAATAAATTGTTTGTGACAAAAGGCTAGGCCACCTTTAAGTCGTGCCATGGTGTAGTGGGTATTTGCTGGGAGCCATAGAGAAATGAAGGTAAAGACAAATGGTGAAAATATAAATTAAATAAATAGGAAAAAAAACACAAGGGGGTGTCATTTATGCATACTTTTCTAGGCTTTATTTAGTTATCTATTCCTGCTTACTTATACCAAGAAAGAGGAAGTCACCTACGTAAGATGTGCAGAATTTGTCAGGCAGCCTTTTAACATAATATGTGACTGTTGGAGCTGAATTGTAGCCCAAAAAATACTTAGATAATAAAAACATGGAATGCAAACTAAGGCAATAAACACGTAAAGATACAGTGTGTGGCTTAAATCTTTCCACATTATTAAAAATCCAACTCATCCAACAGTACATTTTCAAACTCTTTTGCTCTGTGATTCATTACAGAGGCTATCATAATCAATTACTTTTAATTATTAGAAGATGGAAACATTAATTGGTCCTATTTAAAGTTTGATTGTATTAAATGATTCTACCAGTGATCAAAAATGTATTTTGAAAGGGAGTTTAGGCTAATATATCAGCAAATGAGGCGCTATAAACATGATTAATATGCACATTAGACTTTCCTTATCACTTTTTGTTGGCAGTTTTTATCCGGTCACAGCTGAAATTCCATTGAGTTCTTTCTCCTTTTGTATAAAATACAGATTATGTGGAGACAGCCGTCTGAGTAACTGGAGTTTCATCTTGTATGGCCATTAATTATTATTGCTCCTTTAGTATTTCTTATCTATCACAGAGATGTAGGACTGTATTTTTATAGACATTTGCTGTTTGGAAAAAAACAGGCTTTCGTGTGATGGCGCCTCAGCATTCTTTTCTTGCAGAAAGGATTGACAACACATTTTGCACATCTATGAAAGGGTGGAATAAGATGTTTATAGCTGTCATCATTGTAGAGGTGTGTATATTTTGTAATACACCAGGGACTTTTCTGGACAGTACAGCCAGCCTTTGTTGCAATACTTTGACTTCTGTCTTTTAAAAATACATCTACAATTATGGTGTATTCATTTCAAGGGAAATATATGGAATATGAAATTAATTGAATTATCCCTGCAGTTGGGGAAATCTAAGAATACATTGCTTTCCTGGCAGTTTGTTAATGTTCAAGTGTTATTTTGCACTATACTCAGAATTATTTTCTTGTCTCTATTACTTCTCACTGTTCACAGGGGAAAAACTTGCATTGACTTCTGGTTAAAAAACAGAAGCAATGTGTCAAATACCTGTTGCTACCGTTTCAAACAGCCATTACCATCGCTGCCATGAGACAATCAGATGCAGAACAGAGGGGGATTCCAAATACTGAAATTTCGCTGCACTGCTCCCAGCGAGGATCCCTTTCAGACCTCATTGCTCCAACAGACTCAAACCTTCCTGCTTCCCACCCAAAATTGCCTATCACCAGTGTAATGCCCTACTCATCCTAGGACCAACATTTAATAAAGTGGTATCCTTCTCAGGCTCTTTTACCAAAGGGTGTCCAGTGCAGAGTAGGCTTCTTTAACCCAGCTTGGGCTGCAAGCAGCAGCACATGCAACATGCAGACATAGACCTGGACTCCTGTACACTCTGTTTCTGTATGAACTCACAGTTGACATATGCTAGTAGTTGTTTGAACTTAATTCAGATTTTTGGCACAACCATCTCCTATTCATCTGGTGTCCTTCTAATAGCCAGGCATCTCTTCCTCAACTGCTCCCTGCTGAGGAACACCCTGCTTGTTTCAGAAATTATTAATAGTCTGAACATGATTTCTTTACTGTTTAATTTCTTTCTGCTCTAAAGGCCACCCTGTTTGCCTTATGTTATATTTTCACAGAATCACAGAATGAGCTAGGTTGGAAAAGACCTTTGAGATCATCGAGTCAAACCTGTGACCTAATACCTCCTCATCAAATAAACCATGGCACTGAGTGCCATGTCCAGTCTTTTTTTAAAAACATCCAAGGACAGTGACTCCACCACCTCCCTGGGCAGACGATTCCATTGCTCAGTGGCTCTTTCAGTTAAGAATTTTCTCCAGATGTCTAACCTAATCTTCCCCTGGTGCAGATTAAGACTGTGTCCTCTTGTTCCATCAGTGATTCCTCTCTGGATTAGTGGTTACACCTGCCTCTGTGTGTTCCACTCATCTCATTGGCATGCCCTGCATTTTTTTTTGCCCAGTTTCACTGTTGAACACAATTGAGCAAGAGCATCTCCAAAACTGATAGAAGCTTATCAGCAGCTTCCTCTGGCTTGCTACACCTTCCTCCTCAGCTCCTCACACATCCCACAGTTTTTACTGAGCTCTTTCTAAGGGTTAACTGCATGTTCCTGTGAAAAAGAAAGATGTAGTGAAGTTTGGATACTTATGAAAGGATTGTTCCAGTTTTAAATCAGCATGGATGATTTCCTTACCCTCCACGTGTATTTCCTCTGAATAGACAATAATTTTCAGTTATGTTCATTCATATTTGTTAATATTTGTTCCTCTTGAAAGAAAATAACAGCTTTTTTTGTAGAATCTGGCAAAGAGAATACATTTTCCCAATCTTTTCTGTAGTCAATATTTACAGTAAATATCGTCTCTTTTTTAAATTTAATTATTTGAAGCAATATGTGGGACATAATTTCCAGCTGCCCTGGGGAAGCCTTGGGATGAGAATGGAGATGGCATGAGGGCCTGGAGGCGGATGGCATCATACCCAGGGGATGGTCTGGTGGCACCTGATGGGTCTGAGGGTGCATGACAGAGCAAGTGAGGGCCTCCAGGAGCCAGTGCTGGATGCTGTGCAGAGAAGAGAGCTGTGCACCCAAAAAGAGACCAGGCAGGATCCTGTCCCCAGCAGCCAGGCTCTGTCCCAGCCCCAGCACATTCACCTCCACCCTGGTGCTTAGCAGTCTGCTTAAATCCACCTCCTACTGCATGGGTGCCGACAGTTACTTATTCATAAAACTATTTTGGAATAGTTATTCTACCACAAATTTATCCTATGTCTTTTTCAGGAAAAAGGCCTTCATAGACAAGCTGTAATGAGATATAGTTGGCTTGCTGCATGTCTAGGGACCTGATTTGCAGCAATGTAAAACAGACCCCCCAAATTAATGGATACATTTTCTTTTGGTCTTTGTGTGCCTCCATTTCATAGCTGTGGAATGGATTTGAGTTTTATTTATTTATTTTTGTCTTTCTGTCCTTTGGGGTCAGGGTGAAAATCAGATTATATTTGCAACAGTTCACATTTCCAGAAAAAAATGTTTGAATTTGAACACTAAGGAGGAAAAATGGCCTAAGATTTCACACAGAAAAGAAATTTTAAAAACCCAAAATGTTGATTAATGAAGTGAGCAGTTTACAGTCATGTGGGCGTTTAGAAGGAATAAATATCTCCTGATCTTGATGTCTTTTTAACATCATCTGTTGGATGCCATTCAATGCACATTGCAACACTGCTGGAGGAGACATGCAGTGAACTGCCAAGGGAATTTCAGTCAGAAGTTTAGGCCAAATATTTAATATTTTCATTATTGCCTCAAAAGTTACAGGTGATAATAATTGAAAGATGTAATATTTGCCAACATATTTTTTATGGGTTTGATTGAGCACAGTGCCAGGGGACACTACACATATAAATAAAGTCCAAACAAATTTGGGTCAAAATAAATAACTTTTAAAAATCTCTGAGCAATCCAAACTCAGCTTTAAACATATCTATTACAACATCCATTACAACAGAGTTACCTCTGATTGCTGGATCACTAATATTAATTTCTAGATTACTTTTCCCTGAAGTAAACTGCAGGAAGAATTCAGGCACAGGCTCAGAAACTCACAGACAGGCTATGTCCACACTAGTAAATTAAATTACATTAGAGCATGAGCTCAAGCTTTAGCACAGAGTCACTATTACATGTTTAGCTTGCCTTGATCCATAGATAGGTTTGGGGGCTTCTTGTCACAGAAATTTGACTCAGGAGAAGCAAAGGGCAGGAAAAAAACCCTAGCTCGAGAGAAAGATTGCTGAAGAGTTACACTAGTACTAAATAATGAAGAAGAATGTAAACAGATTATAGATACAGAGAGCCTGAGACCAGCTAATGGCTGAAAAAATAGATGACAGATAAAAAATGATAAGGCTTGTCAAAAAGAACAAAGCCTCTGTGTGCATCATGCAGATTAAGGAATTAGAGTCAAAAGGTTAAGTGTGAGCAACAATGAATATGAAAAATGAGTAAAAAACGAAGAAAAAGGCAAGTTGGTTTCATAAATCAGTTCTAGTCTTCAACTGCTGTAGGAAAAAAAAAAAGGATATTGAAATCTCTTATGCCTGCAGGCTGGACACTGGGAAAGGTATTGGCGTTTTCAGCAGCAGCTGAAAAGTGTCCTGTTCTAACTGCTGCAAATATTGGCTTCATTCAGGTTACCTACCATCATGTGCTTTGTTTCATGGTGTGAGCCAAACTGATCTTCAGTCTTAAAGTCCACAAGCCTGGAGCATTTTTTGAACTGACCTCATGCACATCCAACTCTGTGCATCTTAAGACTTTAGTTACTTCATAGAACAGGAATGTAGACAAGAGGTTCTACCAAGTGTATAGTAGGTGCTGCCCATGAAATGCATATTCACAACAGATAATCATTCTGGGTTCAGCATCTGCTCTCTTTACTGCAGGAAATTCTTCTGAGAGAAGCTCAAAGTGGGTAGCAGATATCTAAAAGCACTTCTAGTTTATTGAATAAATATGGATTGTTTCTAAATCTGCCATTTTTAGAATGAACAAAAATTTTTTCCTGATAATTACCAACAAAAATAGCTAAGTTCACAATGCTTTCCTCTTCTAAGTTTAGATAATGTTGTTGAAATCTCCTCCTGCTAATGAAGACAAATCCAATTGGTTTCCATTACATACATTATGGAGCAGGAGCTCTGCATCTGCAATATCTCCACTTCAGGAACAAGAGTAGGGCACAATCTGCACAGCAAGTGGATTGGTCCTGTCTATTCAAATGAAACTGCTTTCATGCCATTTGAAAGGACTAGCTATTCACATCCTCATCATCATGTCATTAGGACAGCAAAAAACCAAGCCTATTTATTCTAAAATGGAAATGAGCTATGCTCATAAAATCTCTCTCAAGAACTACATGATGACTTGTGCACAGGGGCCGTAAAGATGCCTTTGCTGTGACTAATACAGAAAAAAAAGTGCTATTCCTTTTCCAAACATCCCAGAATCCACTGAGATGCACTTGTAATGCTATAAACAGTACCTAGGAACTGCTGGGCCGCAACAACCCCATGCAGAGCTATAGGCTGAGGGGACAGTGGATGGAAACCTGCCAAAAAAGAAAAGAAAGCTGCCTTGGGGTACTGACTAGCAGTGGCTGAACATGAGCCAGGGTGTGTCCAGGTAGCCAAGAAGGCCAATGGCATCCTGCTGTGGCCAGCAGGATCAGGACAGTGAACATCCTCTTGTACCTTGAGTGCTGTGTCCAGCTCTGGGTCCCTCACTGCAAGACGGACACTGAGCTGCTGGAGTGAGTCCAGAGAAGGGAAACAGAGCTGGAGAAGGGTCAGGAGCACAAGACTTAAGAAGAGTGGCTGAGGGAGCTTGGGGCAAAGGAGGCTCAGAGTGGAACCTTATTGTTCTCTACAACTACCTGAAAGGAGACTGTAACCAGGGAGAGGTTGGTCTCTTCTCCCAGGTAACCAGTGATTCAGCAAGAGCAAGTGGCCTCAAGTTGCACTAGAAGAGGTTTAGAACGGATATCAGGAAAAAACGTTTTCACTGAAAGTGTTGTTAAGCATTACACCAGGCTGCCCAGGGAAGTGACTGAGTCATTGGTCCTGAAGATGTTTAAAAGATGTGTACTTGTCTCTTGGTTTAGTGGTGGACTTGGCAGTGCTGGGCTAACAGCTAGACTCAATGATCTTAGTGGTCTTTTTGCAACCTAAATGATTCTATGTTTCTAAGAATGGTAATATCAATATTTGGATAGAGCTCCCTCTGTCTCAGTTTCTTGACTCTGGTGGTGCCCATGGGCAGATACACAAAGCAGGATGTACCAACAGGATGAGTATGTGTAATGATGTTTCCAGTTCTCCTGATTTCAGCTAAAGTAGAGTTAATTTCTTCTCAGTAGCTGTTCCAGTGCTTCATCCTGTATTTGAACAAAAATGGTGGTGATGCTTTGGTTTTCTTTCTAAGTTGTGTTTATCCAAAATAAAGGACTTTTTCCTTTGTCTTATGTTCTGCTAGCAAGGAGGTGCTCAAAACAACCCCAAAACTGGGAGGGTGCACAGCAGGGGGAGGTGACCCAAGCTGACCAAACAGATATTCCCACCCCAGAATGCCATGCCCAGTATATAAACTGGGGGGAGTTTATTACTATTATTGATATTATTATTATTGCTACTACTACTTACCATTAATATGGTATTTTACTTTATTTTCAATTATTAAATTGGTCTTAATATATCTGAGTTTTACTTCGATTCTCCTCCCCATTCCACTAGGGAGAATAAAGGGGAGAATAAAGGGGAGAATAAAGGGGAGATTGAGTGAGTGGCTGTGTGGTGTTTCATCACCAGCTGGGCTTAAAACCACAACAGCAGTATACCAGCTTCCAGTTCTCTGTGACTTTGATGTTTCATGGTGATTCTTTTACCATTAACAAGTCTAATTTATTTTTGAACCCAGGAAAATTTTTGTATCTACAGTGTGCTATGACAATGAGTTGTATGTTATAATGACATTCTATATAATGAGACACTGTCCCTGGTTGGGTGCATGATGTTTAACTTCAGCTCCTCTGTGGTGGAAGTTCAGGAAGGACTGAAGTTCTGCATGTTCTTTGATGGCCCAAGTTCCCTTCTCTTCTCTGCTTCACTCTTAACTCCTCTCTTTTCTGTATGCTGGGTGCTACATAGTCCCTTTCCACCCTAACAGTTATAAAAATTCAATTAGTTTGCTCTGCATTTTGGATTTAGCTGCACAATATAAACTGCAGTTTAATGAAAATTAATGTTCTATGCTTGGCACAGGATGCAGCATTATTCATCTCTTCATGGGCTTTTTTGTGGCATCGCTTTCCTTCACATCCTCATTAACACAAAATAGTTTGTCTTAACAGTGAATCTCTAAAATGAATATTCATGGCCTATAATTAGCTGCATTTTACAGCAGAGAAGCTGAGGCGCAGGGTGAAATGTTCACATTTGCAGAATGCCTAGCTGGGGTGGCCAGTTCAAGTCATGCAATGTATGATTTTTCCAAGATCCTGTACTTACTAAAGACTGCTTGAGCAGAAACAACAGCAAAACTGCACGACTGTGATTGGCAGCTGACAATTAATTACAAATGGTTTTAGACACCAATACATAATGCATGTTCTCTCCCTTCTGGGGACAAGGATCAAAGGTGAATTAAGAGCACTTACCAAGCAAATATGGCACTCAGCTTTTAGTGCCTGCTCACAGTGACTACCTACACTTAAACATAGGGCTTCAGTTGTCTCAAATGTGCAACAAGAGGCAGTACAGCATGTCTGGTTCCCATCTATGAGCAGGATGTGTCTATAAACAATGGCAGCATGTGAAGTATCAGCTACAAGTGATTAAAAAGAAAGGTTTTTTACTCACTTCAAAAAAAGACAAAAATCACCCACCCTATATTCAAGAAGAGAAGGTTTTGTTTCAAATTCTAAGTGGTAGAAAGTGATATTTGTGTAATACAGTCACATTTAGACACAATATTTGAATCAAGAATGTAAATGGGTGGAGTGATTTATCTGATTCTGGAGGGGCAGGAGCAGAATTGGTATGTACACCATGGGCATCTTTGCTCGTTTTGGAAGCTGGTTTTGAGTGTTCCCAAAGTACTGGGCTACCTTGCAGAACTGGAGATTGGCAGGGGACTGGTATGTCTGAACAAGTGTCTCTTCAAATATTGTTAGGATCAAGCTGTATGATGTGTAATTAAGTTACTGGGGTCCAAATCTGAGTGAAGATTCACCAAGGGAGTTATCAGTCATTATAATTAAAAGATATTTTATGCATTGGCATCAATTGAGAGAGGCCATGTTCATAAAAGCAGGCACATTTCCATTCTTCTCTCGCTACCACTGAAACCTATGCAGGTCTTGGAGCAATGGCCCACCCTTTGTCAGCTACAGACAGGGAAAACATGCCCAAAATATGACAGAGGAAGTGTCTTTCCTTTGCTCTGCATTGGGCAGTTTTGTTGTGACTGCCTGGTATGAGTTCAAGTGATTGCAGAGCCCATGAGTGATGGATAATACAGGTAATGCATATTAAGTAACCCCTCCTATGGGGGATCACTCACCTAAGGATCAAGGGAGAAGATTGTAATGGATATATTTTATGCCTGTGAGCATTTATTAAGAAAGTATCAGTTACATTTTCTTGTAGCTTTTAACACTGTTTTGTTATCCACTAATTCAGGCGCTCAAAATTTACTGCTTCCGTATTCTGTTTTCCTCCAGTTTTCAGGTATTAGGTTGCTCTTATTACATACAATTAAAATGAAAGTTGGTGCAACTGGTTCTTGCTGCTGTGCACGCTTTGAACATTTCATCACTTTCTTCCAACATAAATTGGAAAGAATTTGTGGTAAGCAAATTACCACAGAGAACTAACAGAAAAACTGGTCCATGTGACTGAAACAAGCAGATTAGAGTTTATTTTTAAGCGCTACAGTTTTCCTACACATACAGACTCGTATGTGCATGCACACACACAAATATGTATATGCATCATACCTTTAATTATCAGACATATTTTATCAGACTTATTTCGTTAATGAATTATGTTAATAGGTGGAGTCAAATTTTTGCTTCCAGCTGAAAGTATGAGCAACAAAAACTGAGTAAATATATATATTTTTAAAAGGTTCTTTAAAAAGACAAATAATTTTCAGCATAATTAAAGGTCATTTTGGGGCTCATTATTTGATACTAACTGCGAGCCTGTGGGCTCACACCCTCAGTATCTTTGGGTGGGTTGGGATCTCCAGTCTTCGACACTGCTGACAGACTGAAAGATCATAGTTGCATGGCATGGAATAAGGAAGAAAGCAAAGGGGCTGACCAGAGGACTAGAAAAAACATGACCCCTAAAGAAAGATGAATGAATGGAGTTGTTTAGTCCTGTGAGGAAAGGACATGCTAATGATTTTCAAATATGTAAAGCACCACTGCAAAGAGGAAGAAGGCTTCTGATTTTCATGTCCATAATAGATAGGACATAAAAATAAAAGGATTAACTACTTCCAGGAAAGTTTGAGATTAAATATTTTAAAAAATGCCTTGCTACCTGCAAGCATAGTAAAAGCCTAATATAAAAGGATTTTAAGCAAATATTTACATGCTGATTACCTAGATATGGACAGAACAATGGTTTAGATGATTTCTTAAATTTCTTTCCTAATTTAGTGGCCTATTAAATTTCAATTTCCATTATTTTTGCTTTAGGTGACACACAATTAAACTAGTCATCCCAGCCAAATAACTCTTCTGAACACAGGAAAAAAGAAAATTGACTCCTACCCCAGAAATTAACTTGGCCTAACTCAGAATCATTCTCTCCTCCCTCTTGTATCAATCTGCAGTAATTTCTTCTTAGGGAAAACTATTTTCCCTGGACAGGCTTTGTTTGTATGGGGCAGGTACAGGCTACCTCTCCTCTCTGAGCTTCTCAGACTCTGTTAGAGGGGCCAAGGCTGCCTACAGCTTCATTGGGGGAGCTGGATTGTAGCTTGTCCACTGCAACAAGTACTGGCACTCTGGTGATGTTTTCACCTTTGTTACAAAAGTTTATGTGAAAGGACATGTGTCCTTAAAATTCAGTGAGGGAGAGAGAGAGGTGGGGCAAAGGAATCATCAAGAGAAAAAGCAGACAGATAAGAAATGCAGGTAGGGTTTCAGAGCAAGAAAGCTATTGCACTCATCTGAAACTTCCATCCTTTTGCACAATATTTCTTCCATCTTTTTCTGGAAGCTTCAGATTTTCTATTAATAGCTTTCCTATTAGCAGCAATCCACAAATTACCACTCAAGAAATGCTAAACAAAAACCTTAGCAAACTCACCAGCTCTACCCCTCCCCGTTTATTTATGTGATGCACAAGTCGAGGAAATAAATTTCCTTCAAACCAATAGAGTGCATGAGTACTGTGACCAGAAGGGGCTGTGCAGGCCACGAGAGCCCTTCAGGCAAACAAAACATGCAGCTGCCTCCTGCACCTCCCCACCAACTCCTCTGCTCAGGACCTGTCTTTCCCCCCAGGATTTGGGATCAGAAGATCCAAGTGTGTCCAGCGTGGGCTACACAGCAGAATGTACATTGGGGCTGCAGGGCAGGAATCCCAGCTGCATCTCCCCTGACTGCTCGTGGCAAACAGCCCTCAGCTGCCTGCAACATGGGGATTTTGTGTGTGGGAACCTTTGCCCCCATGCCAGGCACCACAAGAACATGAGCAGGATCACAGCAGTCGTGTTTGGAGGCTGCAGAAATATTGTGCTGGGGAAGAGGAACCATGTTTCAGTTACCAGAGGTGTAGAGGTGAGAAGGTTGTGGTAAAGGTTAAAAAAAGAAAAAAAGTCCAATAATCTTGGGGTGCTGGATTTCTCAGAACCTATTTATAAGACGTTCAACGATCCTACCTAAAATTGGGGATGTTAGCAGGTATGGATGAAACCATCTAATCTTATTCCTCAAATCCTACTGTGTTTGTGCTTATTTTCAAGCTGATACATTGTTTTATAGAAAACTATTTAAAAACTTCAGCAGCCAGCCTTGAGACTTCCTGAAACAACATACATAACCAGGCATCCTCACAGCACCAATGCTGTGTTCCAGCAGGAAACAGTTTAGCACAGTGCTCTTCATTTCTTTGAAGTGGCTGGATCTACCAAGGAAATAAAAAGGAAGGAAGGAAGGAAGGAAGGCAGGAAGGAAGGAAGGAAGGAAGGAAGGAAGGCAGGCAGGCAGGAAGGAAGGAAGGAAGGAAGGAAGGAAGGAAGGAAGGAAGGAAGGAAGGAAGGAAGGAAGGAGAAAAAAGAAAAGAAAAGAAAAGAAAAGAAAAGAAAAGAAAAGAAAAGAAAAGAAAAGAAAAGAAAAGAAAAGAAAAGAAAAGAAAAGAAAAGAAAAGAAAAGAAAAGAAAAGAAAAGAAAAGAAAAGAAAAGAAAAGAAAAGAAAAGAAAAGAAAAGAAAAGAAAAGAAAAGAGAAAAGAAAAGAAAAAGGAAAATAAGGCAGGCATGGAAAGAAATAAGAAAAAGAAGGAAGAAAAGAAAGCATCCTGTTGCATGCAAAAAACAGACCCAGCAGTGGCAAGAGCTGGGCAGAGTGGAGCCTTTCCTGATAATATCAGTTTACTTTTTAATTAGATGCTGAGCTTTTAAAGACAATGGAGTAGACATGATAAAGAGCAGGCTATTAAGTTTCCCAATTACAGAGCACAAAGAATCCAATAATTTATGTGCTGATAATCTCCTGGTAATCCTCCGGGTGCTGCCGGAGCGTAAGCATCCTGATTACTCCTCTGCTCTTACATGGATTTGTTCTCCTACCATAGCTGAATTTCCCCGTTATGTTTGGCACAGCTCATTTAAAACAACCACAGTTACCTCACAGCCAAACCGCTGGCCTAAGTTTAGCTAAGATGAATAGGCAGCCGTTCATCTGCGACAGAGCCTTTGGTGTAAGTGTGGCCAATTAGTCACACGTTTGGTGTTCTAATTAGGCAACGCTGGGCCTTTCAGAAAATGTGCTGTTGATTTAGGTACTTCCTCAAACAATGCTAAATTGTGTTATGTGAAATTCAATTAGTTCTTTTCTAAATGTTTCCACATCTGTTATTCTTTAAGCATAAAGTGATGAGGAGAGAAGGAGAAGTGAAAAGCCAGAGTCTCCACTGGTGAAATATGTTAGGCCTCTGGGACCAGCCCTTTTTCCAGCTTTTGACCCTGAACAGTGATATACAGGAAGGAACAAAGTTGGAGAGCTATCATGGTGAAGCCCTTTAAAATAAATCATTATAGAAGAAATACTGCAACTGTAAGGGAACATAATCTCTTATGATAGCCATAAACTAAGCTTTGTTTGGAAACGGATGGCATGGGGAAAGCACCATTAAGCAAATGATTATAAATTCTTTTTTAAGAACTCCATGTTTTTTACGATAATAGTGATATGTTTAAATCCCAAGATTAACCAAAAGTAAGTACAGAGCCAGTTTACTGTTTTGGGGAATGGTTTTGAGTAGTTTTGTTTTTGTTTCAGATTTAGTCCTCTGAGGACAAAAAAAGGTGGCAAGACCTCCGGTAGGAGGTTTTCAGGGGGGAGGGATGGGGTGCATTTATTATTTCTGCTGCAGCATTTTGCAATTTTTCTGCACGTTTAGAAGAACAAAGCACCACAATCCTTTTGATCCCTCGAACAAAGCGCCAGGCTTTCAGTGGAGCTTTTCAGCGCTCCTCATGACCCATGAGGTTTGCATTTGCTAAGGGCTTCTCCCAAAGCGTGGGCTACTTCTGGCCCCTGTTGTGGCCATGCTGTGTGTCCAACCTGCAGCACACAGATGTTGGGGCATCAGCGAAGGCAGGGCAAAGATTTCTCCGACGTCGTGACTCAGCCAAAAACCACAGCTGTCTAAAGGTGAAGTTGTACATGCATTTGATCCTTGTTGCTGTTATCACCTTTTCACTGACCAACATTTCAAGCCTTATCTGTGGCTGGCAGGCCATGTTTCAGGTTTGTCAGAGCCCGGATATAGCCCGTGCGGTTTTCTGATGATATATCGTGATAAGATTTGTGGAATGCGAGAGATGAAGTTGTCAGCACTGCTTTGTGGCACCTCCGTACATGTCAGAAAATGAAAATATTTTCAGAAGTGATGGCATTATTTTGACTGGTGACACAAACTTCTAAGACAACACATGGCCTTGAAAAGTAAAAAAAAGAATGTACAATATTTATAATAAAAGACAAAAATTAGTCTGTCCTGGAAAGGCATCAAGTTTGAAGGGGGAACCAGATGAGAAAGAGGAGGACTGTAAAATCGAGCCTTTCAGGAGCTAAGCTGACAAATTGCTTTTTCCAGTTGTAATTACTGCTATTGCGTAGACATGTCATCCTTGTAGATCAGGACCTTGAAGTCTTCCTTTTTGTAAAAAAATCTTAAAATAAAGTAGAACCAAACAAACACACAGAACCCTCTTTTCAACTGCCATGTTTGCCTCCAGGTTCAATCATCACATTACCTATAAAGCAGCTTGATTATGTCACAGCTTCCAAAACAGAACTATTTTTTTCCCCAGATGATGATGAAATTAAAGAAGTGCAAAGCTTAGCAGAAATCTAGAAAGCCCCAGCTCCATGTCACTTCCCATGCCTCTCTGCAGGACTTGCTGAGGTGCTCAGCTTGAGTAAGAGCACACTGCCAGTTTTAGTGATGGCTCTAATCTGTACCAGCTATAATATGAGCATTATGAGCTTACAAATAATACAATATTCATGCATTATTTCTTAAAAACAAACAGCAGCAGGAGGCCAGCTGTGAACTTATTCTGCATTCAAAAAATTTTGAAAGCTTTTTGTTCAAGAGATGAAGGAGAATTGGAGGCAAATAAATATCCTTAATAGTTGTTGGAATAATTCAGGTATTTTTATTGAAAAATCCTGCTGCATGAAAGCCAAACTGTTAGTAGCAATGCATATGTTTTTGGAAAAAATATCTGGCCTCTTCCAGAAAAATAATAAAAAAGAGCTATCCAAGTCAAACCTTGAGACTGTTGACACAAAAAAAAAGGGGGAAGATTTGGCAGAATTCTTTTCCTTTAGAATACAAGAGTTTAGTTTCTCTTTTCATACTGCAGAAGTTGTCAAAAAACATGATAGTTCGCCTAAGAGATGAACAGTTTTCCTCTTAAATTCAGGCTAAAGGTATTGAGACAAAAGAATATTTTCAAAGTTTGATAGAAAGCATTAAAATAAAAACCTCTCAAAAAAGAAAAAGAGTTTTGAATATGTCTAGAAGTTATGACTCTTTGAAAGAGTAATGTTCTATCTACCTCCCATGAGGTCTTTGAATTTTGTTTCTAAATCAGATCAGATGCATTAAAAGCCTCTCAATCTTCTCCCAGAAATATGATGCAACCAAAATTAACAAACTGACTAATTCCCTAACCAATCTGGCCTTTTATGGTCCACCCAGAAAAAGATTAAGTTTAAAAAACTCTCTAGAAAACCAAGCAACTTAGGTTTGAAAGAGACCTTTTGTTATCTGAAACCAATGAGGTTGTTTGTAACAACTGTGGTTTAGTTACATGAAGTTTTGCTCCAAATTCCCCTACTCAACAAGCATCTTTGAGGTTCCACATGTCACACCAATCCCAAACATCTAAAAGCTGCCCTGTGCAAGGCCTCTACCTCATTTATTAGGTGATAGTCATAGCAGAGACAGATGCCTCTTCACCTGAATGAAGAGTGAGGGGAGCTGCTAAAACAATTCGTTGCCAATGACCACAGGTCTTGCCTACAGATGTGTTCGTGTTTATATGCGTCACAAATAAAATTATAACCCTCTCCATCATTCACAGGCAAGAGTTCAAACATCCTGCACCAATACCATCACTGTGGCTCACTTTAATAAACTAAGTCCCATATTATTATTCAATACTCTTAACACTTTTCTAGACTTAGAAAGTAGATCTTTTCAGGAATGTATTTAGATGCGACAAGCATGTACAAGGAAATATCTGAGAGGAAAATAAATAATTAACTAAGGAGGACTGGACAAGACCAGCAAATTATCTTGGAGTGCATTAAAGGAGAAACTCCATCTGTAATGATCCTGCTGTAGAAAAGCCCAGCAGAGGCACAGCTATTCCTGAGCTCCCTCTCATTCAGTGTCAACTGAGCATCTGGCTTGCCCACAGAAAATGCCCTCTTATTAAACCCTGCATCTAGGATCAGAAGCACATCAATCTTCATCTCCTGAGCTGATAGCTGCATTCCTAATCCAGGCAGGTTGAGCCCAAGCCCTCCCAGTGAGGGGGAGTACTTGGGTTTTCTGAAACTGGCTTTTAATGAGGGATTGACCAGATGAGATTCTGGTTTTCATCTCTTATGTTAATAGAGGTCTCCACGTCCAAAAAAGTTTGGTTTTGGCTTTGGGCTGTTTTTATCACAGCTTGTGGTTGTATTTTAAGGCACACTCTTGCCTACTCTATATGTTTCAGTCAGAGGAAAGGAGCACCTTCCTTCTTTTACCCCTAGAGTTGGCATGCAAGTCAGCTGCACTCCTCAGAGCCGCAGACTTCAGGCTGTAAGGCTGGGCGGGCATGCTCCTCTCTTAAATCTTTTTAACAAGAAACACTAACACAGCAGCCCACTGCTGCCTCAAGCCTCTCCAGTTCTCGGAGGGTGCCTTTCTGTGCTTAAGCTCCTTTTGCCCCACCATGTCCATAAATATCCCTTTTTCTGCTTCAGTTATTCCTAGGGTGAGTCTGCTCTCCTCAGACTCCTGACTCTTATCAGCATAATCAGAACCAGTATTCACCCCACTGTGGGAGGCTAAAGCACTTTTTATCTTACTCCATTTCCTTGTCTCCTCTCAGGGCCCTGTCCTGTATCTCCAAATTCAGCCTACATTCTGCAGCATCAGGTGTGGCAGATGAGGTTGAAGGAACCTCTGTCATTAGAGATGTGGCTCTTCCTTGGCTGCTGTGCCATGGACATCCCAAGAGGGATGGGCACAGCAGCAACCCAAGGCCATCTCTGCCCCAGTACCCTGGAAAAGGGCAGCTGGGCATCTGCTCTCCAGGTACATCTCTAACTGTGCTGTTTAAAAACAGTTTTATTCACATGTTTTTTCTGACAGCCCTGTGACTGTTCTCTCACATATGGGTCGTATTGTTCTCTCACATATGGGTTGTACCTTTTATGAAGAATAGCTGCTGCTGCTATCCTTTCTTCCTCTTTTTTTTTTTTTTTTTTTTTTTGAAGTTGCAGCTACAGGAGAAAACTAAAGGCTATCCTAGCAATGAAAGGCAAGGCAGGATTTCTTTGAAACAGGTACTTATGCCATCCTGCTCTGTTAAATAAGTGAATATGTAGTCTGAACCTACAGACTGACAAATCCTTTCATGAAAGCCTTCTACCAACAAAAATCTAACAAAATCAGGGAGGTCCACTCACATTATGCAGTTTTGTAAGAGTTTTTCCAGGTGCTGTCAGCAGCAATAAACCTGGCATCCTTTTAAAGAGAAATAAGCTTATTCACCCAACAATTCTATGCTCACTAAATAGCTGTCCTTCGATTATCTTTTTCTAAATACCTTCACCACTAAATACCTTAACAGATTATAGTCTTTGCCCTCGGTATTAAGACAAAAAACACCCTAAGAATCTCTCCATACCCTTCTGCTAGGCAGGAACTTGCTCTCCCTATGCTCTGCCCAAAAACTGTGTCGCCAGGTTAGCCTGGAGCTGAGCCCAAACTAATAGGAGCAGCCTCTAGCCAGGCTTGTGAACCAGAGCATATTTCTGTGCTCACTGAGTCTACTCCCTGGCTGGGTTTGAGACAGTCCATAGCTGGCTGCATCACACTGAAGGCAGGGCACATTTGCTCCTGCCTGCCACAGATCATGCAGATCAGCCTCTTGCCTGTGAGGGGAATAGCAAAGATTTTACTCTAGGTAAAAGGGAACTCAGTGTAGGCTTCAGAAAGCAGACCAAGAAATTTATCTACAGCCTATTAATCAGACACTGCAGCACCGTGCAGGCTGCTGATGTTCGCATTACAAAAAAGGATATTGAAAAACTGGAGAAGGTGCAGAAGAGAGCCGTAAAAATGATTCAGAGACTGAAGAAAGCGCCCCACACTGAAGCACTCAAAGAATTCAATCTGTTTAAGTTATCAAGAAGAACACTGAGAAGCCACTCGATTACACTGGGTAATACCTTCACCAGGAGAAACCAGCAGTTTACTTACACTCCACTTACTAAAGAACCAAAGAAAGGCATGGTCTGAACAAATTTCTGGAAGTTTGAAAGACAGGCAAATGAAAACTGAAAAAAACAATTACTTTTTCACAATTATTATTCAGAAAATACTTACTAGGATCTGGGACTGTCTGGGTTTTCATATCTTTAAATCAGGACTGAATGTTCTAGAAATTGTATCAATCACTGATCTTGGAAAATAAGTAACTCAATAACTGACAAAATGTACTTCACCATAAATGCCTTTTATTTATCCGGTAAAATCCACTGTGGCTACTCTCAGTGGCTAGTGAAGGCCAAAGTCCTGATGTGAGCTCTGACAGACAATCCTCATGCCTAGGGATTGTTTTGTTTGCCTGAGACTAGCCCTAGCATACTGATTTTGCCTGTGTTTAGTGGATAATTAGGATAAAGTTATCTGGCAGATGGATATTTTTGGAACATGACATTTATTGAAAATTACTGGGAACATGAGAGACATTATGGACACCTAGAATATCCAAAGACCCCTGAACTGACTATTGGTTTTTAACAAATAGCCCTGTATTTAGATATAGTGCTTCCATCCCAAAGGCAAGATCCCCACAGAAATTAGAGCTCGTAGAGTGAGGGGAAGATGGGAGAGGGAAAGAGAAACATGAATCCTGTAGCCACCCCTTTGAGAAGAAAGTGAGAATAACACTCAAGGTGGATTGTGGCCTATGGGAATACAGATGAAAACTTGAGTCAAGAAAGCAATTCCTAAGGTCTCGTTTTAGGAAAACCATGAGAAAGGCAGCAAGGCAGGTCAAAGTGAAACACCATGGCAGGAAGAGACTGTGATCATATTATGACGCTAGGAAGTTTTGCTGGATCCCTTGGGGAGGCACAACTGAAGCCATACATTGCTCTGGGCATCTTTCCTTTAACTCTTTCCTTTAAAATAATGTTATTTTCCTGCTCCTTTCTCTGATGGGCTGGCACATTGTACTGGTGTAAGACAATCCTCTGAAACACACAGAGGAATTCTAGGTAGGGATGCATGCAGATGCAGTCTCTGTGTTGCCTTTGTGATATCACAGCTAAAAGAGAAAACTTTTTTCTGGGGAGCATCGTGCAGCTGGGGTGTGGGCAGGTCTCTGAGATTACAACATTCAATACACTTTCTTTCCCCTATTCGCCAACAGATGGTGGCAGAGGGAGCCCCTTTCTTGCCCAAAGACTTCAGGTCAGAGCAATTGTATTTCCTTTAAATTACCTGTACATGAAAGACTACTGTATTCTGCAACTTTTGTCCTTCCTGAGACATTTTACAACAGAAGCACTGAGGAGCTCTGGGAAAGCATTGTGTACAGCTACAGCACAACATTGTGACTTGGGGCAAAGATCTGATTTCCACATTGTGCAGGAGTTATGTTCAGTGAAAATTATATAAATGTAGTGTACCAGCTCATATGTCATTTCCACAGAACGTTACAACCATTCTGTTATGTAATAGTGAGCTAATAAAGTCAACCCAAAACTCACTATATCACAGTCTACATGATGTCACCTCATTCATCCTTTTTCCCTTTTAATTTCAATCTCATCTCTATTTCTACATTTACCTTCTGAAGTATTTCTAGCACTGCATATTCCCAACACTCTTCTTATTTTACTGTGTGATCAAAACAATGCAGAGTAAGAGGGCCTGAAAATCTGGGCTGGAAATATCATGAGAACAGGCTCTGTCAAGAGCTTTCCAGTATTTCCTGCTTCTGGTTGAGCTGGAAATACTCAAAGGTGAAATCCTGGCCCAGCTGAAGTCAATGGGAATTTTGCCATTAACTTCAATGGGGCTAGAATTTCACTCTTGGTATTTATTCCATGTATCCAGTCTCAACTAGATCTGGTGTGGTGTGAAAAGGAAAACTTTGCTTCTTTCTTTTCCTTCCTCTTGCAAGATTTAATTCTTAAAAAAATCTTGCATATTTAGGTTAGATGTAAATGTTCAGCAATGCCAAAAAAGTTCCCATGTTACCCAAAAGAACCATTTCTTCACTCTAAGGAGTGGCACAGCAGAAACTGTGGTATTGCAAACATAAAATTATATAAAGATTCAGAAATTAAACCTGCCTGCATAAAATAATTTAAAATATATACTGCCTCTCTTTTGTCAACCCCTATAATGTAGATTGCTGCCCCCATTTCAGGACCTTGATTCCAAAACCTCTTGCTGCTGGCAATACAGGGGTTCTTGGCTGTGCAAAATTGATTTTTTCTTTCTGACAGAATTCTCCTGGCAGAGGTCTTCATTATTATGAAGGAGGACTTGTCTTGCTTTGAAGCTGATATATTGTGACGTCTGCTTTAGATGATGCAAGGGGAGTAGGTGGGCTTTACCCTGTTTTACTTGTGTTTTCCGCTGTCTTCCAGGAGATTCTTTGTAATTCCTTGCCCACCAGAGGCAATCCATTACAGCAAATCTTTTCCCTTCAAAACATGAAGTCAGTTCTCTTTCTCCTAAAGCATCCAGCTCAATAGTATGTTCAGGTTTAACATTAAAGAAACATTTTCATTGTAGCCTATGTAATTACGGCAGCCTCCAAAAGCAAACTGACCAGTCTGATATTTGGCATTGTACTGATGAGAATTCAATGGCAAAGGGCATTTCTGGAAATCTCCAGATATTTTTGTATAGCCCCAGAAGACCCGGTCAATGTCTAACTGAGAAAAATGTGTGCTTGAGCAGAAACACCATCCCCAGTTCTTTCCTAAAAGCAAGAAGTTTTCTTCTAGAAAAACAATAGTAGGAGCTCTCAGTTAATCCACAGCTATTCATTTTGTCTTCACTGACAATTAGCAGGCCTCCTAATGCACTGCTGCCTCACTTTGGCAGTCAGAGAAGCCCTGCCAAGCGGACTCGGGCTGACATACTCATTCTTCAGCCTGTATTTCCTGGTGCAAATAGTTTCTAGCTCCTTTCCTACAGCCAAATCCAAAAGGAAAAAAAGAAATAAAAAGGGCTTTGTTCTCCATGAAAAAAGCCGCGGCTGCGGTCAGGAGCCCTGTGCACTAAGCCAGGCCATGAGGAAGGGAGGGAAATGCAGTCCAGGGAAATGTGTCCTGCCAGGCAGGCTCAGAGCAGCCCCATGGCTGCCAGCCCTGCTGGGATGCCCTGACCAAAACCTCTGACCACCCACCTGCTCCATCCCCGCTACCCACAGTGAAAACCTTCCCCTTCTCCAGGCTGTGCAGAAGCCAAACCCTACTTTCTTTAAGACAAACCACGAGGAGGTCTGCAACAAGGGAAAGACAGGGAGAGCAGATCTGAAGTGCAGATCTGGTCTCACTCACCCTCTACCATGTGAGTGTGGCTGGGCCAACACGCTGTGTGACCAGACCCTCTGAGACCAGGCAGCACTCTTTCATGGTCATTCTCTCTAAAATACAGCTGTAGAGTTGAGATAGCTTTTCTGGCTGCAGGAAGGTAAAATGGCTTTAATCATGTCTTTTGAACCTGCTTGCCCATATTACCGAAAGAATAGTGCTGGAGATCTACAGACCAGTGCCACAATCCCTGTTTGAGCTGTTACCTTCTCATATAGTTTCTTAGACAAAGTATCCCCAACAGGCCAATATCAGCCTTGGAGCACCGTGGTTCCTAGCTGCCTCCTGTATAACCACTTAGTGCTTCCTTTGATGAGTTCAGCTGTAAATATTTTCTCACATTTGCTCTTTTCAACCTATATTGGAGCCAACAGCCCTTGTCATCTGACCCTGCCACCATCCTCCCAGGGATCTTCTGGTCAACCCCATTCAGTGTGTGGCAGTGTCAGGTTAGCTCTCTAGGGTCTGTTGTCTGGTATAAATCAAAGTTTACCCAGCAGACTGCAACAGGGCCTTTGTTACCCCCTATGGTTTAAAATGCAGGTTTCTGCACAACAGCTAGTTGGTTATTGACACACAGAATTTTTTAATTTGCCTTCAAGGAACTTTCCACACATGTGCCAAAACAAGCAGTTTTCCATGTGGTAACATCAGGAAGGATTCCCCTCACCTCTCCCCTTCAATGGTTCTACTCCTTAGCTTCTGATTCCTTCTCCACACAGCTTCCACTGGATAATCCCCTTCACTGTTGGGCATGAGGAGCTCCCACTACTGCTGATGTGCCTTGTCCACAAGCCCAAGCCTGCATGTTGACTTTTCAGCTGAATTTCTCTTCCACACCAGACTTACTGTGTCTTGGGGGATTTCTACTTACCCCTGGCCTGAGGAATAGTTTTTGTCAGCAGGATTGTCTGAGCTTGGTAAACCTGCTTTGTACCCCACCAGCACAAGGGAGACTCTCACCCAGGAGGCACCAGGTCCAGGATCTCTTCTATTGCTGAAACCAAGATCATGTTTTTAAGGTTGAAATGTTTGCCTTAGCTGGTAGTGGTACAAGATATTTGCAAGAATCCTAACAGCCTGCAGTATTTAGGAGGATAGGGTGTATGATCCACCAGCCCCTTCTGTCTTTAATTTCTAGGAAGCTATTATAGTGCCTTCCAAAAAGGCTCACGTCTGCCTGCCAGCACCACATTAACATGACTACTGCTTTGAAACACAATAGCTGCAGCAGCTCAGGATCTGTAATGCATCCCCCACTGCACTGCACTGTTCTGTGCACGCCTATGTGCCATTAATGGATCATCACGTGGGAAGTGTTTTCATTATTCCTTGCTTTTCCAGCCCTGGCGTTTCTTGGCAAATGTGTAGTCCAGGCCACAGCAGCTGTCTGTCTTGCTCTCCTGCCTTTAGATTAAAAACATTTTTGTTGTTGTTGTTTTGAAGTGCCTATTGAAGTGACAGGACAGAGAAGGATGGCTAAACCCAAGTCCCAATATCTTTATTTCAAGACTACACTAATAGCCTCTAAGAATTTTTCTCTGCTGCACTTCAGATAAGAGCGGTGAGCCTATAAATTCATTAGCAAGTAATGGAGCAGCCTCACTTTATCTATGTCTTTTCACAGGACTAGGGTTTCATTCTGTGCCAGGAGTCATACATCACACTCAACATGTACGTCTCCAGAGCCAACCGAGAGAAAGTGCAGAAAAACTACTGTTAACAAGGGAGTAATTACATTCAGCATAAATTAATTATTGGTCACTCAGGACTGGTGGGAAAGGGCCACACAGACCGTATCTGACTGAGTTCCCACCTCTGAGGGAAGAAATATTTAAATATGAATCATAAGACAATACGAGGTGGGTCTTTTCTGGTCTGCTGGTCTTTAACTGCACATACTTGCTAATATGACATGTGGCTTATTTGCTTTAACACTATAGGTACATTGTATTTTTTTTAGGGCAAACATGAGTGATAGTCATTCAGGACAAGGGTCATTTCATAGCAGACAGCATCAGACTCGACTGAGGGAAGCCAGGAGGGACTTTAAAATGTAATTCAGCCAAAAGAACAGGACACGGATCAGCAAGCAAGTGATGGAAGGTGTTCATGAGGAATTTAGATTATCACATACTGCAAATAAACCCTGAGAGGCTGCAGTAACCAGGGGCCAGGGAAACCCGTGTGGCAAGTAGAGAGGAGCCCTCCTGAAGGGAAAAGAAGGTGCACAGGGCACCCAGGTCTCTGCCAAAGTGTTAGTGCCAGCGCAGGAAAGTCCATTTGTGCTTCAACCCTGAAAATATTGACTTGGAATTGTGCAGGGGTGTGTAAAATGATGTTAGGTTTGTCTCCAATAACCAACCAGGAGATTAGAACTGCTCAATATATGTAGAGCATTAAAATTGTTCCACATCCTCACAAAAATCAGGAAATTCAAAGTTAAAGAGAATCCTCATAAATGGAAATTCTTATTGTCATGGGAAATAAGAAATGTATCAAGATGCAAATGACAGATGTACTGTCAACTGGGAACCTCAGCTTGTAATTTCCTGGCTTTTTCTTTAATTTTTTTATTTTTTTGCTCCTAAAACAATGTATCGTTAGATCAGAATTCATACTCCCCTCTTGTTTCCCTTATTCAGAGATATTTATACATATAAATATACAGTTGCTCAGTAACAAAATGCAAATTAGACTTTGTTTTTTTACAGAATGTTTTTCAAGCTTTTCATTAGAGAAGGGTAGGAAAGTTTTCTGATTTGTGGAGGCCTAGGCTTATCAAATCCTAGTGACTGCAACACTCAGACCCACTAGCTCTGTTTTCCCATAAAAAAGAAGCTAACATCTGTCTTCCAAACCTGGTGCTTCGAAATTCACCTGTAATATGAAAAATACAGTTTCCAGGCTCAACTCCATGCAGTTCAGGATGGAGTGCCCTGAAAAGCAAGTTATTTTGCCATGTGCTCTCTTGTTTTGCTCAGAATTGTCACGTCACACCTTAGAAGCCTTTTTTAATGAAAATACTGAGGCCAATGGCCTGGCATTTTATAACAACAGTGTTTTGTTGGAAAATTCCCAACCAATGCTAATTGCCCACATCACACTGGAGAAGACAGTGGAAAGCTTTGTGTCTGTGGAGCTGGTCCATGGACCCCTGTGAGTTACAGTTGGTAGGGAATTTCAAAAAGTGCTGCTATTGACCTCTGGGGCTTGTTTCAGTTTAAAGATATACCTGGGAAAATAATGTAGTTTATCCAATGACTTCACTGTATTGCACTGTCAACTTTGTTCTCCCTGCACGTCTGACACTGTGTCTAAATCCTTTCACTGTCAATGCAAAAATGCACGGTGGGATTTGTCCAGTTGGAAAGAAACACCAGCAGAGAAGAAATCTTGCCAAAGCCCAGTGGGGAAGTGTGAGGTTTCGAGGAACCTCCGGGTGCCTCTTGGGCACCCACACTGTTGGGCTTATTTTATTTTTGTGTAAAAAGCAAAGCAGCTAATAGTTGCAATAAAGTTATTTATTGCAGAAGCACATCAGTCTCAAAAGCAAAAACAAAGCAAAGTAAAGCAATGGCATAAAGCAATGGCAAAACTGCAGTGGCAAAAATGGCAAAATGCAATGGCATAAAGCCATGGCGTAGAGCACCAGCTCTCCCTGATGCATGTTCTTTTATAGAAACTTTCCAACTAGCTAAGACACAAACTTGGACTTCTACTTCTTAACTTATTAGAATTCTGGTTTCTTAGCACGCCAGGCTACGTATAGACTACATTCATGGTCTATTTTGTTTTAACTGAAAAATGTAAGTAATATTCTTAACTCTAACTCTATTATGTCTGAAGCTAGGTTCTTGGAGCCTCTAAGAAAACACTAGCATGTTTTTCAACCTTCACTAAAACATGTACTACTTCTCAGGCATCTAAGACCTTTTGCTTACTAAAAGCACTTAAAACTTATTTCATTTGCTTACTTACTTATTCACTCCATCTATTCACTTACTCATTCCATTCAAAGACTTTAATTCAATCCCTGCACTCTGATTTCTCTCTGAAGAAATCAGAGAGACTCCTGACTTACTAACTCCAACAGGGAAGAGATGAATACCTTGCATGTGGCTGGAGATGGTCCTGTGCCCTGGGGGTGTGGCAGCAGGGTGAAATCAGCTGGTGGGAGCTGCTCGGGGCACTGCCCTCCACCTCCAGCCTGGCAGGGAGGTCAGGTCCATGCCCAGGGGTCAGAACTGAAACCGAGGGGCTCTGCTTCAAAGGCAGCAGTGTCCGCTGGGTGGGGGGATGACAAAAGGCAGTGGACTGTAACAGCTTGAGCAATCTGATTTAAATATATGGCTTGCACGTCTCCTCGAAGTTCAGATGTCTAATTCCTCTTATTATTTATTTCTCTGGTAGGAGCCATCATTATTTCCAGAAGAAATCCAGCATGGTGGCTGAGCTGCAGTGCCTCCAGGAAAGTAAGTGTGGCAGCCTGAAGCTCAGCTGTCCTGGTCATGAAGTGCGATGGTGACATAAAACAATGACCTAACATCAACTACAGGTGGTCACTCGCACCTTTTTGTAAGGCAAAGCCTCACCCTTTTGCTGCCCAGAAGAGAGGCCTTTTTATTGTGAAAGGAGGCTGCTTTAACATCAAGCTAGATTGAAAAGAAGTTTAAAAAGAGCAGCTCGAATAAAGTGAGCCTGCTGGCTTCCCCCAATGACTGGCACTAGAGCAGATTATTCTGGAAGAAAGACATTCTCACAACCTCATGGCTTCAATTTCTTGAGCCAAAAAGCAGAGAGAAATCCCACAGTTATTAAAGCCAATAAATCAAGGCTTGAGAGATCTTGTGCATGGAACTGGAGAGCGCTTGCATTTTTCTGCCCTCAGAGCTTTAAGGAAGGTTTTTTTTCTCCTTTACCTCATCCACCTTGGGTATCTTAAAAGCAGAAAGGCACCCCTGGGACCTGGAGGGTTCTATGAGACGTAATTACGGAACCTTACTTTAAAAGGTTTAAAAGTGCATCTTTATAGGCTCATGCAGTCCCAGTCACAGTAACAGTGGTTTATGTGTTTGATTGACATAAAACATGCCTCGACATTAAACATTTGCTTGACATCCAGGAACACGGGACCCTGTTCATAGTCTCTGCCTTGCTTTTGCATCCCTGGCCAGTGACCACCCCACAGCTGCCCTGCACCCCTGGTGCAGATGCCACAATAGACTCCTCAAAAAGCAGGAACTCCCAAAAAAGTGGAAACTGTCTGTTCCCACATCCTCTGCTCTTACCATCACAGATCAAGAGAAAATATAAACACCCGATGAAGCCACAGTAGTTTAGAGGCCATCTTTATGAGTGATGCTGTAACTCTGTTTTAGCAAAGAGGATCTTTCTGCAGTTTCTCCTCTGACATCTGTCCCTCCAAGCTGCAATTTAATCACAGCAAATATCAGCATCTATTGTTTTTAGCACACCCTAAGTCTGTGACTATTTAGAAAAAAATCTGCCTGCATTTGTAAGAAAGCACAAACTCCTTTTTAAACCTCAGCACAAGTTTTGATTAGCCTATGTTGTGCTTTTTATCTTAGATGGAAAAAAATTTTATGGCATATAAAAAGCTAGTATCTAACTTATGATGAGGCTATATCCACCAGAAATACAAACATAGACGACTTACCTCATCCAACCAGGACACAAAAAACAAACCAAACAACCAGCTGAAAGACCCCACTTCAAATTTCTATTATCAGAATTTCAAAACTAGAAGATGATGGAGGGAAAAAAATTACCAGTGGAAATTGGAAACAAACTGCAAATAATAAATCATATTAAGGGGGGAAAAAAGTCAGTCTGTCTGCAGATAATTCACAAGTGAAAAAAGTTCATTACAAATGACTTGCCCTGCTGCAAATTTTTAGTAGCACGTGTATACAGTACATCATAAAACTTCTACACTTGACATTTTTTAAGAGAATGCCATTACTGACTGGAACTTCAGTTGGCAGCTGGAAACTTGCCAGAAAGCAGACTCAGTCTGTATCAGTTGGGGGAAATTTGGAAATTTCAGGAGGCAGGTAGGATATACTCATACCCACAGCAAAAGAGTTTTAGCAAAAAACCCACTCAAAAAATTCACAAAACAAGAATGTAGTGTCTACATTGGATTTATTTTTAAGAAACCCATGACTCAGGAGCACACAAGTCCTAGTATTTAGAAATGGGAAAGATGTGTCAACTTTTAAAAAATTTAATTTAGCGTAGTTTTCAACATTGCTTCAACACCCTTCCTCAGAAAAAATAAAATTTTTTATTTCATAAGTGAAGGGAGAGTACTGGCAAATTTCAGACCAAAATGTCCTAACTGAAAGAAAATCTTCACAAATCAAAGCAGGGAATTGCAACGGAAATGCAGTCATTGTATCAGCAAATCGTCTTGTGCTTCAGCTAAGCACAAGTCAAAGAAAGAGGGAAAAATAGTCTGGTTTTGTACCGCTTTGATCTCCTTATTTCTCGACTCCTCCATTTGTTTTCATGGTGGATTTCAGGGCAGGGGAGGTTTGGGGCTTTTTTTTTATGGTAATGTAAACATATGGGTCTACGTATCAGCCCAAAGCAATGTCTTCCTGGAAGATTTATCAGCAATCTTTTCCTGTGTTTCTTTGCATATAGCATAGAAAGGTGGTTAAAGTGTCTCTATTTATCCTTCTGCCTTATTTAATTTCACTTTCCAGGTAGCTAGTTTAATAGTTGCTTACTCCACAACTATTTTTGCTTTGTCCTCCCTATGCCAATATGAAGGCCCCTGGGCAAACATTTCATCTCTGGACTTTGTTGTCCTTTTTCTTGTGCTGTTCCTCCTGTAGCAGGCTGGCTAGAAGGGATGAAAGCTGCCTGGGCAATATCTTTAAGCAGCCCAGAACTGTCTGTCACAACTGGGCTCCATTTACCACAGCCATGTGTGCTTGTGCACAGTTTACAGTTGTGGTTTTTTGGAGGGGATTGTGGCACAGTTTTATAGGCTGCTCGAGATGTCCATTTGTGTGCAAGTGCATCTACCTATATGGCAATGTATATATATGCTCCCCTAGAAAACAGTTGAGACCTTTCTTAATATACTTTCACATCGTGGAACTAAGCTTAATTTAAAACAAAACAAACGAACAAACCAAAAAAAAAAGGAAAAAGAAAAAAAGGCACATCAATTTACAACTACTTTACACTATTTCCCCCTTTTCTATTTTTTTTTCTCAAATTCATCTTCTATTATCCTGTTCCTTTTGACCCCACAGACCCAGGATTTTGTTCTTCTTCCCTTTCCACTTTTTTCTTACCTTATCTTTCTCTGCTTTCTCTTTCTCTTTCTCTTTCTCTTTCTCTTTCTCTTTCTCTTTCTCTTTCTCTTTCTCTTTCTCTTTCTCTTTCTCTTTCTCTTTCTCTTTCTCTCTCTCTTTCTCTTTTCTCCCTTTTCATCTTGCCTTTTCCCTATTCTACGATTTTTCCTTTAACTCCTTTATTGTTCAGCCCTCTTACTGTCAGCTCCCTACATAGCCATTTCTTCCCTGCTGTTCCTGCACTCACTCATTTCCATCTAACACATGACTGCTGAGATATCTCCTCTTCACATGGAGACACTATTTGGCCCCTTACTTGAGATTTTATACTTAACATGTACCTAGATGCTCACATTGTCAGTAAGAACACACATTTAGATAATGTTTTAGGAGAACACTAATAGTGTGTTTTGGACTTTGGGTGTCTATTTTGCTATTTCACAATCTGTGATGTAAAATTCTTGGTTTCAAACCACTCACAATTTCCATGACATTGTTTGTCTCTGGGATAATGTAAAAGTATTAATTACAAAAGACAGCAAAAATTGTTAGGGACAAAATGACTGCTGTGTGTTTCTGTAGAACTGATTTGCTTTTTGTTTTCTGCTGTAACAATTGATGTCTTGTCAGCTTCACTATTTGGATATAATCATACAAGGAGCCTCATGAAAGTATTTATCTTTGAAACACTGCATGTCGCTGACATGAAGACATTCTACAGATACATACTCGTTTTGATGTACCTGTTGATTTTCCATTATTCAAGAAGGATCTTATGATCGCACCCAGAAAAGGACACTTAAATAATTATTTTCAAAATCTGATTTTTTAAGCTTTGTTTAATGTGCCTAGAATTTTGGCAGATAAAGTTTTTACAAATGTGCATGAAGACTTCATTTAAATTCCAGCATAGGTGAAGATTTTTTTTGATAAATACGTATTGCAAAAAAATTCTAAAAAAAATATAAAAACAACAGCAGCAAAACAAACAAACAAACAAACCAAACAAAAGAAACTCTACATACACACCAAAACACCCCCAAACCAAACCAACCAACCAACCAACAAAACTTAAAATACCGCAACCAAATAAAAAACTCCCAAAACGGAAAAAAAAAACCCCAAAACCCAAAAACCAACCAAACAAAACAAACAACCCAACCAAACAAAAAACAATCCTGAGTCTCAGTCTAATAGCAAAACTAACTGACCATACATACTGATTATATGGCTTCTTGGCTGTACCAAGCCATATGCACCAGCCTTTTCAGGAAAAATTGAGTGTGCCATTCCTAGGAACATTCATTAAGGTCTAAGTGAATCAGCTATATTCTCTGCTGAAAAATCTGCCAAGAACTTGTGAACAGATGATCAGGCACATTCTTACTGTAGTTTCTGGGTACCAGATTACCTTTGATTTCAGTATGCTTAAGGTTATGTCACCTCAGTGAATCCCTTGGAAACAGTTGCTCACCAGGAAAGCCAGACTTGGTGGAGGCAGCCTTGTTCTGATCCTCTTGCCAGGGCACAGGGAAGGTCTCAGAGCAGCAGACAGTGCAGTGTTGGCTCACTGCAGCACAAACACCCACAGCACTTCCACCCTAGAAGAAGCCTGAATGTCCCCAGGAGGCCAGTGACTGTAGGAAGAGCAGTGGAACTTTTCAAAATTAGAATTTAGCTCCAAGGAGCTGATTCTGCAAACACTTTAGCACATGTACAGTTTTTCTTTACAAGAAACCTCAAAGAGAGCCGGCAAGTGTTGCTTCATGCAAGTCAAGTCAGTCATATGGCGAAGTGTTTACAGGGTTTGGATCTAAATTTTGAAATCATTTCAGGGCCCTAAAAAGCAGGCGCTAGATAATTGTAAATTCTTTTTTTTTTTTTCCTTTTCTTTCTTTTCCAGCAGGAAACAAATGTATAGCACTGTTATGCTGCAGCTGAATCCCAAAGTCCCAGAGTAGTATGGGCTCCCCTCCAGTGCTGGAGGTCAGGGAATGCCATGCAGCCCTCGGGTGCAGGACAGCCATGGGCTCACAAATGATGCAGGAGAAGCCACTGTCCTCTTCCCTGAGAGCCTGTGTTCATTCCCAGAAGTTCACAAAACAAAGCCAAGGTGGATCAGATTTTTCTGAAGCATGCTGAGGACTGGAGAACTTGGCTCGTGAATGGGATGGTGAGAGACTGAACTGTTTGGGCCACCAACAAGGACAGAGGCTGTGGGAGATTAGAGGTGATGCCTGCTGATCAGCAAAGGGAAGGGGTTATGGTCATGGGGATCACCAGCACAGTAACACGGGGCTGGGCTGCCACATCAGCCAGATAAAATGGCACAGAGACAGCAGGAATGTGGCCAACAGCAGTTTTATTTCATTTACAGTAATTACAAAGGGTGTAATAAGTTTGGCTACATGCATATATCCCACACAAGGCAGCTCTCCCTAGATAATTGTAAAGGGGAAAGCCGACTTAATGGCAATTAGCTTTTCTCCATTTTGTTTTCCACAAAAATTAGTAAGCATTTTGAACCTTTGGATATTTTGTTCGCTCAATGACAGTAAGCTGGGAAAGTCAGGTGAGTTTCCAGGTGGCTCACCCCAGAAGGTGTACTTTTCTCTGCTTGCTTTAGGACACAGCAACATTTTAAAGCTCTCCTGAGACAATTTACTTCTGCCTTGACTTTATGTGCATGTCGTTTCATCATCTGAGGCCTCGTTTCATACATACGTTTATAATATGGGTTTCATTTCAATAAGCTGGGAAAGTAATAAATTTAAAGCTGACTAACAGTTGTTTTATGTGGCTGACAACCTGCCAAGTAGCATTCTTAATTATTGCCAGGAAACTAAGTGTTTTGCAGCCATGTGTTTTACATTTGAGTGTAGTATGTCTTGTCAGCCCTCTCCACTGGACTGATGGATAGGCCAGTAATTTTTGTATGCAGAGAGGCCTGCAATGGTGGGTGGTTTCTTTGTCATCAGGTGGGGATATCAACAACAGCATGATAGACAGGAATATCCCAAGTGGTCCCCCTCTCCCAAAAAGTTGTCGCAGCAAAGCTGGAAAGATGGGGTTAAACCCGAGCCCAGAACTGTAGTATTTTTTCTGTTCAAGACTGTAGGGCAACTACTTATTAAAGTTGTCAGAAAAAAAACCCAAAAGCATAAATATATTTTAAATTATATAATTTAGAATAAGACGGATGACTGTTTTGTTCCCTCTGTGCAGGATCGAGTGAGATGCTGCTACAAGCAGTCTCCTCTTTTCTTTTCCCCAGACTAAATTCGTTATTTTTGCACCAAAGCAAGCAATGGTTGCATGGCTTGTTTTCTGCAGTCTGTGTTTAGGCTCCAAGATGTTGGCCCATATTTTGAAAATCAGCCAGTAAAAGGAGGACAGAAAATGAATACTAAAAAAGGAAGCACTGACCCAAACAGTCTTGTTGCATGTATTCTCTCCAGAATGCTTTGAAGTCTTAAGAGAAACTTGACTAAGCCTCCAGGCCTTCAATTTGCACAACCAACACTAGTTTTTGTTGATTGTCATCACTGACCCTAGAAGGATTATAAAGGCTGTATTTTTTTGTTGATAGTGTAAGTCTCGAGTAATTTTTTAATAATGGAATAAATATAAACACACTGTTAGGAAGAAATTTTTTGTGTTCAGTTCTTTTTTCTTTTTTTCTTTAATAGATCACATGCGTGAGACAAATCCCAGTTAAGAAAGGCTCATCTCAAGAGTATCTTGAGCAATGCTGCAGGATATTGTTCCTCTTGCACACACATACCTAATTTTAGAATGGTTCCCATTTTTCTCTGGTATTGCAGAAAGTCCTAACAGTGTTTACTGCTTTTTCTTTTCTTCAAGTATTCTGTTGTTTTGTTAAGGAGGGATTAATTAGTGAATCATTATTCCCACTTTGGCATGTGAAAATCTGGAGTGTGCTTTTATCCATTTCCCAAGAGTGCACATTGGCACCATAGCAGAGGATGTGGAAGAAGTGTTTTTCAGAGAAGCAGATGTAGCAGTTTTGGGAGCATCTGTACTGGTGTGTTTGGCTGAGGGATTCCTACTAACAATTTCCCCTTTAGCCAGACAGTGTCCATGTGCTTCTCACAGGTGAGACCTGCCTTTTTGAAAAAATACTCTCTAAGGAAAATTATCATTAAAGGTCATGGGGCATTGCTATTCACTGTTCAGAATCATTCTCTGTTTCTTCTCATATAAAGCAAATTCTTCTGGTTTCACATGCCACTTTGTATCTCAGGGCTACATTTTTCTAAGGAGATTGTGAGTGTGGGCAGAAGCTGAACACGAATGGCATAAAATTCTCCTCCCACTAAAGCCCCTAGCAAACTCCACTGACTTCAATCGGGTCAAATCTATTCATGGGAAGTGAAAGTTTACCTTGGCACTACTTAGAGAATCTGAGATACGTATTTTTGCAGTCCATCAGCTCTCCAAGGGTGCAGTTAGCCTACTTATCCCAGATTTGCTCAGGATACTTTGTAGAGAGGCTCTAAGCAGAAGTGCAGACACCAGAGCACACTGTAAGGCAATGAAGAGTGGCGAGAAGCTGTGGTGATGAGGTTGTTGGTGGCCAAAAGCAGCCTCACACAGGACCCAATTAGCAAGGCATGTGCAAAGAGAAAATTACCTCCTTTTGCTGATCAGCAAGGTGAAGTCTGCGTTTCATTTTGACTCTTTGCTGACCTAACTCTGCTGCTATTTATATCACTAACCAAATCTGAGACTGTATTAAAACTGTCTCCTTAACCTTTCAAAGCTGGCACACAAGATTTTATATCACTATTTTCCCTCCACTTCAGGGTCACTTACAAGAAAGTGCTGGCTGTGACCACTGCAGAGAAGGCCAACATAGGTGAGCTGCTGCCAGAGTTGCTTTGGCTCACTAAGCCAAACAGAAAGCAGGTACAATATGACATTAAACAAGAGGATGCTGACCATGCTCTGAAAGCATGGCCTAATTCTGATTCTGGAAACTGCAATGAGCCAGCTCTGTGTTGCTCAAAGCCATTTAAATATTCTCTGAATGACCAAGTCACTGGAGACATTGCTTCTCCTCTCTTCTGTTTTGAGAGAATCAGTCAGTGAGCTCATGGTGTATCAAGGCATCTCAGGGAGGAAGACTGAAGACAAGACCCTGTGTTGCTGTCTGCTGTCTGAAGACAAACCATAGCCACCACAGAACACAGACTCTGCTTGAAGGGAGTAGAGGGATTGACTTCTTCCTTAAGCACCAGTTATCTTGGTATTTCAGAGTTACCCCAGATTATGACAAAGCAAACAGAAAATCCATATCCACTTGTATAAAAAAGGCATATCTAAAATTATTCCCATGTGTGTGGTGCTGCTGCATGACATTAAGTGCAGCAGCCAAACCAGTAACAGTTAAATCCCGCAGATCCCCATAAAAATGCTCAGTAAACAAATACGCAGTAAATGAAATGACTGAATTAGAAGCAGAGATAAGTGAAGGACGACAATTTGCTGCTCTGTGTTTAATATCATTGCCAAAGTGCTGAGGATTTCAGATTAAGGGGATTTTTGCACATGTTCCCGAGTAAAATTTTTGGCAAGTGCTGACTACCTTTTTCTGTCTTGCTGCGTCATTAACAGCCCAGGCTCTTCACTTCAATGATATGTCCCCTGGCTAACTTCCCAATTAAATGTAGGCATCATTTATGTTTAAAGTTCAATTTTTACTACTTCTGCTCATAGAGAAATCTTTCTGGCCTCAGTGGTGTGTAGGTGAAATTCAGGGGCAGTGAAATCTCCTGACAGAGGGCAGAGCAGTCCAGCCCACCTGAGATCAGCTTTGCTGCTTTTTCCCACCATGGACTGTAAAAAAACCAAATCAAATGTAATCAAATGCCTTGTTATACTTCAAGTTATTCCAGCTGGATCTGTCAAATATATCAGCAAAAGAGCTAATTGATTTATAATCATTTCTTTCATATTGATATCAATAAAAGAGCTAATTGATTTATTATCACTTCTCTTGTATCCTGGGCAAAAAATAACAGGTCGTTTAAATCTAAGTTTCTGTTATTTTCCCTGCTCCACCCCACCTTCCCAAAACTCTTCTTTCAGAATGTGAACCCATAGATTTCTCTAAGATGGATAGATCTTAAAGTCATCTTCTTTTGACAGAGGCAAACCTGGACTGTTCCTGAGGATCACCACAGTTCAGTGGGCCAGATCCACCCATAATGCACTATATAGTGAAAGCAAATGTAGGTGCACTGTACAAACGTCTACAAGGATCTAGGACACACCTTTGAAGAAGTGTTCTTCTTTTGAGGAAGTTACTTCTTCCATGATTATTGTGTGATTCAATTACAGGTATAAATTCTCACAAGTGAAAGTAAAGATTAATTCCAAAATTTCATCTCTGCTTGGCCCTTCCCTTCCCTTCCCTTCCCTTCCCTTCCCTTCCCTTCCCTTCCCTTCCCTTCCCTTCCCTTCCCTTCCCTTCCCTTCCCTTCCCTTCCCTTCCCTTCCCTTCCCTTCCCTTCCCTTCCCTTCCCTTCCCTTCCCTTCCCTTCCCTTCCCTTCCCTTCCCTTCCCTTCCCTTCCCTTCCCTTCCCTTCCCTTCCCTTCCCTTCCCTTCCCTTCCCTTCCCTTCCCTTCCCTTCCCTCCTCTCCGTTTTCCATGTGCCATTGCACATTCACTAGGGACTAGACCATGTAACCATGTCCACACTGCCTTGTAACCTTATCTTTCCTCCCACCCTTTGAAAATAGCAACAGAAGATGTGAAAGCCTTCAAAACCAACACAGCAAAAAGCAGGAGAGGATATTTGCAGAAGGAAGCCTCTCCCCTGTGGAGACAGGGAACTGACGTGCCTGTGATGTGGCTTTCAACATGTCAGTGTCACAGGAGCACTAGACACATCTGCCATGTTGCAGTCCTCACGTAGCAAAGGCCAACTTGTTTTTAATAGACAACACATTGGAAATATAGCCCTGATTAAATCTCTTTCCTTCTCTTCTCTTTCCTTCTCCCTTCCCCTGTGGCTACCTAGCCATCAGTTTAGCAAATCTTAAGGATTACAGATGTAGCACTAGAGTAAACACAAATATGGCACATTAGCTGTATAGGCTGCTTTGAAGATAAAGACTGACTTTAAATTCCACAATCCTGAGGGCTCTTGTCGCCTTGAAATCTGATTTCAAAGCTCAACACCACTGAAATGTCTTGTTGAGAGTGATGACAGCAGGCAGCGAAGTGTACACTGTATTGTCACCACCTGTGATTGGTGGCAAAGTGCATACTTTGGCTACCACATACTGACTCCTTAGCTGTGGGCTGCCTGTAACAATGCAAACAATAACTGCTGGCTAATTTCAGCCCTGTAAGCGTTGTGATGAAGTATTACATAAACTCAGAAACCATAAGAGTTAAGTGTACGGTGTCCATTTTCACTGTTTTCAAGGGGGCACAGGGAATATGTACTGTGTCAGTCTGTGAGAGAGAGAAAGAGGTGAACACATTCCTCCAATAATGAGAAGCCAGAAATTAAGAGAAGATCAAGAGGCCATGAGGCTGTAAACACTGACAGTTTGCATGAGGAAGAGCTGTATCTGTGAGAAAATCTTCAGGACCTACCCCTGGGGTACTC
The DNA here is from genome assembly GCA_037013685.1 of Acridotheres tristis. NCBI lineage: Eukaryota > Metazoa > Chordata > Aves > Passeriformes > Sturnidae > Acridotheres > Acridotheres tristis. Next base: position 77,935,498 of record CM072887.1, on the reverse strand, counting down.
AGTACCCTGCAGGGCACTGAACAGGAGCATAAATCACACCATCAAAAGGACACTTGCTGGGACCCCAGCCCTGTTGCTTGGTCACCACCATAGGAAGGATGTCCCATAATCTGCAAAGCATCACACCTTGGATGGAAATAGGTAATGGGGGCCAGGTGGGCCCAGAGATGGTCAAGGACTGGTTTGCTGCCACACTTATGCTGGTCATTTCTTGAATGGAAATGGCCATAGGAAGGCAGGAGCTTGGCAGCACTGGTCTGTGAGGACATACCTGAGTATATGGTGCCTCTGTCCTGCACCACCATTTCCATCCCAGCCTGGGGACCGGGGCTGCCTGGGGAGCTGGGGTATTCACATGGCTAGTAATGGTGAATTGACTGTCTATCTCCTCTGACAGTGAAGCCCTAGACTTTTTCTACTGATTTCAATGGAAACAGGATTTTGCCCAGTCACTTACATCTGTGTAAATGAATATTAATTATATAGAAGTTTAGGTGACCTTTAGCTGACAGATTCCTTAGAGGTTTCCTGAACAGTCCCAGGAAGGCAGGACAAGTGTCCTCTGACTCAGTTTTAGGAGAAAATCCGAGAGCAATACAGAAGATTTGCTGTTGGAAAAGCAGGCAGATAATCAGCCCAGGCTATCACTATTGACAAACTGGGACAACAAGGAGTTGGGAGTGACACAATGAGGCTAATGGATATCAGCCCATTTGGTTGTGATAGCTGACCTCTTGCTGATGAAATGAACTTGAACTCTTGTCATCAAGAGAATGCAAGATATCTGGGCCTAAATATGAGACAGCACCTGCAAGATAGATCCCATTGTAACTAAATATTTTTCTTCCAGAACTAAGAGAATTAGTGCTTCCCAGGACTCATTAGCTCTGATCTAAGGCACCAATGGAAATGCTATGCTTCTTCCATTCTTATTCTCCTTGACGTGAAAACCACAAAACCAAAGCACATATTCTGTAGTGGAGCCCATAGTTGGAGGTGCTATGGCCCAAGGAAGAGGAGGGCTGTGAGCAAGGAGAAGCATACACCTGATATATCACCCTCTCTAGTATTAAACTACTGATTAGGGTCAAGGTGTGAGGGAAAACAGAGCAGTGGCAGGGAATTGGGGGAATTTAGAGATAAAACCCTCGAAATATGTTCTCTAATATAAATCTATTACTGTCAGTCAAAAGCCTTATGAGATAGTGAGGTAAAAGAATCTGGAAAGATAGAGCATGAGAGACTCTGATCAAACAAACAACTTAAGCTGGGATCTATGTAGAAGCAAAAAAAAATTCAACTCAGTTAAAAGGTCAGGAGAAAGATCTTGCCATTTTGGGAATGGCAGTCCAAGCAAACACTGACCAATCCTTAGAGCATAACCCAGGAGAGCAATTCTCATCTAAGGTGAGTGAGGGTGGCCAGGTTCTCTGTTTCCATGATGTGTGATGATTCAGTGGCCAAAAGTAAATACTGATGATATCAGATCCCTTTCTTTTCAGAAGCAAAGCCAAGCAGCAACAAGTTCTGTTTGCTACCAGCTCCAAGTTAAAAAATGCTTAATGCTCAAAGTGCAATGTTTTTCCTGCTTACTTGCTCAGCATTTTGTGATGGTATCCCAACAGGAATATTGCATTTTTGCAGCATCTTCACTCTGTTAAAAATAATTGTGACAAATAGATGCCCCCAAAGGGTTGGTTTTTTTTTTTAACTTTTCACACAAACACAGAAGGACTTGAATTAACTTTCATGGTACTTGTATGTATATGTCTCCCTGACTTTACAGTTTTAAACTATACCAATTAAGACAGGAGGAAAATCAGAAAAAAAAATCATTATCCTTACCCATATTGCTTGAAAAGGTCAAATTTGCTAATGTAGCATCTTAGTAATTCTACTACTAATGATAATAATAACATTGAATGTGTCTTGAAAATCAACGAGGTAAAGATAGTTGTGAGCAACTTTGAAGTTTATTAACTACTTTATTTTTTTTTCAATAAATTATTAAATTTTACAATAATCAATTAGACTGAAAAACTTCAGGTTTTAATAAAATATCAAAGGTTGTGAGAGTAGTCAGTTGTATGCAAGGAACCTCTCCAGGGTCAAACAGAAAATCTCTGCCAGAGCAGGAAATGTCACACCAGTTTCCCTAGTCTTCAGGTTGTATTTTATATCCCAAACTATTTTTCCTGTGAGAACAAGCTGACATCTTCTCTAAAGAATCTGTTTAATTTTACTTTTCTTTGCAACCTGAGATTTCATTATGTTTACTTTGCTTCATATTTTCTTATTTTTCTCTAATAACTAATACAAATCTGGAAGGGAAAACAATTTTCCACTCTCAGGGGTTGGGAACAGCAGAGTAGTTTTCTTAAATCCTAATCTATGACTGGTAATTATGGCCATTTCAAGGTTCCCTAGGAGAATTATTGTCTTCTGAAATATTTTAAATAGCTAGCTGTCCACAACTTTTCTTTGCCTCAGAAAATGGATATATTATCATTTTAATGTCTACTGTTGCTACTGCTGGGAGCAATAAAGCTAAGTTCATGTTCTCCCACGGTATGTGGATCAATGGGAAATAAATAATACTAAAATATGCTCTGGAATTCTTTTACATGACAATCTGAAAATAAAGGTGGTGAAAAAACACTGAAAACCCCAAACTGGCTCAACAGCAAAGATGGAGCTCATCTCACCCCACATAAGTAATTTTACTCAGGCAAATGATGCAGAGCAGTCATTTAGACATGCTGTGAAGACAGAGAGGGAAATGCATCTCCAGAGACACTTTACCTCCTCACCTTAAGGTGAGGTCAAACCACCCTTAGGAGACCTTGCATCTCTTTAGAGAGACTTCTGTGGAGGTGTCATCTCTCTGCTGTGTTAGCCTGTCTCATACAGCATTGTTTTGCACTCATTTCTTTTTAAGGAGAAAGGTCTCAGAAGGCCATGAGGGTGCTGAAGGGGCAGTGTCACTTTGCCACATTATGGCTCAGTTGCACGTTTTTGTCCCTTGCCTGCTGTGAGTCAGAGCACCTTTGTCCTTTGCTGCTGCAGCCAGGTAGTCACTGGGCAGGTGACGACAGAACCATGTTTCCATGCTTGCTTTTGCTGCCTGGTATTCCTCTGAATGGAGATGTGCAAAGCAGCATTTGAACTTGGGAGTTCTTCTCAGCCAGAAAAAGAGTAAGGTACCATTTGCTCTTCCAAGCAGAGATTATTTTCACTTTATGTGGATTTGAAGAGAAAGCTAGCAAGAGCATGAGAGAAGCTGGATCTTTGCCTCTTCCCAGAAACATGCTCATAGTTCTAGCAATTCTCTCCTGCCTACTTTTTCAATAGTTTTTTTTAATTCAGTTGCTTTATCTTAAGAAAACTCTGAATCAAGAATTCATGACCACAAGGGCTTATTGACTGCAGGGTTGTCACAGCAAAAACACACTGTGAGAGTGTGTAGGAATGGAGAGTTTAATGACAGTCTGCACAATTATGTTGCTATAAGAATTAACCTGAGAGAAAATTAGTCCTCCTGCTTGACTCACATATTGATTTCTTTTACTTCTGGATATGTCTGAGAGTGAGAGAGGCTGTGTCAATTGTACTTAACAGAAGCACTAAGTGAGCACTTAAAAAATGTGATTCCCAGAAGGCCTTTGACTTCTCACTGATGGTGAGAGCAGTGACTCAGAAAGCAAGCTGCATCTCTCCAGTTAGAAGATCTTAATCTCCTAAAGGGAAAACATTCTAGAATTCCCACCAAGTAACAGAAGTTATTTTCCATACATCACGCTTACCCTTCTACCAGGTAACAGATTAGCACTAAGCCAAATCTGACTATGTAACCACTGTGGAAAAGGTACACCCAAAAGGGCTGACCCCACTTAGGTCAACTCACAACAATGAAACAATGCAGCTGTCTAATTTAGTGCTGCATCACTTAGACTTACTTGCACCCTTGATGAGCCTTCTGGACTGCCCATAAAACTGCGGGAAAGAGGGACAACAAAACCATGGCATAAATAACATTCAAAATTGGTACTATCTTTTTGAAGATAGCAAGTGGGAAAAAAACCAGCAAAGGTAATTAATAATTTGGGATATGAATATTGTGCAAAATTATTCATTTTCATTCTCTTGAAATACTTTTGGTTTGATTTGGTTTGGTTTTGAAATCAACATTCCTTTGGGATATGTTTATAATTGGTGTTTATAATCAAATAGTACAGTTTAAACATCTTTTTCTATAGAGGAGACTCCTTTCAGAAGAATCATGGCACATTATGCTTTAGAAATAGACCTTACTGCAGTGAATCGAATTATACAACTCTTTGGTTGCAAATTTAAACTAATACTACTGTTTGTTAAGCATAGAGAGGAAATATTACATTTAGAACAGGAAAAGATTGATCTCTTACAAGTTTGTCTTCAGATGTGTTAAATACTGAGTATATTCCACCAGGAAGAAAAGCTTCATTTTTATCAAGGGCTCTGAGATTTGTAAGGGTTTTTTGGTGTCTTTTGTTTGGTTTCTTGGTTTTCTTTAGGGCTTTTTTCTGCAAATAACATTTTCTGAAAGAAGAGTAATTTTCATACAGATTGTTCATTTAAGTCAACACTTTAATTATCTGTAGCTCTGCAGTTTAATAATAAAGTACTTGTCATACACTCAAATAGCAAAGTAAATGTTTTAATAAATTTGCTTAGAAATATAAACATATTGATGGCTCTTTCAGAAACATAAGTTATGACCTTACTTTAGAAATTCAGTTGCAAATAGAAAAAGTAAAATAGACCTCAGTACATTAAATTTATCATGTTCCATGTGGACATAAATTGCTGATATTTTCACCTACAGGTCAGTTAAGAGGAGGAGGAAGGCACATAACAAAATTGTAAATGCTCAAAGGTTGTGCTTTTTGTCGGGAAACATTGTTGAGTCTGCCAGCGGATAAGCTTTGCATTACACAGAAAGTGATAAATGCTCGCCAATGAATGAACAGATATTTTTTGAAGGTGCTCTTCTGTCATTAAGGTTTTCCAACGTTGATAAACTCCTAATTTTTAGACATTTGAAGAAAGTTTCATAATCTGAAGAAATATTATCACTGGCTGCTAAAAATTCCATTGGACATACATTCGTCTGGCTAAGTGAACCTTTCCAGCTGTAACAACAAAAAATAAGTATCTGCATAGATGTCTATGGGGTTGTATCTATATATTATATATGTACACATACATTACTATTTGTATAATTCTACCTAGATGTATCTATGTGTGTTTGCATGCCATAATGATATTTCTTCCTTCTTTCTCTAAATCATTTTCACACTCATGTAATTCCACTTAAAGACCTAAAGACCTACTGTGCTATGAAGTTAGTATGAAAAAGGAATTTTACATTAGAAAAAAATGGCATGATGGTGGATATGTACAGCCAAAAGATATATTTTTACTTCATAATGGCATACTGTCATTGCACAGAACAGTATTTATTAAAAACACTAGTTTAAACAGGTTTTTGTTTGGGAAAAAATTATTTTATTACTAGGGGGACCATTAAGTGAAACTGATCAGTGGGGATTTGCATTCTTGGTTGCTAAACCTAATGCGCTTAACTTTATCATTTTGATTTTCAAATTAAAGTTGATTTGTTTAGAGTTACATGCTCCAAAAGAAGTTACAAGCAAGCAATCTTAAATTTAGGTGATGGAGAGACCTTCCAGAGGCTTTCAAAGACACCTATCTAATTGCCTTTTACACTTTCTATAGGAATACCATTGAACACTTAAAATCAAGAGACAAATTTGAAAAGTTAGAATGGACATCATCCCAGAGAAGTACATTGAAAAGAATGACAAAGTACAGTGTCTTCCATTCACTGCTCAGATACTGGCCTGTTCTGCAGTGAAATAATACTGTGTATATGTGATTTTACAGTTAACAAAACAATTTTTTTTGTTTAATTCTGTTTCTACTATGGAAATGCATTTGTTTGATTTATCAAGGTAAGGGGAGGGGCAGAATTGCATTGTCAAAAGCTGAAACCAGTGTTAAGCATGTCAAGCAAACACACGCTTATTCATTGTTTCAGTATTAGATTCATTTTTTACAAAAGCAAGCTGGAAGAAGTTTCCAGAACCATTTTCGAATAAACAAATGCTGTTAGAAATGAGCATGTAACTTCTTGTGTATCTTGTGTATCTGACATGAGTGTTTTCAGGTAATCTATACCTATATTTGCCATTACCATCATTCTTTACATCCATTTCCAAGAAAACACTGAGACAACTCGATCTACTGTTATGGTTATCCTTGATCTAAACACATTTGACAATGCCTACAGATATTCCATGTTATTGCTGATGACGTTTTTACCTGCCAGAACAAGTTGACTGAGGTGCATTTATCAGCATTCACTTTGGCAAAGTGGACTAGATGGCCTGTTTGTCCCTGTGTGCAGGACAAACACTTGACCAGAGGTTGTGCCTCCTCGGATAGAAGATGGGTGAGCAAGACTGATCCCCTGAGATACAGCAAGTGGTTTTCAACATGCCTCAGAGGTAGAGACACAAGCTGACTCTCCAGGGAAATTCTGGGAGCAAATCAGAAGAGAGATGATGGCAACTCCTGGAGTCCCTTTACTTCACAGTGGAGATGGGGCGCTGGGTGTGCAGCAGAAAGATGGATCAGCCTGATGACATTGGCCCCAGGAGACCTTCAGGACTTGGGATCATGCAGTCTTAAAGTTGGTCTGGTAACATAGCATCCTTATTAGACCTTCCCTCCAACTGTTCATGGTCTGCATGTAATGCCAAGGACATGGGTTGATGTGCCATGAGTAAAACATTTAAAAATTTGGTTAGTGGGGGAACAAGCTGCATCTTTTCAGACAGCAAAACAAAAATATTTGAGGAAAAATATATCTCAAAGGTTAAATATTACTTACCTACTTGTACATGGCTAGATAGGAGACTAATAAATTTTAATATTTCATTTTTTGTTCAGAGGGTTTTTTTACTAATGTAAAGTAACTTCTGACTGGTACTTGAATATTTCTCCTAAGATAATGCTGGAGGTGTGGAGGACATACAAGTAATAATCACTGAGTAGAAATTTCTTCAGTTCCCAGAAGGAAAATCGTTTTCATAGATACAATATGTGTGAAACAAAGAACAGTAAGGATATCTAAATTGCAGAAGCTACATATAACAAACAATATAATTTATTTTTCTACTTGGAGTGTGTTTTTAACTATAACAAGAGCTTAAGTATTTTTGTCATAAACTTACAAGTAAACATACATTATACTTTATATTTACATGTAAAGGAAACTTTTTATGGCTCTAGTAAGTTTATAGAAAGTTTTTGCAACACATTTCCTCTCATTTGCTGTGCTCGCCTCTAGCTTCACACATATGTAAATGAAATTTTCTCATCCTGCAATGGATGTTTAGATCTATACAAAATTCATTGTTCTGCTCTATAAACTGATGTATTACTTGATTCTTATATGAGTTGCCACTTGCACAGGGAAAAAAAGTAGTTGTGTTCTGCTGTTTATTTTTGAGGAATGTCTTTTCTAACTCGGCACCACCAGAAAGATTGCTGTTATCAGTGCTCAAATACCAGTCACTCCTTTATGAAGCAAGAAAAGATACACTGAGCGGTCCCAGGGACTAAGGAAACTTTGGCATTTCATCAGTTTCAGGGCTAGAATTTCACTGTCAAGCTCACTATCTGCTGGGCCCTCACAGATAAACAGTAGATAGGAACTCGCAACACATTCCTTTCATGTTCACTAATTTCAGAAAGAGACTCTGCAGTCTAACACCAGCACATCCCTTGAAGTCCTATCTCTCTGCTTGTATCTTTGGCAGACGTGTAGTAATTAGTAAAACAGAGCAAAGATATTTTACACCACTCTGTCCACTTGGCTCTGCCATTGTGAACAGATCCTGCAAGTTTTGGCTGGGAATGGCATCTCACACTCTGTGCTTGTGTTATAAACCCCTATTTAAATCTGAAATTCTTTTAAATTAGTTAGGATGTAAACTTTAACTTCAAACGATAAAGGACTCTTGCTACTGTGATTTATAGCTTTAGGAACTAAGGAAGTTTATCTCCTCCATATTTAATGGAAGTTAAGACAACATATTAAAAATTAAATTAAGATAAATAGAATCATGTTATCACTGACCCGTCTTACTGAAATTAAATAAAATACTCTAAAAGTAAAGATTCTTTATAGCTAAAATAGGAAGTTTTTTTCTCTAAAAAATATTTACCTTTTTTTCTGTTAAAGTTCATAAACCACTTTCTCCTTCTGGACTAGATTTTGCCACCCTCAATCAGAATAATAAATATCACGGAAGGTCTTGCTGTTTGCAGTTGGCCCATGTTTAAAATAAAGTGCTGCTCAACAAGGGCAGAATTACAGACAAGGAAGGGACTATGTCTTTCTTGTCAATAAGGCACTGGAGATATTATATATATATATATATACACTACATAGATATTTTAATACTTCTCTTATATTGTACGTAGCAGATGTTTACATCTCTAAAAGTATTGCTTGGCTTCAGTGGCTGAGCATTTGTTTATTACTAAGTTGGAAAATCTTCCTGTGTTGTTGAATCTGAGACAAACACTGTTGCAGCTTTGCGTTTCTAGAGCATCTTTCACAAGATAGAAGATAACAAGGATCAAATCAGAGACTTAAATAAATAACTTCCATTTTCCCCGATGATTCTGGCTTGAATCATGAATAAGCAAAGCCATGGAAGGGTTATTATTGGAGAAATGGGTTCGTTTCCACCAAATATCTAATTTGTAAATGTGATGAATGTATCATCCTGAAATTTCATGGCAAATCTAGCCATACTGAAGAGGTGAAAAGAAGGAACTAAAATTGAAATGTAAAAATATCTCCAAAGCTACTACAAAGGGAATATTAAGAAGGGCATTAGAGAAGGCTTTGTGCTACTTTATACTTCCTTTTATGCAACTAGTGGCTCCAAATTCAGTACAGATAGATACAGATATCTTCTGGAGAAAAGCTGCATTTTGCTTAGACTACAGACTTCCATTAGTATAGAATGTTAGACAAGTTAAGAATCCCATTGCTACTGAAAGCCAAGCAATTATGGGCTACCCGCTACTGCCACTCCAAAAGCTGCAGGGCTACTTTGTCACCCTCAAATTTCTGAAGTGAGAGAGATAAGAGTACTGTGGAACCATTCCTTCTAGGTCATTGGGAAGAGCATTCCCCTGGCAAGGTGCCAGTTCCAAGGTCTTGTCACACCTCTGACTTCTCTGTGTAAATAGTGCAGGAATCTGCATGCTTCCCTTTTATTCTGTGAGACAGGAGGGCAGCAGTATTTGCTGGTGTAAATGAGGAGATGGATGAAGTTCAGTGGCAGCCTGAGTCACTCTGTCCAGTGCTCATCTAAAAATGCTTAACAATCTTGTACCAAACACCCTGCATTAAAAAAAGAAAAGAAAAAACCCAACTCTCAACCAGCAGATAATTCTTTCAGCTCCTTCTGATGACTGTAGTCTATAATGGATTGCTCTTTTTAAAGTATTACAAATCAAGTCACAAGTCTGGCAGAGACAATTCTTCCTTCTTCTCTGTTCCAGTCCATCGGAGCAGGGAGCTGTACATTCAGATCTTCAAGAAAACCTTTTAAATTGAAAATACAAAATGAAATTCAGTGACTACTTCATATATTAACTTGCCCTTCACTACCGATAGGTAGAAGGTAAGGAGTCACCTGCAATGAGTGAGTTTGCCATGATCTTGCTGCTTTTGATTTACTGTCCATTTTAAAGTATGGAGTAAGACTGGACAATAAAACTCTCTGCTGAAATTTAGAAACCCTGTTCCTTATCCAATTTGAGTCATTAGAAGTCTTTAACCATCCTGCAAACCTCTCCATCTAAGCCTCTCCACAGGAGAGAAGAGAGATGTTGCTCAGGAAGGCAACACGCATTTTTTTCTGTGTTCTGAACATAACACTGCTGGCGGTCTGGTAGGATAAATGCAGAACATTTTTCATATTAAATCACAGACTGAGCATCTCATCAAGCTGCTCGTGACATGTAAAGGATCCCCTCTTGAGTCAGATGATGAATTACAGCCTCGCCAAAAACGTGCTCTTCTGAGGAAAAGTAATCAAAGACTTTTACAGTAGGTAGTAAATAAATGTTAATTTCATGCTGTTACTACAAGCTGGTCAACTTCAGTATCCAGATCAGGAAATGAATAAGGAAGAGTGTTTTCCAAAATAAAACCTCACATCTAAGCCAGTTATGTATTTCACAGTTGACAAAAGTGAATTGTGGCTGATGTTTCCCATGGGAACTTAATTAAGCCATCACACTCTGCTATCAATCAGCCAATAACCTTCAACAACCATGCGACTTAACTCTTCCAGTTAAAGGAATGTACCTGCCTGTGGAGCATCTTGATAGAGGCTTTACATATTTTGGCCTCTCAGCTTTGCTGTATATCACCACTCCAGGAAAGGAAAAAGTAAGGAATGATTTAGATGCTGTTAGTCACTTAAAAATCTTAGTCACCACGGAAGTAATCAGTTATTAATTACCACTAATATACGTTCGGGCAAACTGCTGACATAGGTTTTATACTTACAAGATACCTGCCAATACATGATTTTACTGCTTGCTATTCTGCCCTTTTACTACTTGCTGTCCTTTTATTCTAAGAGAATTCAGTTTCAAACCAGGATGTTGACTATGTTGGATTCACAGTTTGTCATACCATACTTTATAGAAAATCATGCCATATTTTATACAAAAACACCAAGTAAATGAATCTTCTGGTATCCTGTCATCCATAAAGGAAGAGTTACCTCATTTTTTGATGTTACCTCTTTTTCTGTGGGCCTTTGGAGACTGGAGTGCATCCAGGTAAAAGAGTTGCCCTAAATCCATCAAAGCACTAGCACATGACAGGAGTGTGTGAGAAGGTGGATTTTAACTTGTGAGTGGGAAGGAATTATGGACATACATAGACCATATCCTTTAAGTGCAAGAGCCCTATCTCATGTTTTCAGAGATGAACGACTTTTGTTCTCAAGTTCACTTGTTCAGTGGACGACCAAAACACAGATGGAGCTCTATAATGACAAGGCCCTGTAGTCAGCTGCAATATTCTTTAACACTATAAATCAAAGAGAATCAAGGTCAGTCTTTCATGTGAAGTTAGGGACAATTCTGTTACATTTTACTTCATATTAATCAATGCATTTAAGGCTAAGTCCCAACAGGCAGAAGGGGAAGTTGTTTATGGGATCGGGTGTGATATGTGAGGTGGCATAAGAGAAGGAATCTTTTCTTTCCTGTTTGCAAGAAGAAAATCTGATGGCAATTGCTTTAAGAGGAAAGTGGGACATATTAACACTGCACTATGCTCTTTTATTTCCAGTGCACTAAGTGACAATCATTCAATTTTAAAGTTTATCACTCAAGATGCATTAGCACAATTCAAGTAAATCTTTGTGAATTCACAACTTCCATTCTGCTTCAGTAATAAGGGAACAAGCTTGGGAAGCCTGGGGCTGAGTTCTGCACTCTGTCAGTATCTGGCACTCGTTTCTTAACGAGGAACCTCACAGACTCTGCTATTATGGCAGTAGGAAGGAAGTGCTAAAATTACCAGCAATAATAGGGCATCGCAAATGCTCTGGCTTATGGAAAGGATCTAAACAGTTACAGCCTGGTAAAATAAAAATATTTTTATCAGGAGAAGAAATTGATGGGAGATGAGTTGAGCAGCAGCTTAGTACTAGGTATTTTTCTATTTCACTGGCTAAAAAATTCTTGGTTTTGCAATATTCGACTATCACATGCATTTGTTTTAGGCCTTCAGGGAAATATAACTGGCTTCTAAAGCAGTATTATTTTGCCTGCAAAGGTGACTTTATAAAAGTGGCACCTTCTTACTCATTGTTTTTTTCCCATAGAGGTTACATTCTTTATTGCTTTTTCTTCCTTTCAATGCTCTACCTTTGGCAAAATGAAGAGTGCAATATCATGCATCAAACAGATGTAATTCAAGTAAAATTGTTCTGCAAATATGACTGATACTATCATTTGGACAACAAAGTGTTTGCCACGGAGAGAAACAACTTTTATGTCTTCCAGAGCAAAATTTATGAAGTGTTGGCTGGATGTATGTTTGTGGGAAAGGAATGGAGGGGAAGAAAATAATACAAGGGGGGTGAAGGACAAGTTTTTATCTATTCTGTGGCCCAGTTTTAGGAGAGGACAGAGAGGACTGCTGCTATGACATCTTTTACAGAATAAATTTTCACATCTCTGCTGAGTAGAAAAATGAAGGACACTGAAATGAAGACCTACCAATAATTTAAGCTTAACATTCAATTCTTTAAAAACACATATACTATTTATTTGAGTCATTGTCCAAAGCATAGAAGGAAAAGCTTCCAGTCCTTATGAAAGTACTTTATCCTGTTGCAGTGTCAGAATCCTGCCTTAAATGCTGACATTACTATCACCCCTGAGAGAGCAAAACATTGAGTCTGGAGCTATCTAGCTCCACACAAGTATTTCTTGTGAGGAGGAATGCTGGAAAAAGCATCACTACGTCCAGCTAGTCCCCAGTCAAAACCATCTCCTCTTGTATCATTCCTGTGCAAGACAAATTCATGTTTGAACAAACCTTAATTTGAATCTCAGCACTTTGTACTTTTCCTAGCAGACATAACCATGACTTTTCAGCCGACAATCTGCTGAGCACACCGGAGAACAGCCACAGCAATTTTATCCAGAGAGGGGCAGAAAGAAAACACAGATCCAGGCACCATGGGATGTAACACAAGGTGTAGGATTCATAGTGCTGAGCTGGACACCTATATATGCTTTTTGAATTCAAGACAGTTGGATCCCCGAGTGAAACAAAACAACGTGGAAATCAAAGGGTCAGGAAATTCAAAATATTTTTCTTCCTGCAAACAGGTTGGGGGGACTGAGAGCATTTTCTTTTGAACTGAAATGCCTTCCCTAAATTCTTGTGCAGTCGGAACTTAAAGCTTTCCCTGAATCCAGCCCGAAAGGCTTATTAAAATTGTTACCATACATCTCAGCAAAAATTACCGTAAGACAATGCAAGGCTCTGGGAAGTCAGGTCAGTTTTCCTGACAACTGTTGTGAGCTGCATTGAACAGGTTTTCCCGGCACCAGCCGGGTTACAGAAAGCTTGTCTTGATAGGAAGGGCAGGTTGGTCCTGGAGGTCTCTCTGCTCATGAGAAAGTTCACAGCTGTGGCCCCTAACTGAGAGAGGCCTTTCAGCAGTGGCAGAGTGTTTAACCTCAAGGACTGGCAGTGCATGCTGCATTGCTGATCTGGGCTAATGTGACGGGGTAGAGGTTGAGAGGCAGCCTTTGAGATAACACCTCGCTATCGGCAGCGCACGGAGCGACCGCGGAGCATTCTGCCTCCAGTGCCGCTCCCAGTGGTCAGCAAATAGGGCATGAGATAAAAGAGGACCATCTGCTTCTTCACTCCTTTGCAAGGCAAAGGCAGACATTAATTCCTTCAAACAGAAATGGGCAAGCAGCTTTTTTTTTATAATTCTCAGAACAGCCTTGCGATAATTTCAGAATAGTCTTTTAGCATCATCTGAAAAGGTACAGAATATTTTTTAATACTTTGCCTAACGCTTTAGTGCACATGAGCACAGGTTTATCTGTACCCTAATTGCTGCATTATTTAATAACGTTTGTGACAAATTTGTTTAAAGTGGGGAATTAATGATAATGAAATATTAGTCTGAAATTTTTTAAAACATGAAATATCAGAACAGTCCAGTGGTCACATATCTTCATATTTAAAGCTGTAGTTTGTTCCTTTGTGCTGCTGATAAATGTAAACATAAAAGTTAGAATAAGGCAACTATATCGTTTTCAGGAAACAATACTCCCCACATTAAGAAAGAAACACATCTCTTTTCCCCTCTTTTGTTGGATCCCTCTTAGAAACTTGTTTACATTAAAATGAAATTTTAAAAAGGAAGCTAGAACATTAAAAGCAAATAAATATGTAAATTAATTAAAAGTTACAGGCAAAAGAAAGGAAGGATTTCCTCTAAAAATTAAACCCTACCATAATAGTGGAAGAAGGAGGAAAAATAACTAGAAACAAAGACAAGGCTTCCAGACAATTAAGCAAGTTTCAAAACCAAAATTCAAGATTAATTTAAAATCAAGGATTTTTTGTTTTGTTTTGTTTTGTTTCTGAAGTCAAGGAAAAGCATTTTTAATGAAACAGATGGAATTAATTCTCTTATAAATAATATACATAGGAAAAATATTAAACCACATTGACATGATTTATGAATCTGAGAAACCCTCCTTTCTGCACACTACACCTTCCTGTTCCCAGTACTTTTGCCCATTTGCAGAAAACAGCTTGCTTCAAAATGATCACGTCTTGCTGAAGAGACACTAGGGTTTCTTTGTGTAACTCAGCCTGCCAAAGCCCAAAGGTGCAGCTGAAAAAGGTTCTGCCCCATAAGTAAATCCTGCTTTAGTTTCACTCCTTGCTGTGGCAGGAAGATTATTTGTGCCTTGGTTTAGCCACAAGAAGTCCCCTTCTGTTGTAGTTTTGTTTTGGTTGAATGCAGAAGCACATATTGCTTGGGGTAACAAAGACTCAAAGAAAAAAAAGCCTTTGTTACTTTTTAGGTTCAATTTTCCACAGTGCCAAGAAAATCTACCTTTGAACTCTATAAAAGCGAATAAAATTTTGGCAGTGTGAGTGGAACTGTAAAACAAACAACATGCTCAGCATAAGTTAGTATGTGTCCTAGTTGAAAAATAAAGTAAAATGGGAATGATAAATGGGCAGTTAATCAAATAATCCCTTCTTCCACTACACAAGAAAAGACAAATCGATTTCAAATATAATGTACAGAGATATGATTGATATCCATGGCAGTAATATTTTTTTCATGATAATGGACAGAAAAGTATATTTGGCTGTCACTACTGAGAAAGTGAATACAATGTGCAATACTTTCACCATACAAACTAAACCAGAACACAATTATTTAGTACAAGTGCTTTTGAAATGAATCTGTACTAGAAAACCTCAGGATGGATTTTGTTTTTCTTTTCATAGTCAAGACTGCTGCTCTATAGGAATTTAATAGGATGGTGAGTTGAGTATACTGCTTCACCCACTGTTTTCACAGGGAACTCTGACCTACAATTCCAGAATGTGGTACGGGGTGGGAATAGCTCTTCTGCAAATGCCTATTTTCAGATGTGTTAAATAACTGAAGCTGAAACAGTGGAACATAGAACTCAAAAATAATAAATGGAATTGAGGATACAGCCCAAAATAAACAGCTCTTTAAAATACCTAGCAAATTCTTGGTGAAGAAATTCCATTTCTAATAACAGGGACAAGAGAATGGCTAGAGATCTCAGAGCTGTATGATGTATGCAGAAGCTACCTGAATTAAACCAATGTACAAGCTTTAATAATGACACCAGGGAAACCAAGAAGTAAATTCTTCTTTGCTCTCTTCCCTAGCAGCAACAGCGACTCATTACCATATGAAGGTGAAATAGTTTGTGAGTTAGAGGTGTCAGTCCTGCAGGAATAGATGTCTGAAAATTTAGCCAATCATCTCATCCTTTGTGTCAGCAAATTATCTGACTGGTATGAATATACAACCTCATAATGAAATAAAAATATGTTTTTAAAAAATAAAAAGTAGGAAAGTATTGGTTCATTGTATTCAATTCTGTGCTGTCAGTACCTAAGACAGTCTCCTTACAAGTAGGGGTAGCATATTGAAGACACTCAAAACTATCAGAGAAAGCAAACCCTGCCATTTCTCAACTTGAGATATGGATTCAACCCAGTGATTTTGATCTGAATCAGAAGCAAGCTCCAACATCTGGTGCACTAGCAAGCTTACGAGATCTTCTGTCCAGTAAAAATGTGAAACCCCAAGAAAGTCAGAAAGAAAAATCCCACTATATTTCAGTCCAGTACACTTTTTCATTATTTTGAAGATGCGAGAATTTTATTTCACTGTGTATTACTGAAAGAGAGAATGAAGAAGCCATACATATTGCAGAAACCTTATCATTTCTAAGCCCTGCACTGTGTCTTCTAGTGATAGAATTTTTTTAAGGTTTTCTGGCACAAAGCAATATGTATCATTAAATATGTATCATTTGAAATGCTACAGAAATCCCCTAATTCATACATGTATCATTCAGAGAGAAGGGGTTTTGGTCCATGGCTGTCATGAGATGACCCACCAGCAGTCCTCCTAGAAGCTGTGACAGCCGTGGCATGTATTATACAAACACTTGGCTGTGCCTCCATAATTTGATTGTGCCAGATCTGACTGATGGAGAATTTTTGCTTTCCTGAATTTACTCTTCAATTTTCCAGCTTTGTAAGCCTCCAGGATGACAGCAAACTTTATTAGAACAATGGAATTTTTTGGAAGCCAGAGCAATGGATTTTTTTTTAAGCATATAGACCATTTTCATTCAGATCAAATAAGCTTTTAAAAGCACTGATCTTTTGTTATAGTTGAGAAAATCCCACTCCCTTTCACTGCATTTTGGTTGCAGCCTGTCTCCAGCTCCACAAAATACACCACCTTCCTTCCAAGGATGCTCTTGCAAAGCTCCCAAAGCTTGTGGTAAGTTTATTTGGGTACTTACCCACTTCAGTAGCACAGAAATGGTTGCCCTGGCTCCAGATTTTAAGCTTCCTGTCCAGCAGATAACTGGGGCTTGCCTTGTATGCTTTGTCCAGAATGAATGTTGGACTCCAACCCAGCTGATCATTTGTGTGCTTCCAAGTTTTTCCTTTCCAGTTCTCCTTTTCTTATCTTCTAATATCCAAATATGCTTCCCATTATCTCTTCTTTCCTTTTCTCCGAAGAGTCTCCTTGGCATATTTTAATTGCTGAGAATTATTTGAAAATAAACTTGGTGCAATCAGCAGCAGTTTTAAGGGAAGACCTCCCTTAAGAAATAAGATTGAAAAGAGAAAGCTGGATGGGGCTTATTAGACAAGTTTGTGCTTTTAGAATTCTGTTTTTCTCCAGAATCTCAGCATCATATAGGAAATTATGAAGAGCTAAAATAAAGCTGAGCACTGAAGCTGTCTTGTGAGTTAAGGACTCACCCAAATATCATACATCCCAACTGTACTTAACCTGCCACTGCCACCGTCCAATACCATTTCTATGAAAGGATCTTCTAAGTTGACTTCTGATGACCTTTAAGGCTTCTCTCTTGTCTTGGAAGAGAGCTTTCAAAGCACGTAATAGATATAAACACTAGAAGAGTAGCAACTGGCTTTAAACTGTTGACTGAAGGCAACACAAGACATCTCAATGAATGCAAATAATTACATATGTACAGTTCAAAATTCATGCTCTTGTAGTCAGATTTGCAAATCAACTTAAAAGCAAATAAATAGCCCATCTCGTTTATCTTATTATAGTGTAACTGCAAAGTTATAATGCTGCTATAATAAACATCTATACCCAAAATGTGTATATCCATTTAGTTCTACAGATTAATAGCTTAGTCTCACATAGTTAGTTATCAGAATATTTAGTAGTGCTCTCTACTCAAAAACACAGTCCCTCCACACAGCTCAAGTGAACAAAGTGAGATCAGGGATACTCCAAGGGATTTGCTGCTGAGCAAAACTTTGGCATCTCCCAGATCACCTCCCCTACCCTTACACATTGCTTCATGCTGTTGTAAATAAAATCCATGCTTCAAACCACCCCAAACAGATTTTGTATATTCTGATGTTGGTGCAGCAGATCTGTTTCAGTTCTCACTCAGCAAGAGGTGCTAGAAACTTGCATTCCCTCTGTATCAAAACAGTTGACTCCACATGGAAAAGAGAAGCCGCTCCACCCCCCTCAGCAACCTAAAGCCAGAAACAAAGCACTGGTGAAAAGCAAAGCCTTAGCTGCAGCAAACTGACAGCATATTTTTAATTTTTTTGCTGCACAGATTAGAGGTGCTCAAGGCATTAATAAAAACGTAATTATGCAAAATTTGCCAAATTAATTCGTCATCTTACATTTTCAGACCAGGACAGTTCTGTCAGAAGATTTATTTATGCTTGAAGCTTGTCAGGCAAAGTTATCCAGTATGGTTATACATAGCTGGAGAAACTAGTGAGTTTGAGGAATTTTAACATAAGGTAATGTCAAAATCTGTTACACCAACAAAACCTTACTTTTCAGCAAAAAGAAAAGCCTGGTCAAAACTGGTACATAATTAAGCCAAACGAGTTATTTAAACACATTTACATAAAATAAAAACATTAGGTTCTACATGTATCTATATTGTATCACCACATAGGTTTGCTTTGGTAAGGACAATATAAACTGCTTGATTAAACCAAGCTAATTTCACTGTTTTAGATTTGTTTGTTGTTAAAACCATGTTTTTCTGATTTATTACCACAAAAGAATATGATTCTGTATTTGGGAGAGGGCCTTATGTATTTCAGTTTCTTGGGAGTGTCACATTAGTGATGCAAACTTCCACACCAGAGTTTATCAAAAGTCAAAAAGCCAATCGTTTAAATCAAAGCAACACAAAGAAAATCCTATGCAAAGGGGACTTGAAGCACATTTCACTGAAACTTTGGGAACTACAGAGAAATAATTTAAAGCAGCTAAGAAGGAAAGAAAACAATGAAATCAACTATTAGGACTGCGATAAACTCTGGTTATTTCCCTTTGGCATTTTCAAGATCATGAATCTATCTATCCATGGCATGGAGGATGTCTGGGTTTAAAATATGTCTTGCTTTTCTGTGTCTAGTCCATGCTTTTTGCATGAAAAGTATGCATTGTCTTTGTGAGTGTGAGGCAGTGATGGAGAGACAAGTCAGAGGGAGGTAAAATGGCAAAAGAGAGTTATGGGAGGTTTTGTTGGTGAGGTTTTTTTTTTAACTTACTGCTTGTTTTTCTACCAAGTCTCACTGACTTGTTAACTGCTTAGGTTGCCTCAAGGGTGTCATCAATTAATTGAACTCTGGCCTTCAGGAATTTGATTGATAGGCAGGTGATTGAAACACGGACGGTCTCACCATTAATGACCCTTCCTAGAATGCTGGATGTTACTCAGCACCCCAGAAAAACTGCAGTGGTGAGAGAAGGGTGGGTTTGATGTCTGGAAGTGTTGGTGTCATGCTTGCACTGTGCTCTGAAATCTTTATATTTGAGGGCTTTGGAAAGAGCAGTAAGGCACACAGAAAGTTCTCTTCTTAGAAGAGAGGCTATCTCTCCCTGCAAAGGGAGTAGCTGAATAGCTTATAAAACCCTGGACTGCTTATGATTCCTATCAGGACTTGTATATTCCCAGCGAATTTTTGGAAAGGCTTAAAGCTCCTTAAAATCTTGGCTAGGTAATGATAAATCAGTCACTGAATAATCCCAGTAGATGGGATTATTACCTTGTCCAACTCTTAAAAAGAAAGTCCATGGTTAGGCAGATATATCATTGTTCATATTGCAACAACACTAAAGAGGCCATTGGGTACTGAATGAGACAGAAGAGTACAGATCCTCCAGAACTCACCTTTTTGTTCTGTAATCAAACTACCTGAAATTGTGTTGTCAAATACTCTGTCACCTCTGGAGACATACCAAAATACCTTAAGTCAAATAGAAAAGTTTTAAAAGTAACAGTTGGACACATTTTTTTTTTAATCATCTCATGTACATCTTAACAGAAAGTTGGGTTTTTTTTACAAGTCATACACCAAAGGTTGACTAGTCAAGCAGAAAGATTTGAAGGATGCTCTTTCTTAGTCATAATTTCTTTAGAAATTTAGTATCTATGCCTTTAAGAGAGCCATATCCAGTAAGTATTTGTATTTTGAATTGCTTCACTTAACTCCAAATGCCAAGTGGCATGTAGTGGAAGATCAACCTCTACCCACCTCTGCAAACCCTAGGCAACCTGAGCAAGAAAACACTGTTCTACACACTTTTAACTGGCTGTTCCTGCTACTCTCTATACACTTCTCACCTGCCTTTCCTGTCCTGCACCTCAAAATGTTATGAAGATGCATATAAAAGAAATATTCCTTTTCTTCTGTGTGCACAACAATCTCAACATCAGGGCTCATAAATTAAATACCAGTTTATTAAGTACTAAAAGAAATGCAATAGATTCAACAGCCTGTATTTTAAATTGTTAGAATTGTCCCAGGCATGGTTTCAGCTAGTTCTCTGTAGCAGTGGGAGTCAGCATGAGGCAGAGATCATCCCCTGCAAGATGTCAGTAATGTGCCTGTGGGTGCTCTGTGGCAGCTGACCTCACAGCCAGGGAATGATCCCTTATAATTCAGTTGCTCATGTAGATACAGCCAGTGAGGGCAATCTTGACACAAGGCCAACCATGACCAGAGATGGGTGGGGTAGAATATATTACTCTAAAAAAAAAATTTTTCTAAGCAAGATATGCAGGAAAATGCATGCCTGTGTATAATCCTATCAAATAAGCCCTTTACCTCCCTATATGCTCCTGTGTTTTACCATTCCTATGCTCCCAGTTCTAATGCTGAACAAACAGCACATATTTAAAATTCTATGAAAATGAGAAAATCATGACACAGCATATTTATTTAAACACCAGATACTTCCTTTATTTCCTAAACAGTTTCAAGCATATATATCATTAGCAGTATAAGACTAAAAAAACTGTAAGGTAGCATTGCTTCTTAACTTCCCACCTTATTTATATTATTCTTCAAGTTCAGTCAAGAATCTGTCATCCTGATTCACGCTGACACAGTGGGGCTATTCTCACACTGTTGCTCTCAAATCTGCATTGGATGATGGTGAAGATACTGCAAAAGTAGCTTCTACTTTATATTTTTGTATTTTGTGCTCCAAGAAATAATGCATTATGTATGCTGAAACGGCAATGGCAAAAATTGTAGCTTGTAATCATTAATCCTGTGATTTTAATGATTTAAGCAACTAGACATAAGGCACAAGCAACCTGGAAGGATGTTTTTTCCCCCTACAAGAAAGCATTTTTATAACAGATAAATACTGCCTTGAGCTCAAATTTTCACACACAGAGCAGTAAATTGAATTATATAGTGCTAGAGAGCTGACTGCATTTCCTAATTATTTCCAGACTTGTTAACTTTGGGAAAAAGAGGAGAATGAGAAGAGTGCATGGGGAAGCTGTGGGGCAGGTCATTCCTGGAGAGCAGTGGAAGGGGCCCACACATATACATAACATTTCTGAATTTCCCATGGAAAGACTTTTTTCCTATTGCTACTGAAACAAGGAGTGGGAGATCCTGAATTGTCACTATTCTGCATCCCAAGATCTGACCTCTTAAAAGGCAGAAAAGAAACTGCTCTTTTCCTTATCCTTGCAGGATGATTTGGGAAGAAACTCTTTTTTCTTCTTACCTTTCTCCTTCACTAGTTTTTGTAGAAAGGGTTATCTATAAAATCATCAGTCCCCAAATCCCTATAGTTGAAAAGGATTTTGGCATGCAAACTCCTTATCTCCAAGACAGGAGCAAGCATTTCTCATCACAGATTCACCACACAGGGAAATTTTCGGCTTACAAAAATCACTGATATGAACCTTTGATTTTATGGTTGAATGTTCTTGATGTGAATGAGAGGTCAGCAGTCTTCTCCCCCTCATTGTTTTTTCTGTATACAAGGACTTTCTGGAGGTTTATGATGTCACCTTTAACCCAAGTTATAAATACACAACACTGAGATCATAGGACACATTAATTTCCTGCTCTGACATTACACAAATTTAAAAATCTGTGTGAGACATAAACATATAAACAAAAATTCATTCCTAATTTAAATCCACTTGCTTCTGAGTTCACACTATTATGTTGGCAAACAGAAAGCATTTATTATCAATTAACACAGCAAAAACAGAAGGCAATGATCATGTAAAATCCTTTTCTTAATATCCATGTGATTACTCACAACAAGATGGACTCTCAATTCTCAAGATGGATTGAAACACACATGTAAAGGCTGCATATTGCAAATGCTTGGCATTTTTTAAAGTCGGAATAGCCTTACTGCCTTCAAGTAAACTGCCTGTATATGCAAAATTAGGCACAAGAACTAGGGTAAAAAAAACTTCAAAGAATCCCAGAACTTATGGTTTTGGTCATCCCAAATTGATTTGCAGGTTTGAATGGGCAATGTTTAACACTTCTGTCTGTGAAAATAGTTTTCATGTTTCCATTTTTGTAGAAAAGAAAGAAATAATAATAATTCTGACTTGTATTTAATGTTTCCTATAATTTCCCTGAGTGCACCTGAGATTTTGTTTGATTTAAACTAAATATTTTATTCAAAGTAGAATTTTCAATTTCCTTTTGAGAAAAAAATACAAAATATTAGCAAGAATACAATTTGTTTACACTAATCATTACATCCTAAGTGCTTGCCAGATTGGAGTCCACCTAAATGAATTAAATGATCCAAGTGTCATTATGTCTTGAGTTCTCACTTCCCAGTCAGGGTGCCCAGCAGGTCAGTGAGTCTCTTGATTGTTCTTACATTCTGAGACTGAAGGAGAGTACTGTTAGTCCAAATTTTATACTGATTACAGTTTCATGATTACAATTAAGAAGCTTTGTACTTTTTGAAAACCAGTCCTAGAAATTATTTTCTTTAAGGATATTCATATCTGCTCCAGATACAAAGTTTAAGACATTCTGTTTTCTTTTTCTGCTCTCAGATTCTTCCTTGTTACAAAATAACTCTGCAAAATATCAAAGATATAGTCACTGCTAAATTCTGTTTGTTTTTTAACTTCCCTTTTTTTACAGTTTCCTCATCTTTGTTTAGAAGTATTCATTCACCTCTTGTCCACTTTTCTAGTCTGTGCACATTTTTCTCATCTTGAGACATCACTGAAGCTGATTTAAAACACAAAATAGAAATGGACTCTGATTTTTGTTAAGTGTTTTCTCCTTAGCCTGTCAGCAGATTCTTCTGACATAACAGCTTCCCATTGCATAAGTAACCATTTTATGTTCGTGATGAACATCTTGTACTGGCCACAGAAAACCTGCAAGATACCAGGGGAGCAGATTGTCAAATATATTTAAAGGTAAGAAGTCATGTAAAGCTGTCCTAAGTTTAGTCTGTTTTGGAGATAATGTCTTACACTAGATTGATTACATCCAGCCTGAAAAGTGTACTCATGCACCCACTCTTGCTGTGTGCTGAAAGATAAAAATCCCATTTGCTGTATTTTATATTGGTGGTCTTTCACACTGGTAATGGAGATCTGTATGTTCCTTGTAAATCACATATATAATGACTGCCAGATAACAACCCACTTAACTGCTGAATGAAGTGTTTCTTAGCTGGAAACTGAGCTGTGCCATGTTCGTGATCTAGCAACTTACAGCACAAAGCACTGGGTGAGTCATTGGTTTGTATCCCTATTAAAACACACACATGCAGAACTCTCTGTAGTATGATGCCGTAGTCATGATCCAAAACAACTTGTTAGCCAAGCCTCTGTCCTGTGCTTCAGCTGAATTTGTTTGTTTGGTCATGTTCCTCTATCACCATCCTCAGCACAGTATCCACATGTATAAGTACTCTATGTACATCCAAGACAAGTTTTAACACTTGCTTAGAGTTCAGAGAAAAGCACAAATGCTTTCCCTCTCAGAGTTTCCTGTTCATCAAACCAAGAGTGTAGTCACTTCTGAGCCCACAGTTGCTACTGCTCATTGCTCAAGGAGTAGCCATTAAACTGCAGTAACTGGGCTCCCAGGGCTTCTCTGGAAAGTCTCCTCCTGCCAGCTTCCCCTGCTCTCCTTCATAAACTATTTTGATACCTAAAGACTCTGCTCTAGAGGGTGGTAAAACACTGGAACAGATAGAGTCTCCATTCCTGGAAATATTCAAGGACAGGCTGGATAGGTCTCTGAGCAACCTGATCTAATTGAAGACTGCTCATTCCAAATGGATTGGGTTAAGCGACCTTTGCAGGTCCCTTCCAATTTACCCTGTTTTATAATTCTATGTAATTTTATGACTCTGTAAGACCTAGGTTTTATTATCAGGTATGTTTGGAACACTAACATACACAATGCTCTATTTTTTTTTTTTCATTCTGAGATCTATTATTTTAACCAAGAGATATTCAACCCAGGTACATCTGCAGTGCTCACATCTAGGCTCCCATCCTTCCTGAAGCTCTCACACCACTCTTGCTAGTCAGGGTAGTCCCCAGCAGAGAGATGGCTGTCACTGCATAGGCTGCCCCAACAGTCTTTCCAGGTGAACAAGGTTCAGGAAATGCCCAGAGCAACACTCTGATTTTGTGATTTCCTGGAAAAATGCATGCCCCTTTCTAAGCAGACAAGGAGTGCCGCTCAAAAAAATTTCTGCTCATGCACTGCCATTCTCCTTCCCCCAAGCAGCCTTGGGGGCAACTCCCCCACCAAGTGGTTTCTCAGCCATGCACGGCTTCTCCTCTGCTTCTTCACGAACCTGCTGGTCCCAGTGAGAGGCACAGACACGGCTGTCTCCTCAGAGAGGCTCACATGCAGCCACATCCCCAGAGGGGCCAGATGTGGCTGTGTCCCCAGCAAGGCCCATGTGTGGCCACCACCACAGGGACAAACAGACACATCTGTGTCCCCAGTGTGTGCTGCACAGGCGTCCAGGGTGCCTGTGCATCCGTGCTGGGCACGGTTCGGCGCAGGGCACAGCAGCCATCTGGCAGAATTTACAGCCAGCCCCGAATCTGCAAGGCTGCACTTTTCATGGGCTTGTTTGAGCCTTTGCTAACGCATCACACGTGGGCTTGGCAGCGGTGGGTTATGCAATATGCAGCCATCCATCTGCTGCCTCCGCCAAAAGCGCTTACTCAGACGTCTGCCGGGCAGCGCTACCCAGAGGCTGGCTATTAAAAACAGAGCTGGAACTTATTGACAGTGGCAACAAACCAGTAAAATCTCCCAGAACCTCTTTTTTTTTTTTTTTTTCTGGCTGCCAAGCTTGTTGCCATCATAGGGAGGAGGGTACTCCAGGCAGCCAGGGTAATAAAGCCTGGCTAAACGGATTTCTTTGTACGTCTTTATCTGCCAGCAGCACTGAGCAAAATGAAAGCAGGGACTGAGCAGGCCAGGCCTATCCATGATCCCACACAAAGGGGATCCAAGACAGGGGCTTTCATCTGAGGCTCTCCTGAACTGCATGGCCACGTTGAGAAAGCCCACGGGTGGATGGGGCCATTGACACTGCCCTCTGCCACTCCTCTATGCTCCCCGCCTCACCAAACCCCTAACACAAAATGGACAAATATTTATTTGCCTTAGATCCTATGGCAGGAGTGTTTAGGCCCAGAAGGCGACAGACATGCAAGTTTGTGTTTTTAAAACACCAAGTAGTTTACAGAACAAATACAGCTCCTCATCTTAAGCTGAATATTTTTAAACAAGGTTGTCATAACGTCACATTTGCCAGCACTTTGTGGCTAAGGCAGCACTGGGGAAAAATGGCTATAATGCTGTCCCAATAATGAGAACAGCTTAATGTAAACAGAGTTTTTCATCAGTGTTACACCAAGAACTGGAATAATAAATAGAGCTCGGGGGTAGCCCCACACTTCAAATAATTTGTGGAAACCAACTTCCACAAACTCAGCCCATTTCATATTTGTGCAGTTGCTGACCATAAGGATGGCAATAACCCTTGCTGTGTCTTGGACAAGTGCCGTGCTAATCACTCCTCACATCATCTCCAGCCTCAGGAACTGAGATCACTTGACACTGCACAAGTGTCCAAACTAATGAATTTCTTCAGCTCTTAGGACAGCCCATTCAGTTTGACTGGCAGGTCAGCACAGCAACTGGCTGCCTGGGTGGCAGAGAGGAGCTTATTTCTATACCTTTACCCTTACTAGGAAAAAATATGGTCATTTAAGACCTTTATGTAAAAATAAAAATCATAAAAATAGATCAAACTGGGGTTCCATTCAGCAGCACTTTAAAGGTTTATAATTGAACATACAGAACTAAAGAACAGAAAGTCAACACTACTATAAAAATCAGGCTGCTAAAATTATGAATGCTTTCTCTGAAGATGTCTTATTACTAATTTATTTTCTCATGTTGACAACAGGATTCACCAGGATTAACTCTGAAATTACAAATATGACTATGGTATTTAAAACCAAAACCCCCACAAATAATAGTGCTTAGTGTAGGAAGAATCAGCAAATTCAGTAATTTTCTCTAATTTACTTGCGATTTTCACACTGGATATTGTTTCACAAGGATGTGTGTGAATTTCCTCTCCACTTAACTGCCATTCTCTAAAATAGCATAAGACAAATAATTTTCTGGTGAAATTTGGCTTCCTTTGACTGCAGCAAGGAATAGCTGCTTTGCTAGCTTTGGAATCAGTCACAGAATAACTAAAAGTCCTGTTGCAAAATCCACAGGAAGGATTTTTTTCAAGTTTTCACTCCAAGAGGATTTCCTCGTTAAGATTTCTCATCTTTGACTAGGGTAATACATTTATTCCCTGCTTGTACTGCATAGAAAACTATGCACAAGTATGGCGGATTTCAGGGATTTCTTGCAAGGTCATGTCCATACACATGGAGGTCATCTGTGGTTTTGCAAGAACCCACGCTCCTGGTTCTTGGTAGTGCCCTACATGTTCCCAAAAGCATCATCTCTGAGAATCTCATGTTGTTTCACAGAGAATTTGGGCAGCAAAAGTGAGACACATTTTACAAAAAAACTATATGTTATATTTCAAAGGGAAAAAGTCCACATGACAGATGTTGTCCAAGGTTCATATCTATTCCTGACCCCACATCTAGTCTGTCTTTTCCTCCTAGTTTGCTTCTATTATGTGCTAATGACCAATTTAAACAGTGGCAATAAGTAGCAGCATCTATTAGAAACAACAGTGAGTTACAGGCTTTTGGCACATTCCAGAGACAGCTCTCAAAAGTTTGGAGAATGCAGACCCATTTGAGACCCTAGCCCAAGCACAAAAAATCCAGGAAAGTAATCCTGCCATGTGTCACTTAGGAACTAAAAATGAATATCTCAAAGAGTTTGATTCCTGGCACTTAGTAGATGGTAAATATTATTATTATTTTTAAACCAATGTTATTATTGGAAAGACATTAATAATTTGAAAATAAGATTAGTGTTGAAAAGACTTCTTTGGCTTTGGCATTTTGTAACTTTTAAATCTGGGTAGACTATTCCTGGACAAAAATTTCAGCTGGAATTTTATTTTCATTTTTTCTTTATTTACTCTGTGATCTATTCCAGTATACACAGTGCAGCATTGACTTTGCCTTGGGATATCATCTATTTTTTTAAAATTTAAATGGTTTCAAAGAAATAAATTTATAAAGCTTTAACCACAGAAATAAACTAGGCTCATATACCATTCTTTGAGAAGCTTATACATATTCCAGTGGCTATGGCCATCATATTCAACAGACCCGTGGAAAGGGTGTAATAAATACCTGAATAATTCCATGGCTTACCCTGCTTTGTTTACTCTGATTTCTTGGAAGTAAATGGTTTTAAAACATTTTTGTTTTGTTTTGTTTTGTTTTGTTTTGTTTTGTTTTGCTTTGCTTTGCTTTGCTTTGATTTGATTTGCTTTGATTTGTTTTGTTTTTTAACTAAGGTGAGTTTAAGATACCAGATCAACACTTCATAGAACATCCCTATGCAGCTTTATGGTCAGTTCCTAGTTTTTACTTGAGAAGTAGCTCATTCTTGATGAGCTACACAAATAGCAATAAACTACAGAGAAACCAGAGATAATATCAATGTATTTCACTGGCTTTTATTCAATTTTTTTAAAATTTTTTCACACAATAACTTATAAGATGCAATGGATCTGCATGGCAAAAGTAGATCAGACATTTGCAACAAAACCAAGCAGAATAGAATGTGCTATGTACATACAGGCTCACATATTATCTTTATGTAGTCTGGAATTACATAAAGAACACACAGATCTGCCATTGCCAGGATGTTCAGAAGAAGGAAGAATTACTAGGAAGAAGCCAGTGATTCCTTTTTCTTCCAATATTAAGGAGAGAGGAGCAGATAAACACTCTAATGAAGTGTCACAAGTCTGAAATCATGCAGAAGGTATCTTCAGTGGAGGGGCCATTCTCCCACCAACTGGAATGAGAAGAAGGCATTTGGAGAGGAGGAAGCAAATCCACTGTGCACCATCCAGCAGTCCCCACAGCCAGCTTGGCAAACTCAGAAGTGCATTTCCCTTAACAACCTTTTTCCAATACTGACTTACAATAACATACTTGGCTTGCATCAGGCCTATAATGTGCTGGGTGTGTTCTAAAAATATGACCACATGGGCCTTGCCCCAAGCAGCTCAATATCTAAGATGTCAACCCCTAGATTAAGGGAGGGGAAGAGGGATAAAACCTTTTAAAAAATAGTATCAGCTACTTTGGCATGTTATCTAACCGCTATTATCTGGGAATTTCTTGCTCAGAGGCATGTTCAGTGAGAGAGCGAGCCAAGCTCCAAGCACCCAGAGGGCAGCACAATCACAGTTTGAACAGCTGCACAATCTACTGCTAGCAGCAATTCATCCTGACATCTCACAGGGACAGAAGTAATTTTGTGGGAGGTCCCTGAAGAGCTGCACTGTCTGTCCTTCTTTGCCCCAATCTGACTCCAGATACTCAAGCAGCATCCCCATACGGCCAGCAATGTGCACAGGCCCTTGCTGGGGAGGGGACTCTGGGTTCATCTCTCCCCTCTCCTTCAAAGATTTATGAATTGCAGGCAATGCCAAGCAGATTAAGGTCCAAAATCTCCATTCCTGTCATTCAGAAGCTGTTCACATTTATACAGCACCTCCCTATTTGTGATTAAGACGCTTTCCTGAGAAATGGAAATTTGAGCTCATCAAGACTGAGCAAGGCACTGATACCTCCCATTCAATTCTCTGCTTCATGGCTAAGGGCTGTAATACTGGAACACTACCAAAAGATAGGCAGGGCTGGCAGATGCTGTCTTTTTTCTCAGGTGCTGGGTTTGGGGAACTGTCTGTGTAGGTGGATGCCAGGTGTGCAGGTGGTCATTGGTGACTCCTTGCAGCCCCCAGGCAGGTGTCTACTTATTACTGAAGGGAGGGACTTGTAACCATTGAGCATTGCAACCTCTCTCTCCCACTGGACAATGCTGGAAATTTCTCTACCTGAATATGAAGACTGGATTCCTCTCTAAAGTCTGACACCTAGTTCATAAGCGTCTGAATACTTTATCTCATCTATTTCTTAAATAGAGTCATAGAATCATAGATGACTTGGATCTGAAGGGACCTTTAAAGGTCATCCAGACCAACACCCCTCCAACGAGCAGGACCCTCTTCAACCTGATCAAGATGATCAGAGCCCTATCCAATCGAATGGAATAGAAGCTTTTTGGGATTGACTGAAGTTATTGCAAAGTGCAAGCATATACTGCAAAAAAAAAAAGTCCATTCCGTTTATCCCTCAAATATATTGAGGAGTTCCTTTCCTTCTCCTGACCAACTTACAGAAAGTTTTATTGCTTTTCTCTCACAAACTATACCCTCCAGATGATGTCTCTCAAATGCTGCTCCCAGCAGTGTCTTGCAGTGGAAGGTAAGAAGTGCCCAGTGCTGATTCTTGCTGTGCAGCACTCAGGGTGGGCATCTGGTACCACGCAGTGGAGCACATGCTGCTAAGTCTCTCATGATCAGAAGTTTCATAGGCATGGGGGATGCTGTCCAAAGCTGACAATTTCAGAGGCACCTGCACGACATAGCCAACTTCATAACTTCTGAATATATCTATCTAACTCACTTTTCTTCAGATCTCTCTTGATGGGAAAATCTTATTCTGCAAAGTAAATCTTGCTCAACTGTTTTTAAGGCTAGTCATTTCCAGTCTGAAGCACATGGGGAACATTTTGAGAGTTTAAAGTGTTACTTTTTTAAAGAGAACAATTTTTTAAAAACCCTCTTTTGGCCAAGAATACATGGATATAATATGTGGGTAGCTAGAACCGTTTTTGTTCTTACTGTTGTTATTATTATTATTATTACTGAGAATCTGAGAAAATAAAACAGAAAATTAAAACAGGCCTATGCAGTAGAGAATGGTATAATATACTATATGTGGAGTTTTCAAATTTCTGGAGTCTTCTTGTCTTCAGAAACAGCAGATGAACTCCAAGTATAAAACTTCAGCTTTTTAAGGAGAAAGATTAATAGAACTAAAAAAGTGATGCCTTGTAAACATGGCATAGGATGAAGTCTGTCAGTCTCCAAGTAAGTTTTTTTTTGCTTGGCCGGTAGCATGGATGACAATGAAATGCATTGTGAATGTATGACCTGTAGATTTAGCTGATAGACATTCCTGAGTCTTTCTTTTCCCTACACTTTCCTAGGTTTCCATCCTCATGGGCATGGGTGTTAAATGTTCCCAATGTTATGAAATTTTACACACACTGGTGGTTAATGAATTTTAGAAGTTGTGAAGCTCAACAGTGTTGTATTCCTAGGTTCTCTTAAAAGCCTCATCTACCCCCTACAGTCAGTGATGTTGTGGTAGGGACCCAAAGGAAAACAATATGATCTCTGATGTGTGCTACTTAAAAAGAGTGTATCCATACTGGCATATTAACATGCAAATTCTATATGTGGGCCTGCCAAAAAATATAAGTGTTCCATCCAATATATATAAATACAGTCTACTTCTCTGAAGAGGCATCATTTTAATCAAATGTACATTTGGAGCATTGCTCACTAAGAATTTATACTCCTCTTTTCAGTGTTTATCTTAATATGAAACAGATTGCCAAGTTTTAATAAAAAGGCAGTTATCTTCTTTTGCTAATGGATTAAATACAGGCCATTTGAATTTCAGTGTTGCATCCAAGAGCATAGGTGGCCCAAGTGCTTTCATCCTATTTCAATGTCTAATTATAACACCACAGACAGAAACATACATTTCTGTCCATACATAAAACTCTTAGTGTTCACAGAGGGGATCAGGAGGAGGTAAAGAGTTTATTGACTTCTGTCCACATCACAGTGCAGCACCTCTTCAGAGTACCTTTCAAAGTCTAGCTTGTCTACCTCTCAGAGCTGACAGTTCCTCATTATTTCAATGTCTGAAGGTTTAACAGCAAAGCAAAACGTAACTTGATGCTTATCAAATTTGTATTTTGACTCATACAGAACAAACCAATTTTGTATTTGAATATCCCTACTTTGCCAGTACAGAAGAGGTGATATTATTCAATTATTTAGTGCTTTGAACATCTTAATTTGTCCATGCAGCTTACTTTGCTGACTAAAGCAATCACATGCCTTTAAGTGAGGTGGAAGACTGACATGTGGAAAAAACCTGGGATGAATATGATGTATAGGGCTTACCTTTGTTTTCATGGTGGGAATTGTGCAGATTTAAGAATCTTCCCAAAATCTGCTGTAAGAGTTTCAAGAGAAGGCTTCTGTTGAGCTGTTGCTACTTACTCCTTTTTATTTAGCACTGGAAAACTGATGAAGATTCTTTAGATACAGAAAAAAATTCCCAAACAACTGGGAGAAGATGTCAGGCAAAAACCTGGGCTTCTGGCTGCTCTGTGGATTCGCTAATTACACATATCCCCCCCGCACCTCTTATTTTGTCTTTTATCTGTGCTCTTCTTGGATTCAGGTGGCAGGGTTTTGTCCCTTAATTGGGCAGGACAGTGCACTAAACCTTCTTCACATGATTTGAGAAGCTTGCTTTCCTCCTTCCAACTTTTCCAAGCCTAGTATAAGCAGGAAAAATGCATGACCCTCCTTAAAGGTGCTGGACCTGCCATCTGGGCTGACACAAATGCACAGCCATCCATCACAGAGTGTTGTTGGGGAAAGCTCAGCTCCCTGCTGATGCACAAGAAAGCCCATATTGTTTGTGGGTTTAAATAGCTGTTTAATACATTCAAGCTTGGTTTTGCTGATGTTATTGGGATCTGTTTGTTCTTTTCAAAAAAGTTAGGGCTAACTTTCAGAAGAGTGAACTCTAACTTTGTGAAGAGCTGCAGACAAGCACATTGGGACTGTGCTGGGATCGTGTCTGGAAGCATGTTCAGGCAGTTTTCCTTGTCCACAGGACCATGCTGTACTTTGAAAACAATTCTTTGCATGCATGTGAAAACATATTTATATGTATCAAAGGGTTTTATGACATAAGGCAAACTGAAACAGTAGAAATGGAAACCTGATGGCAATTCCTTTCTATATTTCTTCTTCAAAAGCTGAAAATTTGGCAAATGGACTAAACCCCACACTTAGTAATGAGGGAACTACAGCAAATAATTACATGTGAAAATGATCCCCTGGTCATGCATGTCCATACACAATGAAAGCTGGGATTTATGTATATGTGTAACCACTAAATGATAACACCACAAGAACTGGGGAATCACAGTGAAGGTTATTAAATTATTTTAATTTCTGGTAGAAAGTAGCAAAGTAATGCTACCATATTGTATAGCTTTTTAGGACAACAACTGATGACCTAAAGAGGATAAAAACTGAATGGCTTATAGGACAAATCACTCTACTCACATAGCTAACTGTAAATAGCAGATTTTTATTATCTGACCTTAGAGTTTAATACCTATGAAGTAAAACCGATTCTCAGAATAGATCACTATCCAGAAGCTCTTTTAGCAAATGAGGCTAAAAAAGAAAAAGGGTTAATTGTATCCCTTTGTTCCCCAGCTGGTGTTCACAAAGGGTTCCCATTCCTATCCATCCTCTGATGCTCTCAGGCTACTCTGAGCTGCTTTTCTCCTCTTCATCAATAGATGTCAATAGCAAGCTTCCTACTCCCAGAGACTTCAGCCATTTCAGGGCTCTCACCACAACATTAAGGAGGAAATAGTGACTCCCTCCCCAGCAAGAGTTCTGCTGTTGTGTACTTTCAGTTTGTCCTTAGAGACTCGTTCCTGATAGGACCAGGCATACTTCTATATTTCATGCTCTGAGACTCTGAAGCTGAGCCAATGTTTGTGAGCTTTTGTCATCCTATGGCACATAGAATCCCAAATTTTGATGCAGATTCAGTGAATTCAACAACATTTTGTAGATTTGCAGGAGCATGACTCAGCCAGCCCTTACGTTGATGAGTGCTAAAGAAAGCACAAGCAAAGAAGATGGGCAGGGCACATGTTAATATCTTTTTTGTTTCTCTTCTCTTTCTTTGGTTTTGGTTTTTGATTTCCACACATGGAAAGTTCTGTTCAAGAATACCAATCACATGCAAAATAACCTTGTAAACAAATTATTCCAAACATTCCCCAGCCATGTACATTGAATGTGAATGAAATTTAAATGCATTTTGCTTATCCATTAGTGCAACACCTTGGAGAATCAAAACCTGGTGATGATGCTTCTACTATCCTCTAACTTTCTTTCTTTCTTTCTTTCTTTCTTTCTTTCTTTCTTTCCTTCCTTCCTTCCTTCCTTCCTTCCTTCCTTCCTTCCTTCCTTCCTTCCTTCCTTCCTTCCTTCCTTCCTTCCTTCCTTCCTTCCTTCCTTCCTTCCTTCCTTCCTTCCTTCCTTCCTTCCTTCCTTCCTTCCTTCCTTCCTTCCTTCCTTCCTTCCTTCCTTCCTTCCTTCCTTCCTTCCTTCCTTCCTTCCTTCCTTCCTTCCTTCCTTCCTTCCTTCCTTCCTTCCTTCCTTCCTTCCTTCCTTCCTCTTCCTTCCTTCCTTCCTTCCTTCCTTCCTTCCTTCCTTCCTTCCTTCCTTCCTTCCTTCCTTCCTCTGCAAGATAGCAATCCACAAGTGATATTGAGCATGACAAACTCCAAGAAACAGTCTGGTAGCAAACTGTATCTGAATCCACTGTGCAACTTTCTTTGCCACTTTCCTCTCAGTCCCAGCTAAAAATAAAAAACTAAGAAGGTGGTGGCAGCAGCCAAGAGGGCAGAAATGGCAGTACTCCGTGTCTCTTATATCAGCCAGGGATTTGGGTTGCGAGGACAGGCGCCTACCAGCTAAGTGCACTGCCTGCATTTTCCTGCCATTCACCTGCCCAAAGAGCAGATCACAAACCATGCCAGTTGTTCACAGAGCCACCAGCAAATGTCAGCGTGCTTTGAGTGCAACAGCCAGCAGCTCTGCTGAAGCTAGCACATAGCTGTGATGGCAGGAAGTCTGTGTCATCAACTTCTTCTGAACAGCTTCTTTTTTGTTATTATGTTTTGGATGGTAAGTAGAAGAGTGAACTCCTAAGAGTTATAGAGGATTCAGCTACTGATAAATACTGAAGTAAAAAGAGTTAATGTCTGGAAATCCAAGGACCTTACATCAGAAAAACTCTGTGGCATCTCCCAGTGTCCTCAGATAAATTTGCTTTCAATGTTTTGCCTTTCAAGCCAAGAATTTTCCAAAATATTCCTGGTTTCCTTATCTTCAAGATTTCTTAACAAAGAGGCAAGAAGATGAGGTATATAAAAGCAGTTGCAGGGGTTTATTCTAATCAGGTATTTAGAACCATACATAAATTGCTATTGTTCCCTCATTTGGTCTTGCAATGCAAATTTTGAAATTATTATCATGGTAAATCTAATACATATAATTCTCTGATGTATCTATGTGGCAAAACAGAGCACTTCTAGAAGCCAAAGTGGGTTCTTGGAAACTGTAAACCAGAAGCTTTTATGGAAAAATAAAAAATAAAACAAAATAAATAAAACCCACATTGGTATCTTGCCAAATGCATCCTTTCATGCAAGACACTGTCATTTCTCTGCTAGATTAGGAACTGACTAAAAGCATCAACAATTGGAACATAAGAAAGCACCTAAGAACGTGCTGGTGGTGGAATAAGAAGAAACCCTCAAGGAGAACAAGCTCAGACATGTTACAAATCCCATCTCAACACCTTGATTGTCTTATGGTGACCCTACCTCCTTCAGGAAGGAGGATCAGAACTTCCATTTCCTATGACTTGAGGAAGTTCTTCATTTCAGTTTGATTAAGCTGATGTCTGTGTGTGCAGAGAAGGCTGCTTTTGTGGTGTCTGAACAAGAGGAGATCAGGCACTGTCAGGGTGAGCTTTTCTCTGAAATGGGAAAGAATTGCTATCAACCTGGAATTCTTTATTTGAAATGAGAGTACTCAAGCTGCCACCAAGGGCTTTTGAAAGTCTGAGCTTCAGATTTCTGTTCACAGCCTGAGATCACTGAGCATCAGCTCAAAGCAATCCCTCCCCAAAAAGCCATGTAATAGCTGATTCTGCCAGACTGGCTGCCAGTCCTCAGTCACAGGTCTGATTCACTTTTGGGGGTCTGCCTTGCTTTATCTGTAAAGGGGACACATTGCTCTTGAGGCCCTCAATAATATAGGACTTTCCTGACTGAACTCTTGCTTGCAACTCAAAAGCTGGCATTGAATCAGATGTGTTCTATATAAATACTCAGCCTTCAATTAAAATTTCCTGGAAGAAAAACTTTATCACTTCAGTTATTTCAATTGCCAATTAGGTTCCTGTCTTCCAGATTTTTTATTTTTTTTTTGAGTCATTGAAGGGTATTGTATATTTATATCTTTCTCTTACCAGAGTTATATTCCCTGTAAGTTGTAATTAAGTGGCCATGTAAATTCTTTCTGACAAGCTAGAGAGACAAAGCTGTAGGGAGGTCTGAGTTAACACATTTTCTGGATCTTAAATAATTATTGTTAGAACTGAGGAGGAAGTAATTACTGGAGGTAAAGTCTTTCTTTTCCTTCTCTCTGTCTCTTTCCTTCATATAATGAAAATACTAAAATCTTCAAATTAGTTTCTCTACTTAAGCCAGAATGAAAAAGCAAAATAAGTTTTTCCTGCAATTGACAGCACATTCAGAAAAGTTGGACAGAGAGTCTGCTGCAACAGGCAGCTTTGACGAGGAAAAGTTCAAGTACAGGTGTCACAGTGGCACAAGGTTGTGTTGTTTTTTAAAACTTCCATCCCTGACTCACATGAGTTCTGTCTTTCACTCCTGTTTTGCATCACACTCTTCCTTTGCAGGCACTCTGGCCAATATGTGCCCCCTGACTCGGAGATGCTCTGTAGGAATATGTTCTGCCTGCCTGCCAGCTGAGGACCCCTTATCATCACAGCCTGTCAAAGATCCCCTTGTGTTTAGCAACAGTTGCTCTTGCTGCTCTTCCTTCTGGTTGGTAGCATTGTTATCTCCTTTGCAAGAACAGTATTCATGTCTGTCATTTCAACGACTCTGAATTTCTTACTTTTGTTGGGATTGATGGCAGTGCTGCTATTCCTGTTTGTGTACACTCTCTGAGACTGACATAATGAGCCATTCTTCTGTGCTCTGTGATTGCCAGGTCAAGCTCTTTTCATACAGGGGAGAGGCTTATAGAAAGATTGGATAAGGAATATTGCCCAATTAATGCCCTAATGTAGTTTTCCATGATGTGACTAAACAGTACATCTCAAATGTTTGACATATAAGATGATTTTATATGAGTAAAAAATACCAAAAGGAAAGCAGCAGGAATTTTTACAGTGGCCCATGGAAGCATTCCTGTGGCTTTTCCAACAGCATCATTGGAAACACTGTAGTGATTTGATGAAGAAGAAAAATCCTAAGGTGAGTTTGTTGAGCATGGAGGGAAGGATTCACACCAGTCACCCTTGGTTTTCCATGTAAAATTCAAATGGTCAAGGAAACATTTGTGAGCATCAAACTATTTTCTGATTGTAAATGATTATTCAGCTAAACTTATACAAGAATTAACCAGAAACACTTGGAGAGTTTTTGGCTTGGGGAGGCCGGGAGCATTTTTACTTTTTCTAATTAAAGGTTCATTTTTCCACTGAAGTATAAACAAGCTAACACAGATCTTGAGTCATAAATACAGGAATCTAAGTGTAGTTTGGCTAGTCCATACCAGAGGTCCATCCAGATGAATCCCGTCTCTAAGAACATCTGTAGAAGATGTCCAGGTAAGGCAGTGAGAAGAGCTGCCTTCCTTAGACCCTAGCAGGTCTCCAATAATATTTCCTCAAAATACAACCTCAGCCTCACAGTAGCTGTAGGTTAGGGAGTATTTTAATCTGGAACTGCTTTTTTGTCTACAGTTTTCAACTCAACCACAATTAGCATCCAGATTATTCAGTCACAAGGTGCTCCACAGCTTACCATTGACTTATGGAAGAAATAGCCCTTCTTTTCTTTCACACCCATTAGTTCCATAGAAGGTCTCATTGTTCTGTTTTGACTGTTTTTGTGTTGGGAGAGACAGTGGATATCTATTTCCTATCTATTTCTACTTATAGAAATATACTTCTACTATAGCAGAAGCGTGATTTCAGAGACCAGTACTGTACATCTTGTCAGGTGTCTCATGCTCTCCTCAGTCACTCCCTACAGAATCTGTGCCCAGCTCTTCTTTGCCAGCCTTTCCCCAGCTCTGTTACACCCCTGTGGATGCAGAGGCCAGAACTGTATGCACTGCTCCACACAGCACTCCTACAGGCTCTTTGGCAGCATGATCATAAGTAGTTTCTGCCCTCTGTTTTCAGCCAGTGCCCAACAAATATTTGGTTTTTTTCACTGTTTCTGCAAATTGAGATGGTGTCTCCATGGATGTGTGTATTGTAACACAAAGATCTCATTTGTGAGAGACCGTGGCAACAGACCTTGAGACCCACCACTGGACAGGTAAAACTAGAATTGCTTTTTCTTTAATGCATTATTTTACATTTGCCTACATCAAAATATCTTCTGTTTACTCAGTTACTTTATCTTGTCAGGTCCTTCTTCAACCATGAAGAGGCCCTTGTCCTTACCACCCTAAATAACATACTATCATCAGTGTACCTTGTCACCTCATTATTCACTCCTTTTTCCATATCACTTATGAACATGTTGAACAGCACAGGCCAGGACACAGATCCTGCAGGATTTCACTCCTGACTTCTCTCCACCTTTCATTCCTAACCTTTTCTTTCCTATCTTTTGATCAGATAGAGTCATGTCAGAGTTTTGGTTCTCATCCCATCACAGCTTAGTTTTTGTAGCAGGCATTGGTGAGGAAACCTTGCTGAAAGCTTTCTGGATTTTCAAGAAGGAGAATACAGCTTCACCTTCCTAATCTGTGTGCTTCAAAGAACTAATGAAAGCTTGTAACTGCAAGCACTGAATAAGTTGAACAAAACCTCAGATTTTTTTTAAAATTGAGATCACTCTACACAAAATTCTTACAGCAATCGGCTCTGCCATGCCTGCTGTGTCTACTTAGCTGACAGTGATGCTTATTCAGCCTCAGCAATATCCTTTCTACTAATCCAAACAGCATCACAAAACTGACTGTTGTTTTAAGCTGTGACATTTTTTGCTTCAGAGTTTGTTTGATTTTGTATAAGGCAATTGATAGCACAATTGACCTAAGGCCAAGAAGTGTGCGGTTTGGTTGTTTGAATGATACCTCCTGGCAAATAATCATCTTTTCTGCTCATTATTTTGGATGTAAAATACACCCTGAATAAAAATCCTCACTGAAGTCTGCTTTGAAAACACACATACCACATTGTGAGCATGTACTAGGCTAAAATATTTTTGACATGTATATACACTCAGAAGGTTATTAAAAAATATTCAGCTTGATATTATTTGAAATGAGGGAAACACTGAGGTATGGATATCAGGAGTTTTAATCAAAATTCCATTGGGACTTCAATTTGAGATTGAAGCTATACAAAATATTTGCATCTGAAGCAAAATCCACAAATATTTGGATTTTCATCAGTTCTGCTTGGATGAAAAACTGTCAGGCACTGCAGTTTTGGCAGTCAAAAATTGCTTTTCCTAAACGTTAGCTGTGTTTCCCACCCATTGCAAAAATTGCAGAAGACCCAGGGGGGCTTCTAGCTCATATAAAGCGAAGTGCCAAAAAAAAGAACTTCCTCAGGGGTTCCTTGTTTCTCCTCAGGGGTAGTCTGTCACCTCCAAATCTATGCTTCATTTTCATCGAGGAATAATTCCTTATGGCAACTTTCCATGATTCTGCCTTGGAACAGGGCAATTCCTAGCAGCCACGGATGCTGCAGTCTTACAACTTTGTTTAAACATCTGCTTAGATTAAGAAAATATTAGCACAATACTGGGCACAATGGTCTTTCCATAAAAGGGCCTTAAAATGTCTCTGCTCACAAAGTATTGTTTTCCCTAATATGCAAGGGAGGAAACCAATGGCAGGTGTAAAATTTGAGTGTGTGTATATATATTTTTCCAAAATCCTTTGAGGAAAATGTCATGGCTTGTGTCATAGCTTCAGAGATGCAAGAACCTAATTCCTGATGATGAATGTTCTGAAACCTTATTGCATGACGGAAATACTGACTCATTCTCCTTTCTCAACTTAGAATTCTCACATATAAATCTACCAGCAAAGTCATCAACTTTTATGTTGTTTTATTAGCTCAAGATATCTTTTTTTTTATAACAATAAATTCTTTAGCAAAGAGTGTTAAGCAATTAGCAGGGGAAAATCAGCCACATTTCCTCTTTCTGTTTTTCATCTTTCTAAGACCAACTTTGTTAATACACACTTTATGTTTTTAGATATTTAGAAAGTACATCCAAATTACAAGTAAACTTTAGAAATTACTTTTTAATTCCGCTGATCCCTTCAGCAAATATAAATGAACTATGATGTGAGATGTGCTCATGCTGACCATGTGCTGTGACCACTATTGCAAGATCTTTTTTCTCTTCATTGACACCTTGGGGTCTGTGACCAACTAAAATAGGAAGCATTGCTGCCTCCTGCCTGAGGAGATGACTCCTGAAAGTGCAGAGCTGTTTCCAAGATAACTATTCAGGAACTTGGAGCAGCTATGTGTGCATTAGCACCCCTCCTTCTCTGAAAACCTTCTCATTGGCACTCACATGGGAAAGGAGGGAGGGAGGGCACTGAAGGAAACCACGCCAACCTCTGTATCTAAAGAAACTTCTGGCTAGTGCATGGATGAGTTATTCCACACCAATCTCTGCCTTGCAAATTCAGTAGAAGAATAAAGTTGTGGTGTTGTGCAGTGGATGAAAACACACAAAGAAACAAACATATAGATCCTTCCCAGATACACAGATCAAGGTAAATCCAAAGTTGTCACACTGAATTGAGCAAGATTTCATTCTTGCCAATATACAGACCTCATTCCTTTTTTTTTCTTTTTTTTTTCTTTTTTTTTCATTTAGGAACTATTTAGCAATGTGAAGTTCTTGTGTGTGGAAATTCAAACCTCATTCTACCCCATATTTTAACTATAAGACTATCCTGCCTACTAAAAATAAGTTGACCCCGGCCTGAGCAAAGTATTGGACTGAGTTTTGTGCTAGTAATGAAATCTTATAGCCAGTAAAGTTTTAAGTTTCATTATGAACCTTTCACTCTGTTCTGACTTCATAATTCTTTGAAAGCCTAATGCTGAAATTTTTTTCCTTATCAGTTTATGTGTCCATGTATGTAGGTACTTATTTAAGTACTTATATAAAATAACAAGTTATATATGTAAACTTTATATATATATATAGAATATGAGGGCAAGATTGTGTGCTATTGGTATGAAATATAAATGACGACATTACTCATGACTGATAAAACCATGAATGCTTTTCTCAAATGAGTGTGAATACAATGTTTCAGCCAAGCAGAGCTGGTACCAGATTAAGACCATTATAATTAGATACGTAAGTGGGACCTGTAGCTAGAAGTTTCACTTCAGTCTAAACTATAACAGTTACAACTGCAGCAATGTATTTATTTCAGCATAGATAAGTAAATATACAGGCCTAGTTTACTGGTGATGAGTTACATTGAGCAGAGTAATAACTATCCACTCTATGGACACTACCATTATATTCATAAGTACACAACTTTGTGTCAGTATTGTTCTATTTTATGCTAAAAAAAACAGAAAAGAGAGGGACAGTCAGCTCACACCTAATTCTTCATTATAGTAAGCCTCTTTGAGGTCTTTGACAAAGAAAAGGGATTTTAATTTTGTGAAATTACTCTGCTCTCAGGATTCTGTAAAAAGGCACAGTGGAGCAGCTCTAGTCAAGGCTTGGTTTAAAGAACAGAGGCAGCTAGATTTTGTTGCCAGTGCTCTTTTACATTGCTGGAAGACTTAGGCCACACCTGATGTTTAAAACACTACAGTTTTACGTTTCTGAACAGACAGTTGTGCATGTCCAGCACCAAGTGCAAAATGTTCCCAAGTGCCACTTCAGGAGGAGAAATAGGAGTAGTTCATGTTCAGCCCAGCAAAGTTTAGAGGGTGTTGCTCCAGACACAGGTATAAATGTCACTCTGTCTAATGGATAGCACCTTGCAAAGCATTGATAGAAAAGCACTTCCTTTTCCGAAGAAACCACAGGACTTGAATGAGTGCAAGGGCAGGGCTGTTGTGTGTTATATATTATGCCTGTGTATATTCAAGGAGATGCAGAGGAGGTCAGAATCATTAGCACACTGATTTTAGGTGAAGTTCATCCCACCTGCTTACAGACATTTTTTTACATCTGAGCTGAGTTTCTGTAACTGCCTTTTATAATTCTGGGAGAGTTAGCAGTGCTTGTAGAAAGTAATTTATCCAACCTGCTTTATCCAACCTTCTTTGGGGAAAAAAGAGGAATGGAAACCTAGAATTTTCAACTTTCTGCTATGGGCTATGAAGTAGTAACTAGACAACATGTGTTGTAACTGTGTATGAAGAACATGTATAAAACCTGTGTACATGCACACACCCTCATCTTTACAAAAACTGGCTGCTCAGTTTGTGTTTCCCTGGCTGCTGGTAAAGCTTCCATGGTACAAAATGACAAGACCCCAGCATGGCATATTCGTGCATGCATGATATATTCACATTTCACTCTATTTCAACACCGTTCTGTTCTTATTCCAGCCTTGCTCCTCCCTACGCCCCAACTTCTGTCCCTGGAGGTATCCTAAATGGTGCAGGAAAGATAACAACAGTGGTGAGCTGATCCTTAACCTTGCTTGTTCAGAGAATCACTTTTGTGTGTAACTTTGATCTCCAGCTTAGGCATTCTGTTAACTAAAAGGGGCAAGAGCAGCAGGAGCAAAGGTGGTTTCTGCTCATGAATCTTACTTGAGAAAAATATTCCCCTCTACTCTAACAACTTCTCCTTTTGTGCTTGCCTCTTTTTTGATTCTTAGTTAAACACAGATAAATGTTTCTGTATTTTAAATCTGAACTTTTGCAAACATCATGATAGACAATCATATCCTTATGAAAAACACAGCATGGTTCTAATTAATTTTTCAAACATCAGTATCTCAAGGCTTCAAAATATTTTTCTTTAGAAATGCAAATCATCAAAATAAAAACAAAATATCTGTGTTCACTGAAGTCTAATTGTTTGCAAAGATTGTAAATCACCACCAGCTAGAAATCTGTTTTTTAAAAAGTCCCTTGTTTCCATTTTTGCCACTTTTTATTTGTGGGGGAAGGTATATGGAAGTAATGAACAGTATGTTAGAGAAAAAAAAGCAACAAGGCTGACAGCTTTTTGGGCAAGTTTCAGCTCAATGTGATTTCAAGTGGCAAAGATTTAGAAACCCTCCAAAATCATAGCTGACAGGGAGAGACAAAGCAGTATCTGCTGAAATGCATTCACTTTCCCAAAATTTAGATGCTTCACATTGCAAAAATTGCGAAGTGCAGCAAAAACTTCCTGTTTTACCTTTTGGGATCAGACAGCAGTGCTGGCAGCTAATAATATACCACATCAAAAATACTTTTTTTTAATATGAAACCCTTATAACATAGCTTGGTCTTAACACCTGGTGTATAGAAACAGCCAACCCGAGAACAACAAGATCTTAAGAACATGTGGACAAAATCTGCTCATGTGCTGGCATTTTAATTATGCTTGCCCTGACCCTTTTCCCATGTTCTATAAAACAGACCAACAGTATGAGGGGGAGGAGGAACCCACCTCAGTAGCACCACCTCAGCTAAAACAGATGAGCACCACGATCAGAATACTATTAGCAAATAGAAATAAAACAAAAAATATATTGGAAATGAACAAGGAAGTTGAAGCTGATACTCAAAATAATTGTGTAAAGAGCTGTCACAAAGTACCTCTTAACAGCCTCAAGGACACCTTCCTCTGGGTTTTAAGCAGGGTCACAGGCAGTGTTGCATGCTTTTATGGAGTCAGACTGTTTCTCTTCCCATCCTCCCTGCAAAAGGCAAGCAGGCTGAAATGGATTACAGGGATTACAGATGCTTGTGATCGAACACACCACTGAATCAGGGGAAGCGCCCTCCGAGGCGATGAATTCCAGCCCCAGATTCAAACCCGAAAACAGCCTGGGTGGAATTATTCCATTTGGAGTCTGAATGGAAGAGCCAAAGTTCAACACAGGCAGGACCCTGCTGACGGCCAGGGCACCTCCCTGGGCATGAGCACTATGTGAGGAACCCTGCTAGCACATGCCAAGGACGGGTTGGCGTCACTTTTCTAACGGGGAAATTGTACTGCATGCAAAATGGTATCACATTGCAAATTCTCCAGGGAGACAGCTGGAGTTGCCAAAGTGAATGTGTTTTTTCTTAGTGCTCAAATACTTCAATAGTCAAAGCCTAATCTTACCACTAATAGCACTGCTTTGTCTTGTTGGCAATCTTTTCAAAAACTAATTAAAACAAACTGATAGCAAGTTCACCTGGGACAGGTTTTTGCCTCAGAGTCCTGTTATTTAACAGCTGAATGAGGTTATACAGATTT
This sequence comes from Acridotheres tristis, assembly GCA_037013685.1. Lineage (NCBI taxonomy): Eukaryota > Metazoa > Chordata > Aves > Passeriformes > Sturnidae > Acridotheres > Acridotheres tristis. The sequence continues at coordinate 77,891,583 of CM072887.1, read as the reverse complement.
CATCTAGGAATATGAAAATCAATAACCAAAGAAACAGCACAGGGAAGGCTTATTTACTCCAACAGTAACACTTGAGCTAGTAGTGATGATGGATGGAACAGAGAGTGGATTTCCTGCTCTGATCCTCCAAACAGCAAGAAAAGAAGAAGGTTAGCCAGTGATCCAAGGCAGAGCTATCCATAACACCTTGTTCAGGGCAGTAGAGAAGGAGGGGTAAATGCCTGGGCAGTGCTGGGGGGTGGTTGGGGTACCTGTAGGCTCCTCGGGGATAATCTGAGGCTCTTTCACCAGAACAGGCTGTTGCAGACTATTGCAAAGACAATGTGCTTCCAGAGAATACAGTCGCTGCAATACACAGACTTCCTTTGCTGCCTGCCTCGTGTCAGCAGGAGTGAGGCAGCACCTACTGGCCTGATCCTCAGGGAAAGCAGTTACCTGCCCTTAGCACTCCGCTGCACCTCACTGGGAGTGTGAATTCACAGCTGCTCCACTATTAACATAAAACCCATAAGCCTGAGCAGAGGAAGGAAGCTAAAGTGGCAGGGACTATGACAGATGTTGTAAAACGTTGACTTATTCATAACAGAAAGTCAGGCAATCTTTTGAAAGCCTTTTTTTTTCCCTCCCCCCCATTTTTTTAATGTGCTGACTTCAAAGCAATGAACTGTGGCATCTGTAACAGCTACCAAACCGTGCCAGTTGAAGCCAGTGGAGCACAGTCTACAGTGATAGAATGCAAGTCATGCAATTATGAGTTTGCAGTCCTGGTTTTTGAAAAAACATATGGTCTGCAGCAAGGAAGCCAGGATATTTTAAAAGAGCTCCTACAGGGTTTCAAACTTTGATTTTACAGAGGTGTGGGAAAAGAAGCAGACTCTGATATTTAAATACATGTGTTGTCGTTTTGCTTATTGAACAGAGCTGTGCTGTGCTTTTACATATGCAGGGTGTATCCTGAGTTTCTAAAACACAGGCAGCAACATATAAGTATTTCACACATTTCCTCCTTTTTGTTAACATTTAGGGAAACAGGGAGCAGTATTAGACCCTTTGTGGACAGCAAGTGGCATGAACAGCTTTTTAGAAAGTCTAACATGTCAATGTGAGAAAATTCTTCTTAAGTTATCACAATGAAGCTGTCCATCCAAGTATTCTTAGTCACTGACTATATACTGAAGCACTGTTATCAATGCAAAGTGAGGATCCATGAGATCCCATCAGTACTTACAGGCATAGAACCTGGTGACAAAATTGTGTCAAACACTCTGGTTGAAACATCTGTCAGGTCAAAATGGATGATGAGTATCTGTGCTGTGTTCTTGCCTGTTCACACTGAGGGCTGCCAGAGCTGAAAGGCAAGTCTAGCCAAGTTGTGATACCAGGAGCTCCAGTTTGCATGTATTGATGATTTATATGTGCAAATGCCTCTTCAGTCTCCTCATTCCCTCTCAACCATGAAGACTTCTTAGTCTAAACTCCACCTTTTAAAAGACCTGAACATCCAAATTGGGCTTCTGTGTCAGTACGTCTCCAGCACACTTTCTTTTAGGTTTGGTACCCATATTTGCTTTAATAGAAAGAAAGCTAGTAGCTGCTCTGTGGCTTTATCTTATAGCTAGCTACCTACAGCCCTTCAAAAGCCCTTATCACACTTGGATGTTGAAATGCTAATCCTGGACATAAAGCGAGCCTTATATAAAGCATAAAAGAATCAACACTAGGCACTGCCATAATTATGGTATAGGATGTTCCCATTTATTACATGAATTATAACTCAGTTTCCAATGCCACTTCTTTTACTGTCTGCCTTTTAAATATATTTTAAGTATCTACTGCCCAAGGCTAAGCTCCCAGGAAGTGTGGGACACCTTCTCTAGCTTTCAACACCAGAAAGTATCCCTATCACATCTGGTTTAAACCTACACCTGACACAAATCAGAGCTCTGACTAGTAACTCCTGCAACAGGTCCAGATTATTTGACTGAGCTGCAGCTGCAGCAAAGCCCTTTGACCTCAGATACAAGGAAAGATATTAAACCTGTTCTGAAAAGTTGACTGGGTTAGCTTCAGAGTGTGAGATCTTAAGTACATATTTTCCATGAAGAGGAAAGAAACATCAGTCAGCTTTAAAAAACAGGGTTTGTTTCTTATCAACAACCAGGTGCTGGTGCTTTATGGAACTACCCAAACTCTTTACCACATGGTTATGTAGGCTTTCACCAATCTTCTCCACTTACTACTCTCCATCTCCACTGTCAGTGTCTTCCTACACACATCATACTGATCACTCAATTCTCTCTGGCTTAGCACCAGTCATCCTCTATGAAGCTTCTGCAATCTTCTACTCCATGACCATGGTCTGAGTGATTCAGAAAAAAGCCATGCAGGAGAGGAGACCCAGCAAAACAGTTTTCTTTTGAGAGGCTGAGGGCCCAACCACTCTGCTTTCTGTTACACACTTGCTCAGAGATCCTGATGCTGCCTCAGCTTTTCTTCTGGTTTCCCTGGAATGTTTTCACCAGGGAATATTGCAACAGTTAAATGCATATTTCTTGGCTACAGGATCACTGTAGGAAGAAGGTTATGATCATGCTTGCTAACATATGAGGTATACATAAGAGCAATGCTATTTAGACTCACAGAGAATGTGCAACTATCAAGAATGGGATGGTAATTATTGAAGCATGCAGTGCAGGAGCATTTCCTAGCAGGAGGACCTATGGCTTATGAAATCATCCCTAAAAGAAAGTTATCAGCAGCCAGGTCTCAGTCAACTTAAAGCAAACAGAATATGTTATTAATGACACTGAAATGACTTCTATCTGATTTTGCCTTGGTCCCCAGGAGCCTCCAGCGTTCACATGGTTTGTACAGAACTGACAGATATTTGTAAAGTCACTCCTTTATTCATAGTGAATCACTGGTTTTAAATTGTGCTCCCCTTCCAAACAACTTTTTCCTACTTCTGAACCATCAAAGCCTTAACTCATACCCCTGTGCAAGAGTCCCTCTTGCCTAATGGAGTGTATTTGGATGTAGTTGGTAAGTCTCATCCTCTGCAAATTGCCACAGAGGAGGAATGGAAATGAATGCACTCAGATGTGGTTAAAGTAAGTTCCAAACCATTTTGACATGTTTGGATTCTTGAATCTGGTCTTAAGGTGCTGTGCCTGCTTATAAAATGGAAGTTGAAGTTTTCCATTCTGCAGCCTTGGAAAAGACCTGCAAAAGGAGTAATTTATATTTGATTCAGTGGTAAGTGAGGAGCCTTCTTCACCAGCCATTATGTGCCTAGCAGAGATTTTTGCCTCTCTGGAGAATGAAGCCACTCAGATGAGGTACCTTCATGAATCCTTTTTGCATTGTATACATTTTGCATATGTGTAGACAATCTGAATGTAGCAGATCCTGTGCTTATGCAAACTCTCAAGTAGGAGAAACCCAACAACTAGAGCAACAAAACCAACTAAAACACAGCTGCAAATTTGGTGTGCAGAAGCACACATGTAGGAGAGCAAATCAACCCCTCATGGCTCCTTTCAACTTCCTTTGAAGTCAGTAGCAAAATTCCCATTGAGTTCAATAAGAACAAGAGGCAGCCCTTGAACTAGTAAAAAATCCTCATGAGGTTTTATAAGCTCTTTATACAAAACTTTATTGTAGTTGTATATGAAATACATTTTGACCCTATATCCACACACAAGATTGTGTGGCTTGTTGAGAATAATGTGACACCTCTACTCTGTCCAGGCTGTGACTGTCACTCAAGCCTTGGCTGTGCAGATGTCTGAGGATTCCAGGTTACCAAAGCAAGTTTTGTTTTTTACAAAGAGCCACTATAGAAAGGATGACAGCTCAAGTAGCTCATGTCCAGCTATTCAGGAGCAGGTTAGGTCAAGGCCATTTCTGGCCATCAGATGATCCAGCCTCCCTCATGACCACAGACACATGACAAATGTCCCAGCTAATTCTGCTTAGTTTTGTGGTAGTCTTGGACACAGATCATCACAGAGTATTAATACCAAGACTAGAAAACCTGGCAGAAGGAGATGGAATTGCATTAGAGCAGTTCCCTTTCACTCTTTTCTGATCATGTCCAGAGAGTGGTGATGGGCAGCTATTCCTCTGCTGGAGGGTGCTCAGCTGTGAATTCTCTAAGGGATCACTCATGTTGCTTCAGCTGTTCTACATTTGTATGAAGGCTCTGCAAATTTGTGAGACAATTTGGGAAAATTATTATGCTTGGTACTTCGTCTGGTTTCCAGCTGACTCAGAAACCATGGTCACTGGGCTTAACCAGTATTGACAGGAGTAATGTTTTAGCCAAAAGCCAGCTGGCTGAAAGTCTACCCCAAAAATATGGAAAAGATGGTGATCAGTAAATATAAACACTGTTGGCAGCAGTGGAAGCTTTGAGGTGGTGATTTATAACTCTGTTATCTCTCAGCTTGGTGGCACCCAGATTAGGAGATCCATGTAGCCCAAACAGGAGATACTCTGGGGATTCCAGGTAGCTCCATAAGACTCAGAGAGACGCCATAGTCGGCTCTAGAGGAAAGAATCCACTTCTGCACTAGTGCTGGGGTCATGAAAACAAAATGCACAAGCAAGTCGATTCAGTCCAGACTATGTAGCCTTGTACTTCAGCCCTAAAAAAACAATTATCGGACTGATCCACAATTCATATTCTCATCTTGAAAACATGAGCATTATCTGCCTCATGGGAATTTCTCTATAAAGCATGCAGTGGGATAGAGACCAGCAAGAAATGGCTGGTTTATGGTTGATTCAGCTACAAAAAGACGAATGTTCTGTTGTTTAAAATATTTACATGAAAATAAATTTTCTTGGATTTTTGAAAACTTCCTGATTAAATTATACCCAAATACTGGAAGAACTACTTCAGGAAAACAGACACTGTCATGTCAGGTAGTAAAGTTCTTTGACTATCTGGAACAAAGGTGAATGTTTTGTGGAAAAGTACACATTAGTAGGTTGAATTCATTAAATGCTAGTAATTTCAGCTCAGGTTAAAGCATCTGAGCCCTCAATGGGTTCAAGGGCACAGTATTAATCAACAAAGAAAGTTTCTAATCGAATTTGGCCTTGGGAAATTCTCTTATATATTCTTTCTGGGTGATGTTATTGTTTTTGGGGAGCTTATCTACTATCTTGCTGGGAACAACTATCCACTTTAATAAAGTGCCTAAAATAATGTAATAAACACACAGCTTATATCAATAGCATCGTATTTCCCCACATAGTATTTGTGTGTGGTTTAATTAGATGGAAGGATTACAGGAAAAGTTTGTGTCATAATGATTCTTTAAAGTGAAACCATAGATCAAAGTTCATAGCTGCCAAATATACAACTTTCAAAACAAGCTCAAGTGCTGCTATTAATCATGGCTGCTGGGGGATTTGATGACAAAGATTAAACTGCTGTAAAGGATACTGCTGTGCATCAGATTCTTGCAACTGTCATCAAATAGTCTGCCAGCTGTTAACAGGTCAGAAGAGTTGTCCAGCATTTACCATGGGTGGCTCTGTCACTGCAGTTGGTGAGGCTGTCTATGCCATGGTGACAACCAGTGACACCCTCCCAGACAGACTTTTGTGGGTTGTTATTTTTTACAGTGTGGCTGAAGCCTTAAGGTCTGCCTGTCGAGCAAACAAGAGAGGGAAACTGCACGACCTCAGCCTCAAAGCACTGTATCCTCACAGGAACATCCCTTGTGTGAAATATTTTCTCTCTTATTTTTTGCATGGAGCACCTTCTCCTAACTGCATGTTAAGAGTGCCCACCTGTGGAGCTGAGGTGTTGTAAATTCACTCCTAGTTTATTTCTCAGCAACCACTCTGTATAGATAAGCCCTCAGAGAGTACCTCAAGGAGCAGCTTTCATCCCATTTGCAATTACACCATCCCTCTCTCCTTCCACACTGGATCATGTAATATCCCTGTGGGAAGCTACAGCTCTCACTTACACAGAAACATAATATAAAGGAAGTATGTAAAGCATACTTTTCAGGGTGGGAGCCAACAACCTGTGACCCATCAGCCAGTGCTCTGCAGTGGGTCATGGATGGCCATTAGATGGCATGTAGAGAGTTGTTAACCTACAGACCTACAAAGTGCTGCTGTCGCTGCTCATATGAAACTGTGTGCTGCAGAAGGGGCCTTTCTGAGCTCCAGCTCTGCTGAGGCTGAAACTGGTATCACACTCCTGCACTGAGCTGGTGGTGGAACAGATGTGAATGACAGTCTGACGCAACAAGCAACTGGAGATTCAAATCCAAAACCACAGATTTGACTATAGTCTTCAAAGTTGAGGGGAGTTACAGATCTGAATCCAAACTTCACAGCTGCAGCCAGCTATAAAACAAACTTGTCTATATAACGGGTCTAATTCAAATTACATCTGAATATATGTCATCTCTGGGAAAGTTTGGAGACACATCTGGCTGGAAATTTTTAAGCATCTTCTCATCTTTGCTAATAGCATCTTTATAAAAACAAAAACAAAAACAACTAACCAAACAAGAATGTGAGAATGTTAAGACTTAAAATGGATGGCATTCAAACTTAGATTAAGTAGTTCAGCTTACCAAAATCTTTCATTCTACCCAACACTTCACAGATCACTCCTTAATCTAACTGTTCTGTCCTCTACTGAATGGAAGGATGTGACACTAGACAGATCATTTTTAGACATTCATGATGGTATATTTTGATGTCTAAAGCGTCCGTACTCACAGACCAGTCTTCATTTGCCTTAGGTTAAATTTTGTTTTCCAGCTCTTCTCTTTCCACAAAAAAAATTTGTGGGACTGGAACCTTCAGTGCTATAGCCCAAAGATATTTAGTCCACTTCTCACCTTCAACAAAATATAGCAAAGTGAAGTAAACGTCTGCTTAGTAATTGCTTTTCTATGCAGTGTAAGATGCTTTTTAGTTACCACCACAAGGATGACTGGATTGCACGGATTTGGCCTGCAATGAGTTCTCCCCGAGATCTGGTCTCTTAACACGTCTGTGGGGTCTGTTTAACTCTTGTGAGGCCACATAAGATTACTAGAATCACATAAGTGGCATTTGCTTGCATGTCCCTGTGTGACACTGACAGTACCCTGCAGGAGTATTTTGCAAGCAATCCATAGTGCTCACTGCATCAGCCAGGCCTTTATCACACACCTATAGCAACGGGGGGACGTATCAAAGGGTCTTTGCAGATGCCTCTGGAAGCATTGGTATCCACATTGCACTTCAAAGAATACAAAGACTATCTGCGAACACTCCCCTGAATTTGGACCCATTTTTCTGCTTTTCTGGTTCCTGCCATCTTACATTTAAACATGGCATCTGGTTTTCTTCTTACTGAGAATCATATACCAAGTATAGTAACCAGGAAAGGGTGGGGAAGTGTTTTTCTTTGGGTTACTGAAAAACGTTGCCTGAGGAATGGAAACACTGCTGTGATTGTGATACAACCTCTATTTTTATTACTTTTCTCTGTAAAATACAATAAAAAACATTGTGGGGAAATATATAGTCAATTATCTGCAGTGGAAAGGAAACACCATCCATCAGCAAGGCTTCTGGGGGATGAAGCAACGAGTTGCAGCCTTGTCTTGTCTTTCAGTCTACGGCTCAAAAACTGAAGAACCATAAATTTAAAAACAAAATATGAGAATGTGAAATGCAAAAACCAGTTATCCATCTGAAAAACATCACAAATGGCCAGAAAAATGGCCAAGACCATTATGACTACAGCTGCTGCATGGCTAAAGCTCTCCAAAACAGAAATGGGGATGTCTTAGGGTCTGGAAATGTGGTATCTATAAAGCTAAAGTCAGTGGCAACATAACAACTGACCACAGCAGGTCCAGGCTTCCTCCAATGTGCTCTAAATTTATTCTTGGCTCTCTATTATAATAAAACCAGTGGTATGCAAATGAACATAAGGGCATGGAATAGTCAAAGTGGCAGCAACATTGACAAAGGCCAAGTCTGTGCTGGGTTATGCTTAACATTCAGGTAGACCAAGGATTTTCACATCACACTTTATCCTTCCTTTGATGTCAGCTCTCAGTTTAGACTACAGCCTCCCGTGGGAGGTGCACTGAGATATGCTTAGATAGAGCTATACATTGTGGGTGCCACCACAGCACCTGTGACATTCCAGAAGTGTGTGGTGGCACTGCAGGCTCCATTTGTGTGATGTCCATGTCTCCTGCCACTCCCTGCTGCAAAACTGGAGCCCAGGTGCTTGTCTTGAAACCGGAGTGCTACCCCCAACATTTAGAAAGGCCTCAAAGAAAAGAAATGGAAATGCATCCATCTCACGGAAGCTTAATGTTCATTCTGCAGTAATGAAAGATGTGAGATATCGACTATTTAAGTGCCAATAAATCTCTGAAAGTGATACACAAACGAAATTCAGGTGAGTATTTCTATATGCCCACAGTATTTGACCAGATTTACTGATGCTTCTTCAAAATATTTATTTTATGGACTTCAAGTTCTAAAATTGAGGCAGAAGATTCAGATTTTCATTTTGCTGTAATTGCTCTGTTTGGGCACCAGCTATCTGAAATGGTTTTATGGACAATTCAACACTGCTTTTCGAGACTAAGTGGTGAATACATAGGATTTCAAGAGTAAGTGGTAACTGCAAAGGACTTCTTATTTTTGGGGGGTAACAAACACCTTTTCAGGGTTTGAACACAGCAGCACTGACAAGAAGCATTTAAAGCAACTTGAATTCTCTAGAAATGTTATTACCTAAGGATGTAAGTCATCACCTCTTACAAGTGTGTGTCCCCTTGTCAAGTCAGTGTTTTGAATCAACCATGTAACTGAGGAATATGATGGAATATAAGGCAGAGAATGAATTTTCCTATAGTTTGACATATCTACAACATATCTAACTGTGTTAGATACAAGGCAAAATATTGAATCTTGAGGATCCCATTAATGAAGAGCTCAACTAACAAATTAATAGTTTTTGTCATCTGAAGTGCAGAGTCAGCCCCAAAAAAGCACTAGTTCATTATGAGTTGCAACATTTTTAAACACACTTCTATACAAATTAATTACATATATTATCTTCACAAAAAAATATACCCACATAACTTGTGAGCTACTTCTGAGGACGATTTCTATTTTTTTTCTGTTGAACTCCTAAGGTACAGGCTTACTAGTATTAATGACAACAATGTCCATGACTTTCAAGTTGCTCCAGTTGTCTCCCTGCTGAAGCAGAAATGAGCCCTCCTAAAGTCTGATGGTGTTATTAGGAAAAAAAAAAATAGACTGTTCTTTTATTAAAAACAGAAGCTTTCATTCTCCCTGGAGGTCTGATATTTATGATCGAGCATTTCATGCCTACTTCTCTTGTCCTAATTCTGGTCATTTGCAACAATGCTGGTGTTAAGTGACTATGAAACCCTAGTCTCTGAAATAATCAGATTTTCAGGCCCTGTGCCCTCCGTCACATGGAATCATTTATTGCAGTACAATAGGAAATAAGGCCACTATGCCTAATAGTATTTCTGGAGGGAGAAATGCTGCTCACTGCTGAGTAACAGTATGCCTAGATGATTATTGGTTGTAAATTCTGCCTTCAAAATCAACGGCTTCTTGCATTTAGAACTAGCAGAACCAAAGGGCAAATTACCAAAGAAATACAGAGAGAAAAAATCTGCAGAGTACCAAGCTCCCACTCAAGAAACTGGTCACATGGAAGAGCTCACTTCTCAGATCCAGTTGATATAGGGCAGCTGAACTGGTCTTGGCAGCTGGGATGACATGGGCTGTAAGAAATACTACAGTTCCATCATTGGCTAAAGACCCTGGCAAGCAGCTCAGTCCTTTTCCCCACATAAAAACCTCACAGCTCTGCTTTCAGCCGAGTTTCTCCTTACACACAGCATCTGCTGAGAAGATTGTTTTGCATAGAAATAACAACAGAAGTCCAACTGCAAGTGGTTAAAGCATTGTGGACTTGTTGGAGCTTGTTGTATTAAGTCTCTGAAATTCAGGGCTTACCTTCGAGTCCCTGCCTTTGGTCTTGTTGAAACTGTAGTGAAAAAAATAGGCCCAAGCCTCTCAGTTTTCCAAATGTAGTAAAAAGTGTTTGAATACACACTTTAATATATTTTCTGTGGCATTTTTGTAAAATACAGATATATAATTATAGATATAATGCATATATAGCATTTACTGTATTGATAAAAAGCTAGTCTTTTCACAATGACAAACCAGTATTTACAATATGATTCAAATTTTAAGGAAAAAAATAAAACAATATTGTGTGGTTATATGATAAGAATAATTTGAGGAAAAATAAGAGACCAGTTCTAAAAATTCCCAGACAATAAAGTACATAGTCTTGACAGGAGCACCACCATGAACATCCGTGCACAACCTCTGATTTTTTTCCTCTCCTTATAGGAACATGCATGATTTAGGTCTTCCACATTTCTACCTAGTCACAGCTCTTAAGTTGATATTGCTACTTATGCTTTTTCAAGTACAAATTAATTGTACCATCTTTCCACTTATGTATTCTTCCAGCTGCAAAATTTCAAAGTTTTGGCCAGAGCAGGAATAACTACGCACAAGTTACTTCTTAATTTAAACCAATAAAGCTACAACAATTTGCATAGTTGAAAATTTTCCCATCTTCTACACATCTTAGAAGCATTTCACAAACCATTAGCATCAGTTTGAATAGCATTTTTAGCATTGCAGGTCTTCTCTAGGAAGTTTGCCACAAAGGACACTGCACTCCCAAGACCAGCGACAGAGCTGAAATACACGAATGCTCTTTGTTATCCTCATATATGAACACTCCCCAGCCATTCATCTGTAACACACTGTCCACAGCACAGCAAATGTAAAGATGATCTTCATCTTCAATGTACTGTCACACTTTCCTCAGGGGAAGAGAAGTGCTATTATCACATTTTTCAGAAGAAAAAGATCTGATAGAGACTGAGTGAACTTAAACTTTCTAAGTGACCTTTCTGAGAAGATCTAAGACAACAGAGAAGCAAACCCACATCACCTCAATTGCATCATCTTTTCTTTCTAACTTTGGATGAGAACTTTACACATATCTTTAACAGAAACAAATACATAACCAATAGAAATAAAGCATTCTTCAGGCACAGGCTTAAAGATTGCTGTTCTATTCCCAGATAAGAGGAGGTAGCAAGAGGGCTGTTTCTGCATGTATTATTGCCATCCCACTGAAGAAATATTAGCTAAAATGAGTTTTTTCGAAGTGAGAATGTGTAAGGCAAAGTGCTGGTTTTGCACATTTGACATCTGGTGAGAAGGAAAGAACTATTTGCCTGAAAAGATATAGAAACACTTCAGACACATGAAAATTCACCTTTGCCAAAAAACCCAACAAACATAAACCTGAAAGACCTTCATCTCCTTCAATGCTGACTGGGGAAGCATTTTCAACTACATCTGTACCCACTTTACAATGCCTTTACATCACCTGCACAATATATATGAGGATTAGCAAACTGTTGAAGATGACCTGTTCTCCCAAGCACTAAAATTTGTTTCACAACCTCTATGGTTCAGCTCTGACAGACAGGCAGCTGAGAGGCAGCTTTTGCAGAAGGACTGATACACACCTGGGCTGTGCAGGTGCAGATGAGGGCAGAAATTTCACCATGGTATCTCCCTGTGTCCTGGTCACTCTGGAGAATCTGGTCAGGAGCAGATGGTGAGCTACATTCTTACTATTTAGAAATTCCATTTAAGTACCATTTAGAAACCAGAGGTGGGAATGAAGGAAACCTCTCCAATTCCAGGACAAAACAAGAGCAACAGGAAGGCAGCTATGACAATGCTCTGCTTCCAGAAATACTTTTGGGCAAACTGGGTCATCTGCCTAATTGATATAGGTGATGTATTTTTGAAATACTGAGGATGCAGGACCTTTCGCCCTTATTAAAAAAAAAAAAAAAAAAACAGCCAAGCAAACACAAAAGAAAAAAACCAAACCCAAAACACATCACACACGCAAAACAAGTAAAACCAATAATGGAATTTCTCATCCTGCTCATTTTTTTTCCTAAATCAAACTGCATTTTCCTTTAAAAAAGTAAAAATACAAAAACAAAGATACATTAGAATATCCTACTGTCCAGTAAATGTCTTATAGGCAATATTTATGGAGGAAAAAATGCATCAAGCCCTACCTTTGACCAAAATTAAGCACTCCAATGTTCATTTCATACAAAGGAATGCTGCTTCTAGTGCTGTTGGTTTGAATTATTCCTATCACCACAATTTGAATACACATTATCTGTCTTCAAATATATAATCATAAATCTAGACTAATGCTGAAAAAAACAAATCCTATTGAGAATGCTGTGCTGTTGATAAGCTAAAAACAGCATATAATGAAAAGGCAAACTAATCTTTCTGTTTATTTTGTAAATAATCCATTATCTAAACTTCTATTTTAGGCTAGGTGCTTGATGCTTAACACTAAGAAGTCCAAATACCCTTCGTATCCCTTATAACAGAGAAGAAACTTGTAAAATGCCTTATTTGCATCAGCTTATTGTATGAGTATTTTAAAGAAACTCACTAGTACTATAGGAAATGTAAGTGGGCTTTTTTGTGTTGTTTAATACTCCAAGTGTCACTTCATTCTTTAAAGGGGTTAGAACAGAGGAGGGGGAAAGGGGAGGAAGTCTTACTTAATTTGTTGCATATGTCCCAATGTGTTATACAACTAAGTGTATTATACCAGAAAACTAAAGCAGTCTGCACTGCAGCAAACTCTGTGTAACTCAAAATGGGAGAACAATCTGGCCACAAGCAAGTCAAAATTTCAGTGAAACTTCCTCTCATATTATATATACACACACTTTACAAGCTACATCGAGTGTCCTTTCATATTCCAAAAGAAATACATTGTAGACACCAAACATACTGTACTTTTACTTAAAGGCTTCATCAAACCATATGTGCAGACACTTGAGAAGATGAGAGTGTCAAGCTTCCTAGGGTCCTAGAGTCAAAGAAATTCTGCTGCCCCCCACTGCTAAGTAAGTGCACTCCTTCCACGGGGGGCAACATCTGCCGATCCGTCATGGTTCCACTTGGCGAGGACCCCAAGAAACTTCCTTGGGAAGAAACGATTTTCTCAGGACTGGCAGCCAGTTTAGGGGATGTGGAAAAGTTATATCCATAGAGCGCACAGGGACTGTGCAGTCTAAACGTGTTGTAGGAGCCTTGGTGGGGTTGATTAGTGGTAAAGGCATTGCTGGATGGGGAAGGCATGATGTACTGGAGCTGTGGAGACATCCCTGAAATCTGCATGGATAAGCCAGTCTGCGGGCAGCTGAATGCATCCCCATCGTTGCCACTCATGGACATATTCACAGTTGTGCTGCTCGACACACCGACATAGGAGGGAGTCCTTGGGGGCGCAAAGGTCTCACTGGTCTGGTTTGTGAGCCGGTTGTAGGTTTCAGCCAAGGAGGTGCTGTATCTGTTCAGGGTCAAGCCTGAGCGGGCACAAGCTGTGTAGTCAGCTGGAGCAAGGGTACACAGCTGGCTAGTGTTGGGACTGAGGTGGAAGGCTGGAGATGAGCAAGGGGAGCCCGGTAAAAGGTGAGGGTGGGTAGATGGCACTCCACTGCCAGATCCCTGGAGTAAAGTAGAGGAACCTGCATTGCCTGGAAGAGAATATCACAGTGTAAGAAGCACATTGGGAAGGGTCCACTTCCTGGGTGAAAAATCAAGACCTTTGTCTTTCATAATAACCCTTGAGATGAAATCCAACTCAATTAATTAAAAACTTTTACATACATGTGCAAGGGAATGTGTGAGTAAACCACATGCATATTTCTAAAGAAACAACTTGACCAAGAAGGAGAACTCAAGTTACATTTTTACAACCATCACTCAGTACTTAGAGCTCCTGCCCAAAAGGTTAACCACTTCTTATATGACATGGAAGGAAATTGCATGGCAAATTAAAATGTAGACAAGTGAGTACCGCATCACAGGAAGCCTTCTTCAAAATGATGATTTTTGGCTTGTCTATGTTCTTGCTACAGTCCAGCATGTGTTCCAAGCACTCCGTGCCTGACTGTCACTACCAGAGCAACAGCTGAGGAAGCAGCTCCTTAGCTGATATGACAGAGGCTCTCACAGATAACAGCTCCAGAAAAGTTCCTAGCTTCAGAACAAAACTTCAGAAGAAAAAACTTCTGACTTCAAACCAAAAAATTCTGAGAACAACCAAAAAAATTCAGAACAACTTCAGGAAAAGTGTAAGCTAAATACTGCGAATAGCTGCTTCATTTATTGAATGCACAAGAGCGCAGCAAACTGTTTGCAAATTGTTCATTTCCTGATATCAGAACTTTTTATATTACAAATACCAGTGCTGAATGCTCCTGAAAACACACGGCTTGCTATGGTGAAGCTTTTTCTTGGGACTGAAAGTTTCCCAGCTGCAAGGAACACTTCCTTTTCTTAAAAGATTGCATCTTCCTGAAAACTCAGTTTAAAAAAATTAACTGGGGCCTTTTACAATCTCCCAGGCAGAAGATGCTTAATAAGGAAGACCTTCTGCTTATGAATCACATTAACAATCAAACAGCTTGATGCTGCAAAGAGAGAAGTGCTGTCAATAAGTTAAGAGATTATCATAATAGGTGAGCTAGTAAAAAAAATATATATATTATTAATGAATATTGCCTGCTGCTGCTTCTCTGTTAACAGGACACCACAAGCATAAGGCACCATTAGGCACAGCCACATTACAGAAATCCTGGTGTAAGACACATTTATCTTTTAATCTCCATCAATGCTTCCAGTACTTGAAGATGGGCACTTTTAACGTCAATAACCAGGGCAAATTTCAAATGGAGTCTTTCACAAAGTCTCTATGCCCAATGTATAGATGACTGAAGATTTTGCAAGGATCCCAGTTTCTGTCCTCAGAATATCAAGAGTAACTTCAACAATCTCCTTAACCTCAGGCAACAGCAGAAAAGGAAGTGAGAAGTTCACGGCAGCAGGTCCCCTGCTCTGAAACAATGCTCCTGCATACAGACAGCCAATAAAGCTGGTCTGTCTCCTAAAAGGATTAACTGCATCGTCAGTCGCCTTTCAGTCTTACACAGTCTGACAAGGTATTTCAGGTCTCATTCTATCTTCTCATTATCTTCTCAGCCTCTTTGAGACTGTCCCTCACCCCCATGTTACTCCCAAAACTCTGCCAGCGCTCATCCAATGTATCTATGACTTGGCACAAAACTCTTTTAGTTGCCCATATCAAGAACTGATACTCAAAATTTCTCAGAGGAGTGAACTAAGAAGTCGACAAAAGTGATTTCTCTGAATTTCTCTATGCTCTGGATTTTTGTTCTGAAGATGTTTAACAACTTTGTCATCAATACATTATCAAGGAAAGAGACTGGATGTTTGTAAATTTGGTGACAGAAAATGCAAAAAATTGTGACAAATATGTCTGATTTAGCTGGTAAAAGGCTGAGAGGTTTTCTATGTGCATTGGCATACTCTGTAAACAAAAGAATTCAGAAAAGAGTACAGAGATTCCATTCTATGTCCAAATGGGCCATTTAAATATTTTTCTCATTCATGACATTACCTACACAATGGGGAAAGTGGAAACAAAGAAGTTTCCATAAACTGTGAGGAGCAGGAAAAAGCAAAATGGAGAGGAGATCCATTTCTTTAAGCTCTAGGATGCAGATAAAGTATGTTGGCCCATTTACCGAACAATGTAAAGGTCTTTAAGAATCAAGAAGGGGTTCTATGAAGAAAACGAATTAAGCTTTCTCCTATTTACTCATTACTTAAGAGAGCATTTATTGTCTCATTACTATTTTTCCTGAAAACACAAGTCGTTTGGATGCAGTTTGGACGTGTACAACAGAAGTAATCTGTAAGTGATCTCTACCTTTTTTATGTAGCCAGAGCATAACTAAGGAATAGGTTAATCAGTCCTTAAGTAACTGGCATTCTCCTCCACATGTGATCTGATTTTTCTTTACAATCTAACATTTTTATTGCCAGGGTGGTTGAGTTAGCATTAGTTTTCTAACTTAGAGTAACTCTGATGAGGGGGGATGGCTGCACTGTGGTTAGTTGGTTGTTTCTGTCTTGCAAGTGACACACTTACCTAGACTTTTGTAAGGTGTGATGGGCAAAGCTTCACCTTTCATTTTTGTTTTGAAAGAACACAAAGACACTCGTTACCTTGTTTGGGTATCCCAGGTATGTCTTCAAATGTAAGTGTCCTCAGTGAAGGTCTCCAGAAGGCATAAGACTCTACCAGAGCTTCCAGTCCCATTCTGTTTAGAACAAAAGAATCACGGTGTAATGAAAGCAAGCTGTATTTTGCCACATGTCTCTGGATACTCTACCTCAGAAACATATAAAAATTGGTAACATTTCAAGACCATTTTCAGCTTGATTTTGCTTTTTAAAAGAGGGCCTTACAGCCTATCCATGAGATCATTGAGACTTGCAACCACTGGGTTGACAGCACAGAAAGTGTTTTCCAATTCCACAAGCCTGGTTCTCTATTCCAGTATTTTGGGCCTTTTGGGTGGGCTGTTAGAGTGGGAAGACTTGGCTAAAATGATTTTAAGTGTTTTGTGTTTAAAATTTTAACTGCCAGAGGAATAATCTGCTATTTCTTCCTAGAAAAAAGGTGATTCACCAACAACTTCTATTAAAACAGGATTTCCAATCACTACTCATGCACTGGAAAATCTCACTTAGAACATGAGCAAAGCATGGATGTACAGCTGTTTTGCTACTAAAATCATGTATAAAACAACGTTGTTTTGCTAAGCAAAATGCCTTTAGAAACTGAAAATTTTCACTCATTTTCTTGCAGCAGCATCCTGAGAAAACATAAGTAACTGTGTAGACAATGGTGGCAGATACTATTTAGAAGAATCTCTGTTTCCTGAAGGTAAAGGTTAATTTGTTTTCTGACAGTTATTTATGAAAAATGCACCTCAGAGGTATATAAACTTAGAGGTATAATTTTGGCTTGTTATTTTTGACTTCTGGGCCACAGACGCCTGTGTCAGCATCAGGCACCCACCAAACACAAGTGCTTGCCTTTGAGCTGCAGTACTTTGTAAACCTGAATTATGCAAATAGCCCAATTTGAAGCAACCAGCATGTTCTGATACTACTCCTTCCAGCAGGAACACAAATGTCTGTCAGGAAACATTTATAAAGCATTTATTAGCTGAACATGGACTAAAAAGATAGCCTTAATTTTCTGCAGTAATGGTGAATTTTCATTTCTAGTTAAAGTGGAGATAAAAGCCACCTCCTGGAGGAGTGTAGCCAAGGCGATAATTTATACAAGATGCCTTCGAACAATTTCCACATTTTATCACCACCCTAATTTGCGCTATCAAATGCCCAAGTTCATTTAACAAAACAGTTATGTTTTTCCCAAAGTATTTAAAGGGAGAAATTCTGGTCCTTTCCTGAGTAAAAGTTTTTACAGGGTCAAACTTAAGACCCAACTGAAGAATGAAACCATTCTCAGCACATAAATTCTGTTGCACTTTGCAAATGCACAGGGAATGTTTTTAAAGGGTGAAGCTACTGATTTCTGTAAAATAGCCTGTGGGACTGAGCGGGAATGACCTAGAAGGGCTTATTTTTAATTAAAGAGAATTACTGCATGTTGCAATGCAGAGTAAGATAGCTGCATTAAAGCAATATTGAAAAGTCAGGTATAATTTTACCACAGTGTATTTTTTAACTTATTGCAGACTAAAATGCCTCAACGATAAACACAACAGCTAGAACAATGAGGATAACAGAAAAATAACATTTAATTTCAGTATTTAGTAACAGAGCAAAATAATAATCCACTGAGTATACCAATAGAAATTTTCCTTGACAATTAAATTTCTGAGCTGAATTCCCAACCACACTTAGCCAGTAATGCAGACTATAAAAGAAAACAGTGATACTGACTTCAGATGAACAATGTCAATTTGCAACAAACAAGAATTTGCAGAGTCAATTCTGTAACGAGCACATTTGTAGAGTAAAAGCACTCAGACCTCATCTAAAGCCTGCTTCAAAACATTTTAGAGATGCTGACTCTTCCTTCAGGACTCGCCTTCTTAATCCACTTCCATAAAAAAATCAAAATCAATCAAAATATCCTGTTTTTTTCTAATGCCTGAACCAGACTATTCCTAATAGCCAAACAAAAAAACCCTCTCTGGATATACCCAGTCCCATAACTGTATTTGTGTGGTTGCAGATGCAGTATTCTTACATCACTCTCAGATAACTCCAGAGCTGTCCTGCCGCATTAAAACCCGTTCAAAACCAGTTTCTGAACAATTCTTTCCTTTCTCACTAAAAGGCTATCTTTTCTTCTTTTGTATAACTTTATGGAAGAAATTCTAAGTCCACCTAAATTTGCATGTTTCAGAGGATCAGGGTTTCACACCTTTTAGGAAATTCCATAGTACTTATTTTATAGTTCTGCAAATAGCAAGCACTATTAGTTTATTAATAGCAAGCAGAGACACTGCCTTTGAGAGAGAGAGCTTTCAAACAGGGCACGTATGGAAACCCTTTTCTTCCTAAAGGACACACAGTATGTTTTGCTTCTTCAGTCACTGCATTTACCTGGAAGCTACTGTTCACTTAATTTCTAACCACAAGGCTACAAAAGAGGGCAAAACTCCATTTATGTCAGTGGCCACAGAACATGAATACTTATTTCTTGCTTGAAGACAAAATCTCAGCCATACTGAAAAGATACTTACAGTGAATGCCTCTTTACAACTACTTCATCCCTCCTATAAGTATTCATTTTCCAAAAACTACTCTCATTTGCTGTCCAGTTTCAGGTTTTATGTAACTCAGGTGTAAGCAAAAAACAGGCTTTAATGCTGTAGCTTCTGCTAATAGAAAAGCTCAATAAAGCAACTATCGAAAAGAAACTCTCTGATCATTCCTACCAGCACAGTCTGCTCCCTTCTCTGCAAGGCCTGGTCATAAATATAGCAGCTGCAGACACCAAACACAATGTGGTCGCTGGAACTGATGTATACTATACACCACAATGAAATATTGCTCTTTTTTTTAGCTGAAATGGTTTAACATACAATTCAAAACAGGCTTAAGTAGCTTGCATTAAACAGTCGTTGGATAAAATACCTCATCGGCACTGGCAGCCCAAACCAGACCTAAATCTCCACTTTGCACTACTCAGATTTCCCACTGCTATTTTGAAAGATTCACGGATCAAGAGAAAACAAGCAATTAATTAGTCCATCTGCAACAGAAGAGGTGGAAACCAGTCTCATTTCAAGGTCTCGTATAACCTGCTAGAAAAGGCATTCACCTAGGAGCGGATTTAAAACTTCTTAGACTAAACAGGCCCACTTCCTAGGCTAGTGTACTAAAGGTTACTGCACAAACCATTTTCTCCCCCTTAAGGGGGAAACAAGCCATATATCCATGCTATATGCCACTTACATGCAAGAGAACCTGCACCTGTAGTTTGACAATGGCATATCTGCAACTTGTGTCTCCAGCCAGGAGAAAGAGGAGATTTCTAGCACAGCCTGAAATCGTGGAGCTGAGTATACATGAAGTCCATTTGCAGCCTTCATGATGTGTCACTGCTTCCACAGAAAGGAAACTTGAGTACGAGACGAGCCAAGTGCCAGTCTGCTCTTGACCCAGATGGTCACAGGTGTAGCAATGGGAACTCACCACAGAGAACATTACTGGGAAGTCTCAGTGGTCCCTCAAGGAGTCTGAGTTCTCAAATTAGTTTGTCTGTAAGTATAGGTCTGTAAGAACAGCTTTCACAAGCTGACTCTGTCAGCAGGAACAAGCCCAGCTCCTTCCCAACACCTACCTGTTACGGCCCGAGTCTCTAAAGCCTTTGGCAAATGGATTCCTATCAATCTTCAGACGAGTTATCTGTGAATATGATTAAGAGAAATTGTTACCTGTAAACTCAGATAAGTAGCACAGAAAGCAACTCTCCTGACAGAAAAAAAGCTGACAGAGGAAACATCTTCATATTTATATGGTTTAAGATGGTTGTCCTGAAAAAATAAAAAAACAAATAAAGCCCAATCTTCTGATCATTCTTTTTGCACATCCCTGGAGATGCTAATAGGTGTTCAAAGTTGCTAAATGGCAGTTGGAATTACTGAGAAAAAAAGTCAGGCAAATGCCCTTCTTCATTTAAGAGACTATATTGTCTAACTGCAATAAAATGTAAATTAAATTTTATTTCTGTACTGGTCAAAAAAGAAATGTGTAAAGAGAGATTATCTCTAGGTTATTATCCTCCATGAAAAAAATCCCAAGCCAAACCAACCAACCAACAACCCAACAAAACACACCACAACCCAAATAACTGTAATTTATTTTAATGCATGGGAAAGTCACCAAATACTTATATTTCAGTATTTACATGGCTCTCCTGCTCTTCTCTTTGTAAAGATATCCATGCATATGTAATTTCAAAAAATACAGCTACAATAATTTATACGGAATTAATAAGATGTCACAAGACTAATTATGGTGTCATTATGTATGCTAATACTTAGACTAGAGGTAGGAAGAGCCGAGTGATACAACCTGCAGTTTACTTTTGATTTTGAATCCGTGTGGACCCAGATAAATTGCCCTTAATAATATAAGCTGAATGCAGTTAATATAAACAACTGCAACTTTCTTCAGAACTCAGCTTCTCTGTTAAGGTCCTGGGAGTATTAAAAGCACTGGAGTCAGGAGCAAAAGTGCTTTAAAAATTCTCTCCAGACACATATCTACATTTAAAGGTATAGAAACACCTTTAAAAATTAGACTGCTCTTTGCCTTGTTCTTCAACTCTGTGTTTATAACCAAGACACCATTAAGCATGCTAATTAGACTGTGTGATCTCCATAATAAGAAAGATTTTTTACATGCAGCATCTCTGAAGGTTCAGCTATAGCCTCCAGGCACTACAGCAATACAAACAGTGAAAACTACTTGTAATAAAAAAAAAAGAGTTAAGATAATTCTGTTTGAATAAGTGATATAATGAAACTATCTGCTTTTCTCCTATCTCTTACATCTCTGGTCTCCTCTGAAAAGGCTGTAAAGTGCTAATCAGAAAGCCCAAATTACCTGTTGATTTTGGTATGCTGTGACAGTAGTGAAAACTGTCTCTGGAAAGGAGAAGGCTTTCACCCCTTCTCCTGAAGGGATGGGCTTGACAGGGGACAGATCATCACCACAGTCTTTTCTGATGACATGCACACGAGGCTGGTATTTATGCATAGAGTGAAGGATAATCTACGTGGTCACGAAAGAAAAAAGATAACACTTGTTAGAAAGGACACCCTGCTGTTTCAGGACTAATAACTTTTTGGAACAGATTATGGTATGTGTTTACCATGCCACTTACTGGAAATAAAATGTTTTCTTTAACCTCTGGAAGTTCTTGTTACAGTAGTCTAATCCCTGTGCATTGATATTATTGCCAACCCTAAGCATTTAAAAATTACGACTCAGGAGCTCCCAATTCAGAGACTGGCTCAATTGAAACAGGCTCAAAAAAGGAAAAAAAGAAGGGAAAAAAAAAAAAAAAAAGAGAAATCAGGAGCGAAGTCCAGGTCCCACTGAAATTATGAAAGTTTTGTCACTTTTTTCCACTGAAGTCTGGATTTGACCTAACAGGATTAACAGCAGCAGGAATTTGCCTTTTGTTTTTGGAACCTTTAGGATATGTATTGGAACAATTTTTTCCTTATATCCCAAAGGCTGGAAAAAAATCTTGGTTGGAACACAAGCTGAGACTCTCACACTCTGAAGAAGCATAAACTTAAGAGCAAAATCATAACAAAACCCAGAATTCTGAAGTGTTAGTGCTCATCAATTTATAAAACAGACAATGTTTTCAATTAAAAAAACCCTCCCAGAATACAAAAAACTCAATCAAAAATAAATAATAAAAGCGAAGTGGATTAACTTATACTGCATAAAATTAAACACACAAATAACTCTTGATACTGCACCCTAATTTTAAAGGAGAATTAAAATACAGAATTTTTCCTCTATTTTACACCACTTCAGCTAACCACTATTAAAATAGATTTCAAGAAAAAAAAAAAATTGAAGTTCAACTATTATTGTTGGAAGCCCTAAGAAATTAGTAACTTGATAAATAAATAGTCCTATGGCTACTGGCCTGTGGAACCACTAATCAACATTCTAGGGAAGCTTTTTAATTTCCTGCTCCTTGAGCAGGCTCAGAATATGCGTGTGCTCAAGCACTCAACAGAGCCCTTATGTCAGACACCATGGATGTCCATTCACCCAAATTGCATAGAGGACATCACATTCATTTGGATAAACTAGAGTTTGGCTAGTTTAATACACTTGGTCCTGGCCAGATTACATGACTGTTTTGGTAAGGCAAGTTTCTGGATAATCAAGGGGTTTATTAGCCTTTGAGTAAGGTTTTGACAATGACATTGGAGGCCCAAATTAATTTGCTCAGGGAGTGCCCTATGGATGTTCTCATATAAAGTCTTTTTCAAGTTTCTGAAATCTTGAACAGAGCAAGATTTTTTTGTCGTGCAAAAGTATTTTCTCTTTTACAATACTCCTTTCAGTTCTCCAACAGCAAAGATCTACAAAATGAAAATGCAGAGAGGACAGCACGTTCCTCACCCCGTTTTCCTGTGAACACCCAGTGGTACCAGGGGAGATACTGGTGCAACAGAAAAAGAAATTATCAAGAAAAGATGTTGTACAGTTCGAATCCACTGCTATTCTGTGCCTTACCATTTGTCTGCGTGCCACTGAGTGTGCCACCTTCTCTCCCACATGGATTACTTGACCCCATCAGCTCTGTGGTGCAAACCACTGCTGGCCCACACATCACCGATAACCCTGGCAGCTACAAAGAGCTCTGCTCACACATCAGAACAAGTGAAATCAAAGCAGCACAAAGATGAACACCCCCCACTTCTTATCTGGGTGGCTATTACAGCCAAACTGATCCATGTCATCTCCGAAGAGCAACCTGTCTGGCCTCTGTCGTGTACTGAAATTTCCTGCATTGACACACTGTTTTGGCAATTAGCAAATCGATAGCAATATTTTTTTTCTTGATTTTGTATCATGTCTTCTAATAATGGGATTTTTGTTAGTGATCTGAAGGAC
The DNA here is from genome assembly GCA_037013685.1 of Acridotheres tristis. Taxonomy (NCBI): domain Eukaryota; kingdom Metazoa; phylum Chordata; class Aves; order Passeriformes; family Sturnidae; genus Acridotheres; species Acridotheres tristis. The sequence goes on along the minus strand of CM072887.1, from coordinate 77,868,330 downwards.
TCTGAACTCTAAATAATGTATATCTGCAAGGCCCTTGTGAATTAAAGAGCAACATATGAAGACAGGACATAAAAGGAGAGGGAAATGCAACATCCACTCCAAAAACAGTCTAGCTCTATTATTCAAAGCATCACCTAAAGCTACTGTGAAGAAAAAGCTAAGGAAAAGGAGATTCCAGCTTTTCATTTCACAGTGCTTGCACATTCAGAAGCACCAAGGGGATCTAACAGTTAATCTGAGAAACAGCAACTTTCCCTTCATGCCCTTCAAATCCAACACCGAAAAACCCCAACTGGAAGTCTCACTGTGTTCCCAAATATGAACCGACATTACATTCAACTCACAGCTGAAGAGCCTGCCCGTCTCCACAAAGTCCTCACAGAACAAGATCAAAACACTTCATGCAGGAATAAACTTCTCTCACAAAGAGTAAAATTATGATCAGGCAGATGACACTGCAGCAAGGAGCCCACAGGTAGGAGGCAGAGCAAAGACCACCAGAGCAGCTGCAGACACACAGAGCTGGGATTACCTCTGCAATGGCTTTTGAGAGCTGCTGCCACGATGAGGTCTCAGAGCTGACCCTGAGCATGAGCACCACCATGGCACAACCATCTCAGCCAGAACAAATGAGAGCCAGATGCTCCTTCATAGGGGAGACGCCAATCCTCCAGCAACTTGGCATTGCAAAGACTACACAGACACCTCCCCACTATCAACAGGGTCTTTGCTGCTGCTTTTGCCAAAAATTCTCCTTATCCTCCCTCCAAAGTGCAAGCACTCAGGCTCTCTGCAAATAGAGAAGTGTGTGGGGCTGAGGAGTATGGATTCCCTCTGTACTAAGACAAAAACTGCAAGTGCAAATAGTGATGTTTCACAGCTTTTCATTGTAACAAGAACATATAACTGCCCACTGACTGTAAGCAGAGCTCGCTACTTGGAGCCAAGTCTGGGCAGAGTTACAGTCTGCCTCTGTTTTCAGCCTCGCCCCACTTTTAAACGGGGAAAAAATCCCACCCCAACCACCAAGGAACAATTAACACACTAACAGCCTCATTTTCACTAAAAGTTAAAAGATGCTTCTCTGCATCAAAAAATACTCAGTTGAAAAGCATAAAAAAAGCATAAAAAATATTGACTTTTCCCCTCCACTGAAATTCAGTTTAAAAACTGCATTGAAATAGAAAAATCAGCCAGCTCTAACCAGCCGGAGGGAGAGACTGCTTTTACAATGCAGCACTCACTCCACAGTTGAGAGAGGGAGGAGAGGCTTTACAAAGAGCATCCAGACCATGCACTTTCCAGGGACAACTGCAAAACCCAGGTTTACTTTTCCTTAGCATCACAACTTAGATGAAACACACAAAACCCACAGTGTGTCTCTTAATGACTCAGTAAGAACACAGCATTTCCAAAGCAGGGAATTCACCCTGGAAATCCTTTTGAGATTAGAAACACACAAAGAAAACATGCCTATACAAATTTTGTTTCATCTCCACAGACTGCAAGTGGAACCCATGCATCAGAGTGTCCTATGTGCAGATACATACTTCAAAATCTCTGAGCTGAGCAGCACTATAAAATTGCATGGTCACAAACTCCCATTTGAAATGCTGATGAAAACAGCAGCAGGCAGTACAGAATCTGGAAGGTGCTCGAGCAGTGTCTCTTAGAGATGGCTGATCTCCTTTCACAGACTGCTAATCCCAGGGCAACACAATGCAAGGGGAATGAACTGGCTGCCACCAGCTACTACCACAACACAAATACTTCATAGGAATCCTACCTTAGTGCCTACTTGCAAATCCTGTCTCTATTCCCATGGACATGGGCCACTTCTCTCAGAGATTCTGAGAGTTAATACTCCAAAATAGGTGAAAGGGCTCTAGATTAATATCATGCAAGCTTCCTACCTCAACGCCTGCACAATCAAAACCTACCCCGGAGATTTTAACACAAAGACTCTACAAAAGCTTTGATGAGCACAGGAAGCATAAAGGAACAATTTCAACAAAGATTATATTGCCAGAACCAGAAAGCAGGGAAAGCACTCCCAAAGAACAACAGTTAAAGCCCAACGCTACTTGGTGGAAACCCCATTGAGGTTTCTCTGAACCACTCTGCCTACACACCAGAGGGAAAAAAACCACTTTCTAATAATCTAAAATACACCCCGTGCCCCATACAGGAGTGGGACAGTCAGAACTTCTGACATAAGAACAAATATTGGAGGGACACTACAGCCTTGACTCATAGCTCTTCTAATTCGCCATCCGTCCCCTGGTACCCTCCTGAGAAAAAATGGTTTCTTCCCACTTATGAGAAACAATTGTTTTTTATATTCATCACAAAATATGATTATTCGTTTTCCATTATTGCTAGAGGCATTCAGAGGCTACATAGCTTTTTCAATACAGCATTCCACACTACCATAGCTTTAAAAGAAAAAATGTACCCATTGGAAGAGACACTTTTCTGCTTTCTGCTTTTGCCTTTTCTGGTAATTATGAATGACATGTTTGCAATTTCCCAGATTTGAGAAATATGAAATTATTTTACAGTAATCCTTCTTTTGTCCTTTTATTTTAATACTTACATTTCCATTTTGGGGAGGAGGGGCACTGAATCAGTTCAATGTGTGTCAAATAACTGGACTTGAGCTTTGCTTCCCTCATTTTCAAGCCAAAATACTTAACTAAAGACCAGAAAATTTATATCTCCCCATATCATAAATAACAGCGTGATGTGTACACTACACAGGTTTCAGTTCAGAGTAAAAACAAAGCTAAAATCTGGGATGGAAAAATACAGTAACACAATGCTCCGCATAGCTGAGATTTTATCACAGGGTAGTTTGCAACTGCAAGTGCACAGGTGGACCACAGTACCCACAGATCGTCCTTCTGCACCCACCCAGTACAAAAACCAGCTCATTGCTGGAAAAACAACATTTTATCCATCTGCATCTGCTTCACTTTCAGAGCCCTTACAATAGACTCAGGATTCAGGGAAAACAACTCCCACTTGAGAGGAGTCACAAATACATGAATGCTGGGGAAACTAAAGGAACATCATGTGCCAATCTTAACTCAAATGGATACTGCCAAATCTGACTCCATAACTGTAATTCTGGAAAAGAGCAATAGAAAACCTCTTTTGTACTATCCTAAGAAAAGCACTGCTAACTTAAGAGATGTGACTACCCCACATTTCTTTTAAGGAAGAACAAAATAAAATGATGAAAATTATTGCACAAATGGAAGTCTTTTTATCTTTGTTATCACATTTGGTTGCCACACTCCTATATTCCTGCCTCCGTTAATCGCATTTGCAAACACAAATAAGGGGGAAAAATCTCAGACTATGTGTTAGCAAAACACCTGGCTCAATGTCACAGAGTTACAACCATACTGAAAGCTGAGTGTGGTAACTTTATGCTCTCTGCCAGGTATATTTTCTTTCACTCCTTTCATTGAAGGAGAAAGTATCCTGGTTAATAAATTCGGTTACACTAAGGACAATGGAATCCACATCCTGCCTCAAAACTTTCCTCTAACATCTTAAAACTCTACCTCTTAGAACCTGATGCTCCTTCTGAAAGGATGCCAACATTTGCCATTTATTACAGGGGTTTGTAAAATCAAAGACTTCACCCTAACTAAAAAAATCCTCATTTTTAAATTATTTCTTAAGGTGTCAAGTAAAACTATTTTAGGGATTGCTGGAATGATACTGGCTTACATCTGCCATATTTCAACAGTTTTGAAGAGAAAAGGAAATATTAACATAACACATTTTGTCACATTAGATAATGTCATAACTAAACAATTTAGAACTTGCAAACAGAACACTCATACTGCATACGTCTTCGCCAGCTTTTTCAGAAGTAATGAGCCTCAGCTGTGAAAGGGTCTTGCTTCATAAGGTATGTAATAAATCATCATCGGAGCAAACCCAGCTCCCATGTTGTTCGTTTTTGACTGCAATTATTAACACCTCACGGGATTTCGCACAAACGTTTGGGTTAAGAAAATACTTAAGAGTATTTTTATTCACGTGAAGTTATTGCACACTATTAATGTTTCTCCTAGGCACTTGTGAATTTAAGCATCCTTTTCGATCGTAGCAGAAGTTGCGAGTAACGCGCTCGGTGGGAAATAGAGCAATTCTGCCATCTGAATTAGGCAATTTAGCCTTGTAAAGTCTTACTTTGCAGGAAGAGTTCTCTATTTGAGGGGGGAGTAAAACAGCAGGCTCTAATAAGCAGTTAATTATCGGAGCAGAAAGTAAGAAGCTTTTAGATCTGGACAGCAAAGTTCCAAAACAACTCTGAAAAGTCAAGCCTAAATCTGGCACCCCGAAATTGTACATCAGAGCCTCTCAGGGCTGAGCAATGTGCCTACACATAATGCCACTGAAAAGCAAGTACTCACATGCCCTTGATCATCGAGCTCGTTGTTGGTAAGCTTCAGCTTGTCAAAGCTGATCACTTGTCTCATCCACGTCTCCCCCGAGGCGGGCGAGTCAGGGTGAATATAAACACGAGGCGGCACCGGGGAGTCAGCATTGCCAGCCACCATCCACTTGGAACTATGATAAACATACCTGTACAAAGAAAACAAATACCTTTAGCCACAAGCACCAACACAATTTATTAGACCCATTCAGCATTAATAAATTATGGCCCGTGCTTACAGCAAAAACCCATCAATTAACAAAACATGAAAGGACACAATTTTGCATGAATAAATAAAAATAATTTTTTTTTTCCTTTGTTTCAAAACACAGTCCTGGCACCTGCAAAAATAAGGTTAAAATCCATGCTCTGATCTGACCTTACTTTTCCTAAAATCAGTCAGTCTCAACACTAGGTTTCAAAATGAGCTTTAAGATGGTGTCAGTTCATTGATTACTACAGCTCTGCTCTAAAAAGGCATCAGCAAACAGGGAAGAATCTGGTCCTTCTTTTATCAAATTGAGTAGTAATTCCATATTTGGAATCATGTTGACTCTAATATAAGACTCTATAAATAAAGCTATTGAAGGGAAAGAACATTATGATTGGGAAAAAGAATGAAAGTATGTGAAACTATGCTCTTGATATTTCGGTAGACCATATTAATAGGCTTGAATAATATTGCAAAAGGGTTAAAAAATGAAAACACAGAGTCTGTATTTCATTTGATAGGCCAATGCTGACGAGGTGATTTTAGAACAAAAATGTGCCTGCTTTGGTTGAAAACCTATTTTAAAGGCAGACACTTCACAAAGCAGTTTTTAAAGTATTAATTGAAAGTTATTTTTTTCAAGTACAGTAAAAATCCAGTGATTCAGCTGTAGTTTTAAATTAAAATAAGAACGATTTTATCAAATCATATCTTTGCACAATTCAGTTCCTTATTAGAAAAAGACAAGCAGCATAGTCAGACCAGAAAACAAAATGATCTAATGCAGGTATCGCTCCATACAATTCTGATCAAGCTGCATAGCTAAGATCTAGAACGGCGGTGAAAATTCTCTCCTGGAGACAAATTCTCCACCCCAGATCACTGTTGTAACATTTTTCATTTATTTTATATTTCTTAGTTTGTACTAAATATGTTTTTCCTAGAAATGTAAATAAAGTTATAAATGCACATAAATAAAAATTTAGTGACAAATACCCATTTCAAGCTACAGCTTAAGTTTACAAATATTTATAAGGTCAAATTTTGCTAGAAATCCAGACCTAGATGTAATTTTCTTCATTTCCATTAGTTTTGCTATCTGCTCTATCTGCTCTGTGAGCTAAAGATTAGGCTCCATGTGACTGCTGTCATGTCTATGAAATTTAAAGATCTGCAAGGCAGTGTGTGAAGCTGCATGAACAGCCAGTCAGCAGTAAAAAGCACAGAACAGAATGAGAAGAGGTATCAAGTAAAACATGTAAAACATTAATATTTAGCCGAAAGCTTAAAGGCATGGTTGCTAATACACGAATACAAAAAAAAAATTTCAAGTTTGTCAGCTAAGAAAATACCGCCCTTCATAAAACTCTTGTTAAGTAAGTTCAGTTATCCAGGCACCATGTATCACACTGTGATAGACAGTGCAGGTCAGTATGACTATTACTATTTTAAATGAAATGAGGTTTAAACAATTCATACTCAGTACAACTGCTTTTCATTTTTAGTAGTAACATTTTAATTAATTTTGAATTATTAGCTTGCTTTTTCTATGAATTTATTAATTGTTCAGACCTTTCAGGAATTCTATGTTTATATTGTTAAGTAAATGCACACACACAGAACACAAAGGGAAAAGTAAAAAGCTTCCATTTGAACTGCACTGGTACAAAGAAAGAGAAGCATTTTTTGTTCTATAATAGAGACAGGGAAGACTCCCCTGACTATATATGCTGGGCATTGTCAGCCTGGTATCTGATGCTCCTTGTTGAAAAACTCAAAATGTAAATGGTCCTAAGAAAGGTCTTATACACCACACGAGAAAATGACAAAACAGCAGCCAGTGAGGTAAGTACAGGAAAAACACAGGGCAGCATTTGCTTAGAAAACAAGGCAGCATTCCTGCAGAACCAACCTTTTAATCTTGGTCTGAAATATTTCTAGTTCTAGAATTAAATCTGCAGCGGTTTTCCCTACATTATAGTAAGTATAGGTTAAAACAATCAAACTCTCAATTGGTAAAGACCTGATCCTGTCTCCTCTGAACTACTCTGGCCAGGCTTCCCCCCTGGCTACTCTGGAGCATGGGATTGCATCTGTAAAGCAAGATCTTGGAAACTGCTTCAACTCACAACAGGAACTGCTGCGGGCCCAGTCTTCCAAACATTTCTACAGGACCTGTGGCTTCTGCAGAGCCCAACCAGATCCCTCAAAACACAACTACCCTCGAAACAGTGAGAGTCTCAGCACAAAATTTCTACTGCTAAATGTTCAAAGAGCAACCTCTTTTGTTCCTCACTTCATTCTCCAGACAATAATGTCATTAATTCTTTAAATAACAGTAATTAGAAACATTACCTTTTTTGAGTCTAAGCAACCAAATACCTCAATGATAAACAGCTTTTAAATTAAATTATAGAAGCAATTTGAAGCATGACTTACAAGATAGCTTATAAGTATTTAAATCAGATATTCATGCTATTAATGTTATTAATTAAAGTTAATATAATTTGGCACTAAAAAAGCACGTTTTCATATTTATTTGTTAATAGGAAATAATTCCCACTGACAGGAGGAGGGAAAAAATATAACATTTTCTGACTGCACTAGAACTGCACTCTGAAAGCCAAACCTGAGCATCTGCCCACAGTACATACTCAGTGTGAGACAAATGTATTATAAAGAGCTTCAACACAAATTTTAGTTGCTTTTGCATACTTGGTACAATATGGTCCTTTAAAATACACTAGGATGAAAATAAGAACCTTTAAGGAGATTTAAACATGATCTTCTGCTAATTTATGTTGTGTTAATATTTTCTTCCAGCAACCCTATAGCTTACATCATATGTTTTTTGCCTATAAGTCACCATACCTGTATCTTTTGTTATCCACTGGCACAATATCCATAGCAATATAATACTGCTGATGTGGGTCTAAACCTGAGATCTTCACTCTCATTGCAGGAAACATCCGCCTGAACATTGGAAAGAGAGAGGTCATTTTTAATCCGAAACAGACTCGGGAATGGTTGTTTAGGAAAAGTAACCTCTTCGTGGGATTTTTCTCGTTCTTCCTTTTAGCCTACAGAGTCCTTTTGGACGATTATAGTTACATAGCCATGAAATGGCCCATTCGATATGTCAAAACAGATTTCTAAAGTGCATTTACTCGAACAATGCTTCGTATGTTTGGGGATACGCTTTGGGAGTACAGCTATTACCACATCATTTCAACTTTATTGTTAGACAGTAAATCATTTGGGTTTGAGACTTTACTTTAGCAGTACACACATTTAAAGCCCATTTGAGATATTAGTAAGAAATGTATTCCTGGAGATGTGCAAACACCACCTCCACCCAGGAAGCCCAAGGCTTACAGAAAGGCAGATTGCCACTAAAGTTTCAACTGACAGCAGAAAATGGTGTATCGTTGCTGTAGCAGCGAATTAGAAAGCTAAAACCACGGTGATACAATTATAACACCGCAAGGATGCAGTTATAAAAGCCAATGTGCCATGCTCTAACCCAACAATATGGTCTTTATTGACACGGGACTTCCTGTCTGCAACTTACTAAAGGTGAAGTGCGAGAGCTACTCTGTCTTTGAAAGGTATAGTAAAACTTCTTTATTGAAAGCAGAAACGAATCTATGAGCAAATTTCTGAAAAAAAATAATACAAAAACTACGAAAAATCAAACGTTCAAGATTTAGGTCCTTCTGTAGAGAAACAGATTAATTAACCAATGAGGTGGCTTTAACATAAAACTGCCCTCAGCCCTTAGCTTGGCATGCTTTTTATCAGAAACTTCATTCTTGAAGAAAAAAAAAAAAGGAAAAAAAAAAGAAAGAAACGTCCTGACTGCAAGCTAATAAAATACTCTTCTCTATTTTATAAACCTGAAAGTTATTCCACTTTACTCGGTATTTGCTGCTGTGCTAAAATATATATATATATACATATATTAAAAAACAATCTATTAAAAGTAGTTACTGGAAACAAAAATCCTATCTCCGCCATTTCTGAATAAGCAGGAGGGTAAAAACATGGCTATGGCTAACTAGTTTTTGCTGTTATTTCAGTGCACCTGTAAGATAAAACAGAAACTCCCCGACTGGACTCTCTTAAGACAAATGCAGCTTTGTGCTGTTTAAGACTGCGTTTCAATCATTAATAAAACCTCTCTGAAAATGCGGACGGTAGCATATGGATTCAATAAAATATGTTTTTGTAATTTCTAATAAGTTCAAATACTTTTATACTTCCCAGGTTTTTACCATGTGTATCCCCTGGAAAGGGGAAAAGCTTCCCCCCAGAAGGGCACGGCGCTCCCAGACCTCGCCCTAATGAACAGGAAACCCGAAGCGCCACATGCTCCCGTGCCCATCTAACATTATCGCCATCTACCTGCCTCGTAAATCTGGAGGGTTCCCCCGGTTTTGGCCCGCTTTGAAGTGCCCGCCCGCCCCGGGATCGCGCGGGTGGCGGCCCCGCCGTGCCCGTTACCTTCCCGCCTTGGTGATGATCATCTCGGTGCCGATCTCGTGGAAGCGCTTCCAGAGCTCGGCGCCCTGCAGGTCCACCCGCGGCGCCTGCGGCGTGGGCAGCGGCGAGCCGGGCCGGGAGCCCTTGGGGGAGCCGCCGGGGGAGGCGGGCGGGGAGGCCGCCAGGAAGCCCTCCTCGCAGCCGCCTGCGGAGAGAGCGGAGGAAGCGAGAGCGGCCGGGGCAGCGCGGATCGCGATCGAGGGCTCCCTCAGCCCCGGCCAACTAGCCAGCCCGGCCCGGCCCGCGGCCCCGGCTCCGGGGAGCGGGGCGACCCGAGCGCCGGCACCGCGGCAGCACGGCCGGGCTGCAGGAACGAGCTGCCCCAGCGCCGCACCGCGCCCCGGCCGAGGCGGGGGCAGGCAGCCCGACCGGGGTGCGAGGCCGAAGGCGCATTTCGTTCGGCCACGGGCTTCTGCCCCGCAGCGTGAAACTGCGCTCCCCTCCACTCACAGCAAATTACACACAGACCAATATGAAGGTGTTGTGTGAGTGTCTATATACGTATACATAAATATATAAAAATATATATATACACACATAATTATATACATAGTTGCATTTGCACTTTTAGCAGCACACATACAAATGTGTGCCTTATAAGCGCTTTTGCCTTTCCTCGGAAGCAGGGCTCGGGACAGCCCCCGCTGTCCCTCCACCGCGCTGCGGCACCGACAGCCCCCCGGCAGCCGGCCTGCCCCGTCCGGCGTCCGAGGAGCGCCGCGAATGCTCAGCGCCAGGCCAGCGGCAAGGGTGGTGGGTGCCCACGCAGGGTGGAGAGGCAGAAGGGATAACGGGAAATCAAAGCGCCGGTCGCGGGGGGAAAGGGGATCCCGAGCCCGGCGGAGGAGCGGAGCCGCGGGCAGCGGCGGGGCGCGGAGCTCGGGGCGGCACTCACCGGCGGGGGCTCGGGCGGCGCAGCCCAGGTCCATGTCGCCGCAGGTTCTGCCGGCGGCAGCGGCGGGAGAGCTCTTGGCGCAGCAGCCGCTGCCGCCTTCGTCCTCCGCCGCTTCGTCCTCGCCGCCCAGCTTCCGTCGCTTGGGCTGCCGCGGCGGCGGCTGCTGCTGCTGCTGTTGCTTCTCGGCCCCGATGAGAGCCTCCACGGAGAAGGCGTGAGCCTTGAGGCTCATGGTGGTGCCTGGCGAGGACCGCCGCTTGTCGGCCATGCCCGCCACCCTACAGCCCGCGCATCCAGGCGCCCCGCGGCCGCCAGCACCGGCACCCGGCCCGCCGCTCCGGCCGCCCTCCCGTCCTCCCGACCGCGCAGGCAAGGGGCTGGGGCTTTTCCTCGCCTTTCTTTTTAAATCCGAGTTATCAGCCAAGTTTTTTTTTTTTTGGTTTTTGGTTGGTTTTTTTTTTTTTTTGGTTTTTTTTTGGGAGGGGGGGGATTGTTTTGGGTTTTTTTAAAGTGGAAAAAAAAATCTATTCCTTTCTGCAGATGCGTTCCTTCTCTCCCCCTCCTCCTCCTCCTCCACGTTCTGCCCCGTCTGATGGGCCAGGCAGGGCTGACATGGGTAACAAACGCTCTGCGGACACAAATTAGGGCTTGTAATTGAAATTTGTTGCCTTGATCTGTCAGCACTTCCAGGCAGGAGACCTGTGGGAAGAACTCGCTCATTAGTGTCACTGCGGCGGCGGGGGCCGGGCGGAGCCGCGGGGCGGGGGCGGCGCGGCTCGGCCGCCCGCAGCCCAATCAGCGCCCCCCGGCCCCGCCGCCCCGGCCCCGCCGCCCTTCCAGGGGGCCCCGCCGCCGCGGCCGGGGGGAGCGCCCCGCCGTCCCCGCGCCCGCCTCCGCCCAGGCCCGAGCAGCCCCGCGCCCCCGGCCCGCGGCTGATGCACCCTCAATGAACGCTAAAGGAACGCCCCCGCCCCCAGCCGCATCTCCCCCCGAAGCGCAGAGGGAAGGGGGGGCTCCCCTGGAGCGCAGCGCTTCGACCGGGAAAACCGTTCGGACGTTAAATAATGACGTTGTGCCCTGTTTTGCTGTAAGGAATTAGGAATTATTGCTGTTACTGTTGCGCTTGGAGGTTCATGGCGTTGTTATTCAAACTCTGGCTGCAGTGAAGGTTCCAGGGTAGCATCCACAACCTCCAGTAAACCCAGCCCATTAGAGTTGAGGCTGCAATAAAACGAGAATTAAACCGAACCTTGTATGAACATTGATGCATCCAGCCGCAGTAATATTTAGTAATAATCATATTCAGGTGCATAAAATAGTTACAGGGAAGGATCCTCTTTTGTATCTTTCCAGTGAGTAAAACTATTAAAGTTTTGGAACCAGATATTCTTTCCTCTGCATATCCAGGGAAATGAAAAAGCTAGTGAGATTTTTGTTGTGTTTGCTTTTGTGCTGTTTTTTTGGTTTGAGTTGTTTGGTTTTTTTTTTTTTTTTTTTTTTGGTTGGGACATTTTTCCTTTTTTTTTTTTTCATCCTCAGAACTAAATGGAGTGACGTGATCCCTTGAAAGAAATAGAATAGAAACCCTACTGCTGTACAAAATCAATGGGGCAAATTTCACTGTTTAGGGGACTGAGGTCTCAAACTCATTCTGGTTTGGGCAACGGAGAGAAGGAAATTCGTGATGTGGTTCGCCTGTGTCACAGCCTTGGAGGTCCTGCTCGGGCCGTCGAGTGGCACAGCTGAGATTTCTGATCGTAATCTGAAACGGAAATAGCTGCCATTTAGGAGACGTAACCGTTTCCACTATCGCATTTTACCTACCTGTAAAATGCAAATTTATCGCTAATTTCAATAGCTGTTTCGTCAGAGACTGTGAGGAATGGGCTGATTAATAAATAAACGCTAGAGATAAATTATCCCTTCGAATAAGGTTATCGGTGTTAAAATTGTAAAAGTACTTTCCAGACGTGAAAAATTAGGTATGTGACAAAAAGATAATTAATTAAAGAAAAAAATAGAACAGAAACTAAACCGCCGTAGGAGCACTAACTCTCTCCACATTGGAAGAGATGGCAACTTGTCTGAGAAAAGTTCGTCACTACGAAAAAGATTGCCCTGCAGTTGCTGTCGCTCTAAATTGATAGGAGAGCAGAAAATGCTTAATGCCTGTCACCGACGAACAGTGCTGTGGAGTTAGTTTATCTTTACATTAAATCTGGGACATATTAACTGTTCCGTGGTCTAAAGCCTGTCTGCTCTGCCTTTCCAGCCGTGATTGAATCTGAAGGAAATCAGATGTGCGAGAGTGATCGAAACGTGCTAAGCTAGAGGATCTTGCAGGACTTTAAACGCCGTCGCGGTGGAGATGAGATCGATAGAGGAGAGGAAGGAAGGAAATGGATGCTATCTGTCCGAGGGCGCTCCCGCAGCCTCCTCGCCCTCCCGCCCATCTCCGACGGTACCTTCCGCCGCCCCGCTCTGTACTCCCGCCGCCCGCGGCCGCCGGGTCGCACACACCACCGCCACCGGTGCGATGGCCCCGGCGAGGCCCGCGGGAACAGGTACCGACCCCCGCCGCCGCGGCCCGGGAGGAGGAGGGTGCGCTCCGTGGCGGCGGGGCCCGGGTGCGAGCGATGGGGGACGCGAGGGCTTTTAGGGTGAGGCTGAGCTGCTGGAGAAACTCGGCGCGGGCGGGTGCGGAGTGCCGAGCCAGCCCTGAGCGGCCGCCGAGACCTGCCGGCGCAGGGGCGAGTTGCCCCGCTCCTCCGCCGGGCTCTCCGCGGCGCAGCGCCGGCGCAGGGCGGCTGCGGCGCGCAGGCAGGCACGGGGACGAAGCGGCGGTGGTGCCGCGGAGGTCCAGTAGAAATAGAAGCCTCTGGGCACGGGGTTGCTAATCCTGCCCGCTTTTTTATTCTTTTCCCTCCCTCCAGAGCCAGCCGCCGCGCGTTCCCGCCGAGGAGACCCCGACCCCTTGCTCTGCACCGCTCCGCACCCCTCCACGCCGCGCAGCGGGGTGCGCGCAGCCTGCCCGCTCTACGGCGGATGGACAGATCTCCCGGATTGTTTTTATTTTTAGAGGAATGCCCCTTGTTTTTTATTTTTTTTTTACTCCTCCCTAGATTTCTGTAGGCTGCTATGTGGCATGTTGTTTTCATTTCTTGACTTTTTGAAATAACTGTTTGGATTTAAATTTATCGAACAACCTGTTATCCATATGTCTGTCCGATTAATTTTTTATGGGATGATGAAAGAGAGGAGAATCTATATATATAGTGATCTGCTAATGGAATAATATATATATCCAAAACACCTTTCGGGGGTTACTTTTATTTCCGGACTTTAAAATGCAGTCTGGGTTTTTAAGCAATTGGTGAGGCAGAGCTTATTTGATGTAGGAGAGTCACATATTTAGACCTCAGTGAAAAAAACTATATTGTTTTCCACCAGAAAGATATTTTCCTGTGCTCCCTCTGAATATATTGAGGGACATTTACAGGAAGGTTATGGCCGTGTTCTGCCATTCACAGTGTGATTTTTGCAGATCTTTTCTAACACTGAAGCCGGGCGCCACCAGAAAGTGAAATATCCACAGGGTCCTTTCCCCTTCAAAGACATGGTTTTCTGTAACTACCCAGCAGGGATCCATAGAAGCGGTCACTAAGGAGAACATATTTATATCATTATCCTCTTCTTCCCTCCGCCCCCCAAGTGAGCCTAATCGCTTCACCCTAAGGAGACGTGGAGCGTAAAACTGACAGCAAGGAGCTGACGGCGGCTAGTCAGTCAAACATTATCAACTGCAGAAAAAATTATAGGCGCTGGTGAGAAAGTAGTCTATAAACCCTATTTCTGTACATCCCAAGCGCACCTTCGCCCCCGTCTCTCTCCCTTGCCTTTGCTTGCGGCTGAGCGTGTGTCGGGGGCCAATTAGCACTTCCAGCTCTTCTATAATGGGTTGAACAGCAAGCTTAGAGCGACTGTCTCAGGGATACAGATGATCCTCAGAAGGGTTGAGAGAAGGTTAAGCGTGGCTTAAATTTAAAAGAGGCAGGAAAGTCCCCTGGAGCCCACGTCCCACTCCACCTGGGATCCTCCGGCCGGGCTGCTTTCCCCGCTGCCAGGTGGGCTGCAGCCCGACGGAAGAGGTGGCACTAGGGAGCCGGCAGGAAAGGTCGGCCGGAGCGGCGGCGGGGCTCTTTATTGGTTTCCGATGAGAATGGCCCGGTCCCTGCTCCCACTTGTGCGTGCCACCTTCCTGGGGCGCAAAACGAGCGCGGCTCACAGCGCTGGGCGCAGGCGATCCCGGCTGATCCCACGCCGGGCCCAGGCTCGCGGTGCCCCGGTGGCCGTGGGCAACCCCCTGGTATTCGTCCCAGGGCCTGTCCCGAGCAAACACCGCCTCGTGTGTGCCCGACGGGCTTTAGTTTTGCGGCCGAGCCGGAACGAGAGGGAGCGGGGTCGGTTTCCCGACACTTGAGACTCCCCGGGTTCAAACCACATAACTCGACTGACGGCTCCCAAAACAAGCGGATGACGAGGCCGCTCGGAACCCAGCCTCCAGGACCACAGAGCATGCAGCATCCCGTTCGGTGCTCCTAGCTCAGGACTCGAGAAGAGGGAACAGGACCGGGGAAGAGGGGAAGCCCCCACGCTCTCATGGCCAGGGGACAGTGCCCTTTGTCACCTGGAGTGACCCAGCTTCAGCCTGAGCCGCGGGGAGCCTCTTTGCGGTTGTCGCCGGTCGCGCCGAAGCCAAGCCCAACCTGCCAGCAGCGTGGCCACGGCAGCCCTCAAACAGCGAGTGGGGTTAGGGGAGGGCTTATTGATACGGCGTGGCAAGTTTTGGTCCCGCTTCGGCACGGCGGGACCGAAGGAGGCGAACTGGACCGGGCCAGCCCCGCCGCAGCCGCCGACGGGGCGCGCAGTCCGCGGTCACCCCCCGCGCCGCGGACACCGGCCTTTCCCCGTGCCCCCACCGAGCCCCTCGGCCCGGCCGTCCTCACCGGCAGCTACCCCCGCAGCCTCAGGTCTCGTTTTAAAACTTAGGGGGAAAAAAAAATAATAGTCGCTCCCCTGCTGCGGTGTATAAATAAGATCCGCGTACGGAAATAAACGCTCAGCCAACCGACCGGCTTTCCGGACGGGTGAAAATGCTGAGGAACTACATTACAGCATTGAAAACACAGTTTAAAGGCATCCGTGTTAAAATTATAAACATTCTGGTGATTGCGTTTTATAGCGCTTATATTACTATCTTAATTCCTAATTGAACAGCCACGAGTATGAATAACTTTTAAGGAAATCTCCGGTCTTTAATATGCTGTTCCCACTTATATTTATTGTTCGTTTCAGATAAACGATTTTTAAAAATAGCCATTTCATTATTTCAATCACAAAATAAGCATTTGCAAACACTAAATGAGGGTTGAAGAAACCTCTGGCTTTACTTTTTAATCTTTTTTTAAAATACATTTAACTCATCTTTTCATTATTGTCTCAGGAAAAAATTGAAAATATGTATTAAAAAAAATCAGGTAGCTTTAAATCACTGTATTTAGGGTAGAGTCACTAATTGGAAATATTTATGTTTGCGAAGGTGGGATTTCAGCAGTAAAAAGATACAGTATATCCCCTTTTTATCATAACGTAGGTCTACGAGAACATTTATATCATACCACTGTAAGAAATGATGTGTAGTCAAACAACATTTTTTAAGCAGGGTTTTTGTCTTTTTATGGCAACCCTCGGTCTTTAGTCAGGGCTAGTTCTCATATTACATGAAATGTACTTTAAGAAGTACTACCTGCTCCAGCTGTCCAGGAAAAACTGAATTATGGAACTAGGAAACATATGGCAGTTGCATATTGCACGAGTAAGGTACATATGAAAGTTATAAATTTCTTTTTTAAGTAACCATTGTAAACGCATTTTTATAGGTTTCACAGTATGTATTACATCTGTAATTTTAATTTTTGCAATATACCTTTTTAAAGATATCTATGTTTTCTGTACTCTGGGAAAGGAAATGCAAAGCGACGTTTACACGTTAAAAAAAAATGCTGCAACCAAAACAAACAAGACAGGTAAATAAAAGGGAAAGCGGAGCTTCCTCACAATGGAAAGGACACTATGCCATCTATTGGCAAAGCAGTTATTTACAAAGCCAAGGGTACCCAAGCGAGTATTTTCGGTTCTTTCAATACTGTGGAATGTCCCAGTTGCAGCTTTCGTGTATTTCAACAAATAAAGACATTTCCACGGAGGTCCAGGGAAAAAAATATATTAAAAAAAAAAAAAAAAAAAGAGAAAAAGAGGAAAAATTAAAAAAAAAAAAAGGAAGGAAGGAAGCAAGACAGTTCGTGAATTTATACCTCACAAATCAGGTCATTAACTCACAGGGGATTTTGCAGCTAATTGCGAACTCCCTTCTTGGAGCGCCAGAGTAGGAGAGATCTAACTTTTTCGATTGTTTTATTACTGAACCGTGTCAAAGAAGGCTTGTCTTTTTTTCTTGTCTTTTTTTTAAATTCCCCCTGCGTTTTTAATGCAAGGTTACTTAAGGACTTTATGGCCACGACACGGCCCAGCAGGCTACTTCGGAAGCTGACCTTATAGCCTCTGCTCAGTCCGAACGCTATGCGGGTGTGACTGCAGGACCGGGCCTCCTTCTCCGCGCCTCGCAGGGCTCCCCCGAAACACAAGGCTGAGCTGCGAGGCGCCCTAAGGCTCTGTCGGACTCGGGCGAGGGGCAGCGGCGGGGGCAGGAGGAGCGCGGAGCAGCCCCCTCTGCGCCGGCCGCCGCCGGATCCCGCGGGCAGCGCTTGCTCTCGGCGACAGAAAAGCTTATCCGTATGAGAGAGCTACTAGTGCTTTTCCTCTTTCCAAGGAGGCGAAGGAGAAGATGATATTTCCCCATCAGATATAAATAAACCGAAATAATCGGACAGATGTGAAGGGAAGAGTCAATTTTTCCTGTTCCAAGCGTAGACCAGTTTCTGAACGAAAGTCCCTGCCTCTCCGTCTTGAACTGGCTTTCTTCCTTCTTCCCTCACTTGCTAAGGACTTGACTTTTTCCCTGCCATGACTAGCCCACTACTGCACGGTGGGAAACACGAGAGCCCTTTGTTTTAACTTTCAACGTTGTAATCTCTCTTTCCCTGTCCCGCAGAACTCAGTTTGGCCCTTCTGTCCTAGATGTGTGCCTGGCGGGGGGGGGGGGAGCAGTGGGAGAGAAATTCCTGGGAGCACCTGTATTTCTCAGCTCGAAAGGTTAATCTTTCCCCACACAGAAAAAGAAAAAAAGAATCCCTAAAATAAAAAAAGCACAATCCTCTCCGTCTAAAACCAGACCCCAGAGGACAGGAAAATATAAAATCCAGACCCTGCACTCATATCCTTTTACTGCTCTTCTCGGTGTGAACGTGTGAGTAGATGGTGTTTTACAAAGTTGTCTGAATTTCATGAAAGGCCGTTCCTGTGTTTATATGCGAGGGGAATTGCACTGTCTCGCTGACTGAAACGCACCTTCGCCGACTGGTCTTTACCCGAGCAGTGGGACGCGGCGCTGGGAGCCCGAAGGCTTCGCCTCGCAGCCTCACGCCCGGATTTTCGGATCAGCCCCGCGCGTCTCTCGCTGCCGAGGGAGCGCAGACACGCGCGCTCTGGGGGCAGCACTCGTTTTCTGCTTTTTTTTCCCCTCCCCTACAAACATCCCCGAAGCCCAGGCAAGCCGCGGGCTGGCGGCGGCCCACGTGTGGGGACGGTGATGGGGCACCGCGCACTCCGGGACCCGCCGCGGCTCCCCGCAGTCCCGTGTCCGCGCTGGAGCATCACCACGGCCCGCAGCCGCCCTCACTCGTGCTCGCTTTTTGGGGACAGTCTGCCTGGCAACGGGACACCAAAGAAGCTGCGGGCGGGCGCGTTATCGAGGAGCTGTTGGAGAAAGAGGCAGGCGGGTAGGCTTTAGGGTTAGAAAGGCATCGATGAAGAAGAAAACTGAGCTCCATCTGTGCAGCGATTTTTGAAGAAGGTATCAAACAGCCTTCTCTGCCGTGCAGCCCACACATGCCACCGTCGCCCGGTGCAGCGAGGTGCCGGCCGAGCCCCTGAGCATGGCCCGATTCACTCTGTCACCTGAATGAAGGGATTTGGCTCGTCGAAATTAAATTCCCCCGCAATTAGCCAGACAAAAATGCGTTCAGAGTAACATCCAGGAGATCATTTCCCCCCGAGTTATCTATCAAGTGTTGCATACAAGATATATCTTTTCAGTATATTGTTCTTTCGATGATGTGCTGAAAGAGAGACAGTTATTTAAAACTATGCGAGCACTGTGCTCGCAATTACCCGAGGAGAGGGGCGAGGATGAGGCGCTAGTGGGGAACTCAAGAAAAGCGGGGCTTTAAAATCGCTGTCCTCTAAAGTTTGGGTGAGTAAAGTCCCTTGGCGCCTTTTTAGCAATAAAGAAATGCCTGTGTGTATATCCATGCACATATACATAATAATACAAATCTATATGTATGTCAAAATACAGATATACACATACATGTATGTCGATTGCACTATTCTATATTAAATGTAGACATGCCTTGCGGTCCAGATTCATTCAGTCATTCATATCTGTAGATAAATTCAATTATTTCCTTTAGTGTTTTCTTTTTTCACTTCATTCTTTTTTTCTTCTTTTTCCTCCTTCTTTTTTTTTTTTCTTCCTTTCTCCTTCTTTCTCTTTTCCCAGTGGAAAGTGCACAGTAAGTGTGAAATATACATCATCGCAAGAGGAATTTGTCTTGAAAAGTCCTCTCAGCCCCCTGGTGTTCAAAGACTAAAGGATGATTATTGATTATTGCACTATATCAGAGCTCGCATTGAACGCCAGGGGAACGAAATCGACCGGCTGTGAGGTACCCGGGGTACCCGCGGCTCTCCGGGGCCGGGGCTCCGCGGGGCCGCTGCGCTCCCCGCCGCGCTCCGCACCCGCGGGTGCCGGGAGGAGCCGCGGTGCCGCCCGACGGCTCGAAGCCGCTTGGGCACGGCCCGTGCCCGCCCGCGGAACCCCGCGCAGCTGCTCCGCTCTCCCCAGCCCCTCGCCCTCCGTTTCCTCTCGTCCAGGTCCCGCAGCAAAGCGCCCGTCGCGTCCCGCAGCAGCGCGGCTGTGCCGTCGGTGCTCCGGCTGGGAGAACCCGTGCTGCAGAGACGGGCCTGAGATGTGTAGGTGTGTATATACAGATATGCACACACGCGTAGAGAGGGCTTCGGCTGGGTGCAAGTGGCCATGTATTTAAAGCGATGAGCTCTCGGACATGCTTGGCTGTTCTTACCACACTCATGTACTTTGAAATCCATTACCTGTTCCACGGAAAGTTTCACAGAAGGGGCTGAAGGGAATGCTGAAGTGTGGGACGGAGGCTGAGAAACACAGTGGCAGGAGAGCACAGTGGCAGCCTCAGTGCCAGGGTGTGGTGCGGGATCGACAGAACGGCCTCAGCATCCCACTACAAGCACCCCGCTCCAGGGGATGTGAGGGGGTATGCCACATCCCTGTCCCCTGCCTGACCACAACTGCGTGGATACTGGGGTTCTCGCGGGGCTGTAGGTACCCCTGGCCTTTACTGCCCGAGACGCTACTCGAGATAGGCGCAAATTTCTCGCATGCCTTGGAAAGGGTGAGGAATTAACTGGCGACTGCAAGCTCTCCAGAGTCATTGCTTCTTTGCCCAATGCAAAACAGAGAGAGCATCTTTTGTCCTTACAAATTGACCGGCAGTAAGAAAAGATAGTGCTGAACGTGCTCTATTCATCTGGATCGTGTGATGGTGCTGTTTAGGGAGGGGGGTTGTGGACGGCAAATAGAAGAGGAGCTTTGGAAAGCACCTTGACCTTGGACATTAATTTACAGCAAATTTTGTCTTGTGTATAAACAGAAGATCAAGTACCTTGTGGAAAACTTCAGAACGATTTTAAGTTTTATTCTTTTTCTCTTCCTTTGGGCTGCAGACACTTGAATTCATGACAATCAAGAGGATTTTCTTTATGAATAAGAACATCAACAACCCCATTGTGTCCTGTCACAGTATCCTGGTATTTCTATATCCTCTCTGAGGTTCACTTTGAGGCTTGGAGGAATGTGATCTGGGAATTAGGTTTTGGACCATTTTGTTTCCATTTTGCAAATGCAAAGATGCTACAGTGAAACACACAGTGGTTTCTATTTCTTCCTCTCTGTAGGCATGTTTAACTCTCATTGACACTGATGTGAGTTATGCACATGTCTAAAGAGGAGAAGGGAGTCTTAGATCTTTTTCTCATCGTTTACATGAGATCAAAAGAAATCAAATAGAGTTAATGAAGGGCCAGATGGTGCTTTATTTGTGTTCTGGAAGAGCACAGTACAAGAGAATGGGAAAGAGTATCTATAGTTGAACCTGGCAAAGAGGAGGAAAACTTACTATCTCGTTTAACGGGTGCTGAAGCAAGTATGCCATATCTTCAGAAGTGGGAAAGGTTTGCTTGTTTTTTCTCCCTCAGTAGATTTTGGATGCAGGGCTAGGGTTGTTTTTGGAAGGCGCCGATTGAAGGGATTCCAGACTCTGAAATCATTCACATTTTGTCTTTTTTGGAAACACTAGTTTCTTTGGACCAGGCAATTCTTCAGGTTTTGCTTTTAAGCCGTAGGATATGGGTGCTCCTCTAGTCCATGGAAAATGTGTAATCTAAGCTGCTATGAGGAGGCAGGGCTGCAGAAGTAGAAGAGCCTTTGATTCGGATCCTCACTGTGAGCAAGAGTTTGGCAAGAGAGGCACAGGATGCAGTAAACTTTACCAATTGTGCACACAGAGCAACTCATATCCCGGAGGATGCAGACAGGGCTGGGGCCATCCTGTGCTGTGCCTCTGTGCCATCTCTTAGCCTTTGCACCTGGCTGCTGGGTTTGTAGCTCAAGCTGCCCCCAGGATCTTGAGGGAAGAGATTGTAGCACTAGGCATAGCTAATGACAAATTACCCTCATTGATGGTAGGATTATCTGAA
The DNA here is from genome assembly GCA_037013685.1 of Acridotheres tristis. Classification (NCBI taxonomy): domain Eukaryota; kingdom Metazoa; phylum Chordata; class Aves; order Passeriformes; family Sturnidae; genus Acridotheres; species Acridotheres tristis. The sequence continues at coordinate 77,847,195 of CM072887.1, read as the reverse complement.
AAGAGATTAAAAGCTTGTTTCCTCTGTAGACCTTACACTGATCCTTGCAGGCTCTTTCTGATCCAGAATACCCCAAAGGGTCCTAAATGGTAAATGTGAGGGAAAACAGAAGTTTTACAGAGGATTACCCTGCCTGTGCGGATCTTGTAGGGATGAGTCTGTGGGGGCAGTAGAGGCCATCTTATTACTTGTTCTGTGTACATCCCATCATTGTCTTAATGCATGTCACACCTAAGAAGGATAACTTAGCACCAGACCACAGATTTCTCAATAGGCTGATATCATGTGTTGGGCTTGCATGATATTGCAATGCCAGTTGACCAAAAAAAGTCACTTTTGTGTTGCTCCCCAAGGCTTCTTTTGTTGACAAAGTAACTCTCTGGATTTTGAAGTCTTTGCAGTTGAACTGAAGGCCTGGAGGCTTTCCTGTTTTAAAGTCAATGGGAAGAGATACAACTAACATCTGTACATTTGTTTAAGGATGCTAGGAGTTTTTTGTGTTTATGCTTTCTTCTCAGAAAATTGTATCAAGACTTCTTTAATAGCAGTACAGACGCATCTACTCTTTGCCCCCTGGTACAAACCTAACACTACAGCTCCAGCTGACATTATTTCCACCTGCTTTAAATGTGTTCATGTGCCTCTAATCCTGTGTGCAGCTTCACATTTGTACCCATTTCCTGTATTTTATAGGCACATGTGGTATGTCGAGGTTTGGAAATGTAAGCCCTTATTTTGTGCTGCTAGTTTTTTAACATTCATTTTCCCTGGCTGTACTCCTTGCTTAAAAAAATTTCCAAAACAAAACAAAACAAACAAAAAAAATTTCCCAAAAATACAACAAAACAAAAAGCACCAAAAAAAATTTTTTTCCCTGTTGAGGTTTAAACAAAACTTTGAGAACTTCCTTGCTAGTTTATATATCTAGCACTTTTATTGAGTGAGTGTGCAGTAATTTGGTGGGTTTACTAAGTAACTTGACAGTTAATGGGATACATCTGCAATAGATTCCGAAATAACTGGCTGCTTAGAAATGGAAAAGACTAGAATTTTCACTCCTTTCTGTTCTTGTAAGAAATTCCTATCTGCTCCAGCTCCAAAGAAGTCAAGATTCAATTAAAGATCCATGTATGCTAAGAGCTGCTACCAACAATAATAAAACTAATTAGAGTTGACTCTTCCAAACTTTCTACTATATTAGAAAAATATTATGGATTTTAACCTAAAGTATTTAAGAAGCCAAATTAAAAACACGCAAAACCATGCATACACCTGGATGTACACGGTGGCTTTATGAGACTTGAGAGCATAAAAAGCCCCTCAGCCATGAAAGAAAGAGCCCAGGCTTCATTTTCCACAGACAAATCGGCTGCTTCGCGTCAGTGACCCGTACTTGTGTGCGTACTCTCTCCTGTGCAAAGGAGAAGTAGAGCAATGTCAGTAATCCTTCAGCTGGTGCACCGTGGCCCAGAAGGGTTGGGAACCCTTTGGTGTTAGGGAATGTAGACTCAGTCAATTAGGGATGGAAATGTCTAAGAGGAAAACCCTAACCAGCAATCCCATATCCCTGGGAAAATTTCTGCATTTCCTAGACTGACTTCTTCATGACACAACAGCCAAAAGCTATTCCACCCTTTACAGGAAGGTTGATTTTTAGGGATAGCCCTCGCTACAGGGAAGCCCACGGTAGTGTGAATCTGTAGGAATGATGGGGGAGGAAAACCAAACATTCATCTGGGGTTACAAAGTTTGAGTGGATGCATCTAGTATCCTATGGTTCCAGAGGGAATAAAGAAAAGGAAAAAAATGAAGGAAACTGAGCAGAGCTCTCTTATACCTGAGTAATTTTCCCTACGAGGGGTTAGTTGATCTAATATCTTCACTGCATTGTAATTAACTTTCATTTACCAAATTTTAGATGGCTTCAGATAGCTATTTCATGTTAATGGAGATGAAGAGTTTTGATAAACAGCTGAAATGTCACAATGCCCTTCATGACACTGATGTGTCTAGACCTGCAATACGTACATCACTTTTCACTTCCTGGGGTTAAAAAGTTGGTAAAAGGAAGACCCTGCTCAGATTCCTTCTGCAGTTTGTGAACAAATTCCCTATACTGCTTTGCCAAATGTTGTTTAAAGCCATGACATGTGTCTGTTTATTCATTAGAATTCAACAGAAGGGTAGAAACATAGTGCTAATGTTTATGTTCCAGTTAAGGAATTCATCTGTGTTGTCTCACTTTAAACTATTCTCCTCACAGAAAATATAAGTCCAAAGCTGATTTATCAGGTTTAAATTTAAGAAAACTATATTGTCAGAACAACCACACATTCCTTTTTGCACTACTTTTGAAATCTGTTTCCTATTACCATCTCTGCATCAGACAAATACAACCAAGTTATTTACAGGCTGTGAAAGATACTAAATCTTTTCCGAGTAATATTACACTGGATCACAAATTCTCACTTTTAATAATAATTGACAACAAAGTAAAGAGAAGGATATTCACAATTAGTAACAACAGCACATAATGCTCTCCCAGTGCCTTGTATCTCTAAGACCCAATGCAGATGTAAGCTGCTGAAGTCTCATTAACATTTACTTTGGAAGGATGTTAAGTATTGTTATCTCCTGTTTACAGATGGTGAAAGAGGCTCAGTACGATTGTGACTTGCCTAAAAAAACTTAGAACAGTTTAATTGCAGAAGCAAGACCAGAGCTCTCAAGCTCTTGGCTCCTACTTGTGTGAGAGAGCGAAACACATTTTTAAGAGCATCCTGTGACTTAGGAATCCCAGTTCCAGCACACACCAGGGCTTGAGCGGCGCTGGGGCAGTGCAGCTCCTCAGGGGCGCTTTGGGCTCCCGGCTCCCATTAACTTTGAGTGATTTTGGAGCTCTTGAAAACTCCTTTCAGTCCATGGAGGGAAATGCACAACACCTGTGATTCATAGAAGCGGCGCATGGAGGGGCAGCCAGCCCCACGTGCAGCTCAGCCGCGATTCAGAAGCCGGAGGGCCGAGTGCTGAGCCTGTGTTCCAGGGCTGAGGAGCCGGGGGAGCCGGCAGCATGCTGCCAGCTCTTCTCACTGACATGATTTTCTCGGGAGCAGAGCCAGGAAAGATCTAAAGACAGAACTGCAGCCCTCTAATAAATTTCAGCTTTGCCTTTGGGAGGAAGCCCTCCTTGCCTGGCCCCTTGTGCCTTGCCCCTACACCTTCAGGAGAAGGGAGCAGCTCAGGTGGATGCACATCCCTGGACTTTCTTCCTGGCTAGCCCCTGCTGTGAATAAGAAAACTGGGAACAGGAAGATGGGCAGAGACAGTGGAAATCCCTGCAGAAGCAGATGTAACAGCAATGTATTTGTGTGTGATGGGAATGCACGAATGAGGAACCACAGTGCAGCTAGGGAAGCAGCCCCTCGGGCTGGAAATGCAAAGTGAGATAGAGCTGGGCAGCAGAGGAAGGCAGACCCGGGGCAGGTGGAAAGGGGCAGGAAGCAACATCTCTGTTTGCTAGATGCAGAAGTGCACTGGTGCAGGGCATGCAGGTTGTCAATGAAGCAAAGGCCAGGAAAAGCCATCAGCATTCTAATGCCCAAAGACCTGTGACAACTATTAGTGTCGGGATTGGGATTTGGATTTGGATTGGGATTGGAACTGGCTGTGCAGCTCTCACCCACCTGCATGCAGCCTTGCACTACCATGCACATCACAGCCTTTGGAGATGGGAAAGTGAAAGGAATTCAGGCTCAAAGTCATCCCACATACATGTAGGTATCTGGCAGTGTCTGTGTCTCACTGTTACCCAATTTGTTAACTTTTTCCTCTGGCAATACCAGTGTACAACTGACTGGAAGCCTGGAATAAGTGGTTAGAGCTGAGGAGAAAAATTTCTTCATCCTCAGCAAAGAGACTGGATGTTGCATGAAGCTGATGTTTCTTCCTCAAAACACTGCTAAGAAGGGAAAGAAAACCTTGGATGAGGGGAAGGATGCTGAGGCACGTGCAGGGAGCTGGGTGAACGCCAGCTCTGGAGAAGGCAGAGCGTCCCTGCAGCCTCAGAGGGGGTGCAGCCCTCCTTTGACAGCCAGATACTAAGCCTTGATTTTCATGGCAAGGTTTTAGACTTGCTTCCTTGGCTATGAGTTTTGGCCTTAGACAATGCTCAAAGGGATGCAGAAACCATTTTCAGTACAGTCTCAAATTTGCATCTATGTTTAGAAGTGCTCAACAGCTTCATCACATTAAAGCATTTTAGGAAGGTGTATAGCTAAGCAAATAGTCACTGCTAAGAAGCTCTTGAGGTAATTCTGAGTAAGGAAGAAAGGCGTCCCTTATGTGGGAAAGACTACCAGGCCAGAGGACCAACTTTCTAGGCCAAACCCCATTAAATTCAAGGGAAAAATAACTTTTAGATGGCCTTGTGCCTACACTTAGAAATTTAATTGAATCTGGAGTAGGCTTTATGGACCGAGGGACTCACAGCATGAGATAAATTGTTCACTGCAGTGATGGCAAATGCAAGCAGTGAACTGGCCAGCTGGTTCTATCAGGGGTATAAAGAAAATCTAGGCAGGATAAATCAGGCAAAATATCTAGATGGTGGAATATCACTCCAGGGGCCAGGATGGGGAAAGGTTAAGGGTCTCTGAGGAAAAAAAATTTGTTTTTTAATGTCCTTTTTGCTTGAACATGTTAATGTCCCAGATGCCTATTCTTTACATAATTCTGTTTGCACAAGATGAAGGGGGTACCAGAGCTTTGCCAGCTTCATGTAGCTCATTGCAAAATCCTTGAAAATACTGTTTAAAAATATTTATGCAGCAAAAAAAAAAAAAAGCTATTTCACACATTTTGAATCAGAAGCCAGGTTTTAAAATAAACCAATCTGTCCTCAGAAATTAAAAGAAGAAGAAATAAAGATCAAAATTCACAGTTGGTGTAAATTGCCAGATTTTCAGTGAAGTCAATGCAGGGCTGCCAATCTAAACTAACAGAGAAACCAGTCCAGAAACCATGAATGTGATTTTAAAAGTCTTCAAAACAGATTTTCCAAAACATTACATGGCTGCAGAGTACCTTGCAGAATGATAAAGCATGGGGCCAGTCTCCAGGTACCCTAGGACAGAGAATAAATGGCAGCACTAGGGCTGAGGTATGGTAAATCCATTAACACACAGTTTTTAAAGAGTACCAATAAATAGCATGTGTCAATCAATAATTGTTTCTCCATTAAAAAATCTGGCACAATAACTAGAGTTTTCTCATGCTAAAATAGTTAAATATTTAACCAAATCCGCTAAAGCTAATTGAATACTTTTTTTTTTAACATGCTTGACATAAATGAATGAACAAATGAGCTGTGGGCTCCCATGTCTCTCCAGCAGATCACTTAGCTGAGCCATGGAAAACTTCTTTCAGACAGGCTCTGTTTGGCGACATCTCCCCTGTAACACTTTCTCAGGGCACTGTACAATTTTTAAAGGTATGTCTGAAAGCCAGAAGTTGGGAGCATGTACATCTTCTCTCCCTTTTGGATGTGAAAGGGTGATCTTGGAATCCTGGGAGGGAACATAAGCCAGTTGTTGGTCACCCTAAGCCATTAAAAGTCTGTCTTTCAGAGAAACTATGACTAGATTATGTCTGTTGAAAAACACACTGATGTTGATGCACAGGTTAGATATTCTCTTAATTGTTCTGCGAGGGCCTCTATGACCCCCCTGTCTTATCCTCTGCTTTATGCTGCATCCTATTACTTTTCTTTCCAGCAGACTTCTCGAGGTTGTGAAAAGGAGGGTGAAAATCTGCCTTCAGCACAAAAGATTGGATGTTTGAAGACAGGCATGGCTGGTCTCCTCCAGCTCAATACCTCCACCTCCCCCTCAGGCACACCAGTCAGTGATGCTGCCATGGCACAGCTGACACTTTGGCCAGAACCCACGGCTGTGTTCAATGTGCAACCTGATGGGATCTCATTCCAGGCCTCTGGGTGCTACTATAATATTAGCATTACTGTCCCACAATAATAACAAGAGTACATGTTTTCTGAAAATTTCCAGAGGGCTGGGAAAGGCAGTCAGTGTTGGAAAGGGAACACAAAGCTTTTTGGCTGAAAGTTGCCCAGTGAAGTTCCAGGTGGGCTCCTCAGACCAGGGGCCAGGTCCCTCAGGTGACAGAACCTGGCATAGCCTTGCTGTGTTGATCAGGTCAATCCTGATGCATGAGGATTAAACAAGAACTGACTGTGCTGAATTTTCTTTTTGTTTACCCCAGTGGTTGCCACCAGGCAGCCCAGAGAGGCTTTGCAGGCCCCTCTGAGGGCATGGGAAAATCAGTGTGTTTAGCTTTCCTGGGCTCAGCTGGAAGTGTGGACCTTGAGGTTAGCCTTACATCACTGGAGGTGGGCTCATAAGCCTACCCTCTGACTTCTGCCAGAGCTAAATTTAAATCCTTGATGGCTGAAATGAGTTCTGTGGCAACACAGTGATGGGTATGAAAGGGAATGAGAGAGAAAAAAACGGAAAACATTCCCCAACAACATAGAAACAAAAACAAGGAGAAAGAGAACACAGCTCACAGCTATGACATTCTAAAACTGACAAAACAAGGCTTATTTGCAGTCAGCAGTTCAGAAAGTGGCCTGGAAGGGCACCAAAGGCTTTGTGCCCTTGCTCTCAGCTGGGGAGTGTCCACCTGCCTTTGGTGAGGAGCTTGCACCAGCCACAACTGCCTGACTGAGGAGCAAATTACTTTTTCAAGCCTCTGAACTCTTCAGAGAAGCAAAAATTTTGCTTTTACGTGTATGTGAGTCGCCTAGAAGAGGCAGGTTCCAGTCACTAACAGAGATCTCTAAGCACCAGCAAGACAGATAATACTGAAGACCTGTTCTCTAGGTCAAGGTCTAACATGGCCATACTGTCCTGGCCAACAGCAAGTCCTATCCTATTTCTGCATGAGAGGGCTGAGCCTCGTAAGTTCTACAGGAAAACATCCAGGGGGAAAGATTTATGTATTTGCCATGAAAAAAACACCAATTCTTGTATTAGATGAACTTGGACTGCTTTATGTTATAGAAATAAATGCATCCCCATGGAAAAAGCGTGCAAATATCTGCATTATTTGTATGCCATTCAACTGTCTGGCTACATGTGCACTGTATATTTAATGCATGCTTTGAAGTAATATGTTTGTTGCATAATGTTGGATAAAATCAGTAATCAGGTGCACAGTATAAAACTCAGCCTTCTAATTTGCCATCATCATTTTATGTTAAATTATAATTATTAATTATAAGAAACATCTCTGTCCCAAATAGTCTCAAAGGAGTTTATTAAGCAGATCTTCACTTGTCAAAAAGCTGTCCTGACAGCATCCTTGTTTCAGAGGGGAGGTAAAAAAGAGGCAAAAAAAAAAGGGGGGAAAAAGAGAAAAAAGAAAAAAGAGAAAAGGACAGCTCTTCTGCCAAAGAAAATCAACTGACTCATGGATTAAATGTTTCTTCAGAAACATGTAAAGACAGGGAGTCATGTTCTCCTTTTTCTTGGAGAAAGTTTTAGGACACGAATTCTGTTTCTTGAAGTGTAGATATTGTTTGTTCTTTGGCAGCAGTCCCCTCAAAAATGTTGCTGGTGTTGCAAAACTGTAACTATAGGTCCAACACTGGATACACAAAAAATTTATAAACTGCAGGTTGGGTCACATGCAAAAGAGCCAGTTGGATTAATGAATAGCACGAGCTATTGTCCAATGCTGGATTCACAAATAGTCTGGGAACCATAGGTCTGGTGGACAGGTAGATTCAGCATTTAACAGTACCTAGAAACTATAATGTGTCATTCCCATTTTTAACAAAAGGAGAGTACCTATAATATTATAGAAAATGAGAATAAAGCTAGATAATTTCTCTATAATGTTCTTTCACTCACCCATTATTTTTCTTTTGCTGTCATTTCTTACCTTCTAGGAACAAATAACAGAAGAGACACAATAAATGGAAAGCTAACTCTGAAAAGCATTCCCAGGAATCTTGCCCTAAATACTGAAAAATAAAGAAGGAAGTTATGAAACTGGAAAAAAAATTGGGATATGAGTATTATTGTAGAACAGTCAACATTTTGTTATTAGTTTTATTTTGGACATACTTTAAATTATAAAATATCTGAATAGTAAGCTTTCAATTGAAAAGTTATTTTCTGATTTGATTTAATTTCTCATTTTCTTACCATTGTTATTATCATATAGATGCAATACTTATTCTTCAAATTTGTCTGTTACTATTAGTGTTATTTGTAATTCTGTTTTATTATTGTGACTGAAATGTTCTAAGACTCATTAAAATCATTGTGATATTGATTTTATTACACAATTTTATTGTGTTACATTTGGTTCAGGATACAAATGCTATTAATTTGGGAGGGTATTTCTATACAGTCATCCCATCCACCTCATGAAATCTGTATTTCTAAGCAGTTTCAGAATTTTTTCTTGATAATTCTTTACAGTCACTGCTCTGACTAACAAAAAGACTTTGATAACATACTATGAGACAAATCTCACAAAGCAAAAGGAATGAGTTTAACTGATTTTGGTGGAGATATTACAAACGTCATCATGATTGAATGAATCTTCTAACAGGAACCAGCTGATTTTATAGACAAAAGTCCTGATCCTCACTTTGATAAATCTCTTCTTATTTGAATGAAGATTGCAGTATTGGACCCACATGGAACTTGGTCAGAGGCCAATAATGTGCTGTGAATGGAAACATTAGTTTGTGATTAGAAATCTGACTCTATTGTTGTGCAGATTTACTCTAGCTATTGTCCTATTAGAGTGAAAAAGGGCAAGTGAGGTAAAAACCCTTTTCCCCCAATAAGAATTGCTTTTTATCCATGCTCACAAGACACTTATGTGCTTGTTTACTGCAATGGGCTGTTGTACATGAATGGCTGTATGGCTCATTTGCACCAAGATGGGAGCAATCTGAAAGTGCACATCCTACTCCTATAAACTCCCCAGGAAGGCTGGGAATCTGGCTCAGATACTGTCATCAAAATGTGCTTGCGCATGGCAATGCACGGTAGGTGCTCCAAAAGTATTCTCATGATCTCTGCAAGGAGGTGAATGCTCAGCTGGAAGATGGTAGGACTTCCACTCTTGCAACTCAAAAGGTCCTTCTCAGTCACAGGGTGACTTAGCAGAATTCTGGGTCAAGCTTGAAGAGGACAAAATGCAATTAAATACTATCCTGAGAGTTATAGGTCAAGTATTAAACATTGTGCAAGACTGTCAGCCCAAAAGCATTCTTTTGGAGAAATAGCTCAACTCATTGCATTAATGAGGAAACGTGAGTTTTTCAGTTATTTGTCTCCCGTGGAACCAAAACTAGGAACTGATTCAGCACTCCATCTATTCCCAAAGCTTAGCTGTCTGAGTTAAATGATCTCTTGCTCTATACTTCAGGAACTTCCATCGACAAACATGATCAGATACAGATACATCTGCACCACTGCTTTACAGATATTGCAGTCATTGCTCACGTTGGATCATAAAACACATGGAACTTTGGTAAATGTGGAGATGCCATCAGGTATCTTTATTCATTATATTATCCAATGACAACTGCAAACGGGCATTTTAGTAATTTGTCAAATCCGATCAGGATGGTGTGTTTAATGTTGAGTTCAAATTGCTAGAGTTGGATGTAGAAAGCATGCTGTCCTCATTAACATGCACTTAATTAATAGCAGTGGTGAGTCTCTGGAAAAGCTACTGACGTTTAATAAGTCTTTTGTGCCTGGCTTCTAGAAAGTTTTGTATTAGCAGAAATGTGATAGATCAGATTCAGGCAGCAGTGCATTACACATATTTCTTACAAAACTGCTACTGTTGAAATGGAATCTTTAAGTAAGAACATAGCTGTGCTCCAAAATCTATTGCAGGATTAGCATTTACCACTCTGTTTTCAGATATGTGCTGGAAAAAAAAAAGTGTGTTTTGGTATTTACGAGGTCTTTAAGGGGAAAATAAGCTATGCTGTGTGGAGCAGTTAGAGAAGGCTGCATTTAGTGGCATCCAAAATAGAAGTCCATTGGGTCAAACTAATCTCTGGCTTATTCTCAGACAGCTGAGTAACCGCTTGTATTTTTGTCCTGTCACTTCTCCCTCCCCAGTCTCAAAGCTTCATTATGACAAAACTATTAAGAGCATTTCACTTCCCCTCTCAGAAGAACCGGGATGCACCTGCATGAGGGTGCCTTCTGTGGGTATTAAATATGAATTTTGAGCTGTCCTCAAGGAAGGACAGGTGTACAAATCCCCAAATGAAACACCCTGGGAAGTAGAAAGGAAAGCTTTACGTCCTTGCCTCCCAACTACTTGGACTCATGAAGTTGAAAATAATTCAACTCTTAGGAATTTAAGTATTTATTTCTATCACTTATGTACATTCTAAATTTTAGGACGTTCCTTTGACCATACTTACTCCCTAAGGAAGCTTTTGGAAGTGATATTATTGTTGTATTGTAACTGTTTTTCAGAATGAATGAAGTTTTAATATGCAACAAAACTTCAATATTTTTTTAAATAAACACAATGTTGATTCTTAGACCAGCAACCTTAATGAATTATAGAGTTGTTGGTTTGTTAAACTATTATATTTTTCAAGCTTCCTGTGCCTCCTTTAAGCTGCACATATTTATATATGTTCTCATACAAGACGACAAAGATTTCTTGCTGTCTGTAGATCAACATAAGATTATTTTACCCTCCCTGTGTGGTGCTTGCTGTTCTCTCTTTTTCTGATATCACTGTTTAAGCTGAAGAATATAGCTGTACTGCTAGCAAAATTCTTATGGGTAGAAAAAGAAGGAGGAAGGTAGCAGTTGTCAAGAGCATAAAAGCATGCTACAGAATCTTTGTACCCAAAGGTGATCTACACTATCAAAGTCCCTGAGAACTTAGCTTTACAGTTTAATATATTTAACAAAATTTATATATATACATATAAATATTTATATTCCAGGCTTTTGTTAGTCTCTATGCAACCTTAACAGTAATAGCATTTTATGTTTTAATTTCCTTAAAGGAAAGTCTTCTTTGGAACCCATGAATGCTTCAGTGTTTTGGAAAGATCTAAATATATGTCAAATATCTGTTGAGACTTATGACTTTTTTTCACTCACTCAGCAATCATTTCATGTATTATTTTGAGAAACAGCACTATATGTACTGTAAATAGAGCAGAAAAAAAAGTATTATCTGATAAGCTGAAATAGCTCTGTCTGTTGGTTAATTACTCAAATACTAAAGAAAAGTTAGGCTAATGATTTCCAGATAGTTGTTATGCCATATCATGTTAAAGCAGCTGTTAACCATATGCACTACTGTAGTTCTGCTTATATTAAGCATTATGAAATTTTCCTTGGGGAAAAATACTCACGTGCTTGCAGAGAACCTCTGTGCCCTCTTTTTAAATGAAATAAGTTGGTTATTCTTAGAGCATGGCAAATAATTTGTAACAAATCACTTGGTGATTTTCTCCTGCTTGTGAATGGAGATTGTATTTTCCAAAGCCACCATGCACCCAAGGAGCTGAAGTCTGGCAGTTGCACTAGAGCAGAGGGAGCACTGGGAGAGCCTCCAAACCCAGCCCTGGTGTCACTGCACCAGGGCAGCGCTGATTCCAGTGGTCTCGTGGCTTTGGGACACAAGGTCACTTTTCTTCATGGCACTGCACCCTGTTGTGTCAACCCATCCCCTCATCTGAGGCTAACTCAGGAATCCCTGACACTGCAGTTTTGTGCAGGAGTACGGACCTAGACTGGGATAGGGTTTCATCTGACCCTTTTCCTTTCTGTCTTTTTGAGCGAGAGAGAGACAGAAGGATCCATAAATTCCTAGGGGGCTGTGGTGGCAAATATCACAGTGATAACCACCAGAGAAACAAGGTCTATGGAGAGATGTCATCTCTTTTATTAGGCTGACTAATATCATTGGAAAAAAAGAGATGAGCTCTCAGGTCAAAACCCCATTGTCAGGTCCAAGACAGAAGCTTGTTTTGAGGATGATAGTTCATTGTTGGCGTTTTTGTGTATTTTCCCTTCTTGTTTAGAGCATAAGAAGATACCATGTACTCCTTATAAGCATTGCCTCATTTTTCTTAAAACATTAAAACTACAACATCATTAATATCTACTACCAGTTTGACGAATATATGCTATTTTATCCCTTCGAACTTGCAGAATAATTTATAATCTTGCATCATCCTAAAGAAGGGTACCTATATTAACTCAGGATGAGATGACATTTGCACTTATTTTAGGGATATCTGAATTTGTTACAGCTGCCTTTGCGTCCTCAGTTGCATTCACCTTTTGTGTGTATTCAGGCAAATGTTCAGGGAAATAAATGGAGTTCAAGATGAAAATGGTTTTATTGGATAAAGATCACAGAAATATTTTGTCTTACAATACCTACCCTGGTCATAGTGTGAATGATTCACATCTCTTCTCTCTTACTCCTAATCCCAGATGTTAGAAGAAGCCAGTTGACAGGGATATCATGTAAGACATAAGTCATATTCCTTCTATTCAATGTGTGTAAACCCTGGGTGTTGCATACCAAAAAGACATGGTGGGCACCAGAAAAGGACACCAACAGTGAGCAAAGGTCTAAAATCACATCTTGCAAATAATAGCTGAAGGAATTTAGATTGTTTGGTCTGCAGAAGAATCAAAAGTAATTGTGAAAATTGCCTTATATACATGAGGGTGGCAGAAAGAAGAATGAAAAAAAAATTCCTTTGCCCTTTGTGCATAAAAAAGGAGGTAATTTAAACAAGGAATAATTCTCTTAGGTAGCAGAAGAGTAAGAATATTGTTTCTATTGTAATAAATAACCTACCATTGAAATAGGTTGTCCAGGGCAACTGTGAAGCCAAATTTTCAAAGGGACCAAAGAACAGGTTAGAAAAGGAAATGGCAGGAATTATGTACATGTAGTTATATGCCCTACCACGTTAGAAGTGGATCAGCTAGATAACCTCTTAGTGTCCCTTATAGGTGCCTTTTCTCTGGCCCTATGAGTGATAACTGTGTGATGATGGCAAATAAAATGCACAAAAATTATACCCTCCAAAACAAGTTTTATCTCTTCACTCTGAGTGCTTGACAGTGAATAAACAAAGGATTTTTTCCCTTTAAAAATTGTCAGTGTTTTTCATCTCAAACCTGACTGTTGTGATACAGTGGTGTTATACTAGCACAATTCAGTCACCCTTACAATGATCAGTAACTTAATTTCACAAGTGTATTATTAGATTATAATATAAGTAGTTTATTGAACAGAAGGAGTCCACTGATTCAGTCCAGAGAAATATCCAGATGACAGGAGCTTCCACTGTGTCCTAGTGGGTATTTCTCTCAGCAACCCAACCACTTGCTCAGATGTCTGTTCCTGCTTGTGACAGATCTGAAAAATTAGGCTTTGCAAAGACACCAAACCTGCTCAGACAATGACAAACAATTTGAAAATAACTGGTCTGACCGGGTGTCCAAATTGCTGACAGAAAGGAAATGTTCATGTGTGCAACGAGCATGAAAGATGAAAACCCTTCTCTGTGCTGTTCTTCCACTGAAGCCCTTACTCCGACCTGTGGCCTCACTAGATGATCTGTGAGCAGAGAATAGGGAGAGTATAAGAAAACTGTTCCTACTAAAGCTTATTTTCTGAAGGAAAATCTACCCAGATGTTGCAGTCATATTTTTTCATATTGTCTGCTAAAAAATCTGTAAAATGTTACTAAAGTGATCTGGAAAAACAGTAAATTTTGCCTTTTGGATACAGAAAAACAGTATTCATATTTATAGTGCATATTTATGCATTTTTCTCTTTATATATTTAGGTCTTCCCAGGGCAAAAACTGCAGAGGTGGGAGAGCTGTGCATGTCTCATTCACACTCTTCCTTTCTTCAGTGTCCTATGGATCCCTACAGCTCTATGGCCAAGAATTTTGCTTCTGAGTTCTCAACTTTTCTTGCTAGGTGGGAACCCTGTACAACCTGACTCTTGCCTTCATCACCTCCTGGCACAGATATCACCTTGCATGTGAATTATTACATACCTAGGGAGAGCTGGAAGTGCACTGGGATGGTGACCGCTTCACCCCATGAGCAGCTAGAGTGCTGAACACAACGATACTGTTGGATGGACTAGGAGCTCTATCCTAATAAAAATAACTCCCAGACCTCTATCCACATGTCTGTTGCTCCATTAGTCTTGTTTATCTCAGAAACTAGGCAGAGAGTTTTTTCAGATATTTCCCATGAGCTTTGTGCGATGAGATTATGTGGCGATACAGCTTTAAATGACCTTGATCCTGCAAAATTATGTGGTTTTTAATCCATTATCATGCCTTTTTCATAGTTTCATCTAAATAAAAGTGTGTTCCAATCCTTTTCATCCTGTCCTCCAAACTCTTTACCAGTGCAATGGCCTGCTATGGCTGCAGCACAGTCCTGGCTGGAATGAGTCTTAATTAGCTGCCAATGATGTCATGTCCACGTCTGTGTTAAAGGCACAGGACTAAGTATTCATCCTTATTTAATGTACTGTAGAAATTCCATTTAGGGATAGCATTAAGACGCTTCAGAGCCAATCTTGTATTTCTCCCGTAGTTGAGAAGCTTGGCCTTCAGCCTTCTGACACTACCCCAGTTGTGCTATAATGGTCCAGAAATACACTGCCTGTTGTGTTTTATTGCTCATGTGAAAACTGTCCAATTCCTTGTCAGTTGACAAGGGAGGAGCGTTGCAGTGAAGGATTGCACAGCAGTGTGTCTGGGAGCGATGTTATTTCACACCAGCAGCAACCTTTCAGTGTTTGTGCGGCAGCCCAGTAGAGCCTTGGTGCTCTTACCATAGAGCAGAGAGCAAACCCCATTGTAGTCATTCTCTCTGCCAGAGAGACTAATGCATGCTGCCAAATATCTCCCCTCAACACATTTATTGAACATTAAACCAGCAGAATAGCATTGAATGAAGTCCAGTAATTTTATAGGATATATTTTAGTCACTAGACTTTGAAGACTAGTCCAATGTTAATTATAAAGTTTCTGTGTCTGGATAACATATTGTTAACAGTTATTTTGTAAGTGCTAATGGCAAGATGGAAGATTTCCAATAGTTTTATTGAGGAAGTGGCAATTAAAATGTTGAGCACTGCAACATACATACAAAATAAAAATAATCCTGCATACACAGCACTTTGTGTCTAAAAAAAAACCCCAAACCAGAAAAAACAGGGATGAATATTTTCTTTTGAAATAAATGCAACCATTTTATTTCTAAAAAGTTTTGCTTTTGGGAAAAAACCCAAACGTTGATTTACTTGCCAACTTCAAATGTCACAAGCCTTGAACAAGTTTGACATTGTTTAAAAGCACATCGTGAAACTATTAGAAAGCTAAGACAAGTTGCTATGTTATGTTTT
The DNA here is from genome assembly GCA_037013685.1 of Acridotheres tristis. Lineage (NCBI taxonomy): Eukaryota > Metazoa > Chordata > Aves > Passeriformes > Sturnidae > Acridotheres > Acridotheres tristis. Next base: position 77,831,703 of record CM072887.1, on the reverse strand, counting down.
TCCACACTCAAAGAGCAACAATGTGTTCTCAGTTTGAGTAATTTCTTTTAGATTAAGGGAAACAAAACAAGAAAGAACAAAAGCAAAGTGTTCACAAGAGTGTGTGGAAGTGTCTACACATGACAATTTTTAATTCGTGAGTGGAAAAAGGTGCTGTGCAGGCACTGCCCCATGAGGTCAGCTGAGCACACTGACACTCCCACGCCTACGTGCAATAACATAAAAAAAAGACTACCTACAGCTCTGCATCAACCATCAGTTAGCAGGTTCAACACAGATTTTGCTTTGCAAAGCAAATGGCTACTACCTGCTGAAAAAAGGAGTCCTGCAGGGATCTAGACTTGAGGTGGGAGTTGAACAGCATGGGGGTTGGCTGCTAGTGTGAAGTTGGTCAGTGTGAGGCACTTAAGCCCTGCAAGGTGAGCAGGAGCCGAGTCTCCAGCCATTTGAGTGGGTTTAGGTTTGCTTGCAGCATACCTGTTTTAATCTAAACCTGCTGCCACAGTGGGCAGGTTTTAAGGCCCTTCCTTAACACTTTTCCAGACAGCTCTCTTTCCAGACAGCCTGGTGAGGCTGGATTTCACATCCTTTTCTGGGAGCCAAAAGCCACTCTGGGGTCCCAGGGCATATCCTCAGCTCCCTTGGCAGACCCAGAACTGGATTTTGGGGCTCCTTGCAGTTCCTGGGCAAGTTGTAGCAGAAGCCATTAATCTTCCTTTAAAGTTCAAAGCTGAGATGCATCAGTGATGTCCGGCTGGACACAGAGGAAATATGCTAATGTAGATCTAAAGTAGCTCTATCCTACTGACCTTCTGTGAGAGCCAAATTCTTTCTCAATAAGCTTTTTTTTGAAATACTACCTCTCCTCTGCAGTGCAAAGCTGTCTGAGTGCATCTTACAGAACACTGTTTGAGGGCTCAGCACCTGTGAGTACTGAAGAAGTTTGGCTTCACACCTTGCATGATGTACCTCAGTTGTACCTCTCATCTAGTAGTAATCAGCCTTTTTAGTCCACAGCCCCCTTTCTAATTTTTTCAGGGAATATGCTCATCACCACGAATATAAGGATTCTGGCAGGAGGAGGTTGTCTGTTTCAGCTGCAATTTCCAGGCCCTTTCAGAGTAGTGTATAACATCTAGCTGACCTTCGGGTTGAGACCCATCCCACATGTGAACAGCACCTCAAATCTTATCCTTGAAATTACTACTCTGTTTAGACACTGAATTTAGCCCCAGAAGAGATCCCTGGGCTTGCTCCCAGCAGGGTGTAGGCTAGTCCATAGGGTGTGGTCTGGAGCCTCCTGCCAGCTCTCATGATCACCTCCTGCATAAAAACGTGGCCAGATTTTGCTCCTAAGGGCTCTCTGCCCAAACTGAGCCACATGGACATGAAACTCTCACCTCTGCTTCTGCTGTTGTGGGGATCTGCAGGCATAGCACCTGTCAAACACGTGCTTCCTGAAGAATAGCTTTTCACACCAGTTTTAGCACCAGGTTTTGTGAGCACTGTTCAGGTTGATGAGTCCTGAAGGGGGCAAGGACTGGCTGTCCTAGAAGATGCAGTCAAAGGACACACTTCAGTTAGTCCCCGGGCTACACAAAGGGACCAACCAGAACTAACCATTATATGGAAAACCCAGTAGTGATAAAAGAGCACTTTGGAGATCTTCAGCTGTAAAACCTGCCACAGACACTTTTCTAAATCAATCCAAGCTTTATGTATAACTTGATAAAAGATTTATTAGGTGAAGGAGAATAAATATGTTGAAATGAAAAGTATGGAAAATAAAAGTAATATACCTGTAAATGGTCTGCTATGCTATACTGAGCTGAACTAAATAAGACCCTGTCTGGGACAAGTTGCTCTATACAAGGTATTTACCAAAAAAAAAAAAAAAACAAATAATAAAAAAAAAAAGGAGCAGGGTATAACGACTCTGTGTAAGGAGCAGAATTTTCTGACCACTGTTGCTCTATTTCTCCAGCCTTTTCTCCAGGGTCTCTGTTAGCTTAAGAGTGAACTTTGAGGTGTAAGGTGTCAGCATTTGTGCTGTTGTTCACAAGAAGTCACAGTCAACCTGCAGCTCAAGATCAAAAGGCAGCAGACTGTGATCGGGAAACACATCTGCCGAGGGGCAGATGCTGGTTACCTTCTGTGAGTGGTTAAATGATCCATCTGGTAACTAATGGGACCCTGACACTGTGAATTAGTTATTAAAAAAGTTAGGAACACCAGGAGAGAGCACTGAAACTTTCCAGGAAATGGTTATACTGGTACTTTTGGTGTGGCCTAAGTAGTGATTCAAAGGCAATGTACTTGAAAGCATCCTTGCATCCTCTGAAAACTGTGCCAGGACTGAACTGCTGAATGAAGAGAGAAGACTCCAAGAGAAAAATTCTCTATTCACAGACAGACTTCTCTACTGATTATGTTAGAATTTTTCACTGAGAATATTTCTGTCAATAGAGAACTATCTCCAGAAATAGTCAGCAGTAATAAACATTTATTTTCATTATTCCATCACCTAAAAATGTCAGCAGTGTTCTCTATAACACCTCTCTTTGTCAAGACATATCTATTCTGTAGGGAAAGCAGTGAAAACACTTCACACCAACTAAATGTTCATGTGTGTGATCCGTTAATGCCATTTCTTTATTATAACTACATTCTTCAAAGGCAATATATAATATCAAATAGGCTCATCAGAAAACAGTATGCCATTTCTAATTTGCCTCTGCTTATGGAGAAAAGGTTGAGGATGGGTTTTTTGTATGTGTTTTGTATAGGTTTTGGGTTTTTTCCTTTCCATTGGACTCTAGCTTAAAATGAAACAATGCTAGAAGAGAGGTCAAGAACTTGGAAGAACTCATTCCAGCGGAACCAGGTACAGCTTGATTCAATATCGATATTTCATATATTCTGAGATTGTGGTCCAAACTATGAGATAGCAGAGCACTGTTTTTATAGCTTTCCATCTGTGAGAAATTATTTCTCAAAGCACTCTGTATGGACAATCTAACAGATATTCATTTTTGAGATCATATATTCTGCTAAGTGGGATCTTTTTGATGCACAATCTGGCTGTGATAGCAATTTTAAAACTAGTGAGAGAATTTTAGAGCCAGATTCATAAAATAAATGTCTTTCACACAAAGTTATTTTCCATGATGCATCAACTCCTCCTTTTCCAGGCATTTGTAGGAAAGTAATACCAATATTATATACTCATGGAACAAAGGGAGAATGGATCAATGCAATAATCATAAGGAGATGATAAAGTTTATATTTAACATACCCTTTCTTTTAAAATATTTTCTTGTTTATTTCAGGGCATAAATACAAATTCTTTGGGTTTGAGAACAGCTAAAACTCTTTGATGGTGCAGCACTAAAAGCATTTTGCATTGATGCTCATAAATATGATGCAGTTGTAGCAGATCACATACCTGGTATTTAAGGCATTTTGGAAATGTTGGAAATCAGTTTCATCTACCCAGAATTTAGAAACCATCTGAGACTGCCTATCTTGACAGGTCAGGCTGGAACCTTGAACCTTGTTTTCTGTGGCCATCAGGACGCTAGCATGGCCACTGTATCCCATGCCACTGCCTTTGATTTCCCAAACCTGATGAGCAGGAACTGATTTAGAGCAGGAATGACTGGTGGTGGCCTTGGTTACCAATCTGTAGCCAGTCTTGCCACATACCCTTGGACCCACAGTGAGGATTCTTAACTCACACTAAAAGTGGTTTAGCCTGACAACACTTGGTTTAACCCTACCATCCTTTTCCTGTGATAACAAGAAATCTCCGATGACTTTGTAGAAGCCACATTGCTGATCCACCCAGTTACTTCACTCACTTATGTCAGGCCTGAATTTGAAGCTCTTTGTCAGTTGTTATGCAGAAGAACATGGAACCTGTAGATAAAACAACTTTTTCTGGCCTTATAATCCATGACCCTGTTTAATTACAGAACAGAATTAAATAGAGGTGTTAGCAGCTGTTGCATTCACCATGACCCTGCTTTTATGGCACTTCTCTGTTTATCTGCTCTAAAGCTTTCATCATCCACCTCTGTAGCCTCTCAGAGTCTTCTGGTATGAAAAGACAGTGACTAGTGTCTCATGGTGTATTTTGCTCTTTTTCTTCCCTTGCTGCAGGTACAAGTCTTGAACTGAAATACCAATTGACAGTTGCCTGTCACCAGTCTCTGTTCTCTTGTTCCACACACTTGAAGTTTTGTGTATTCAAATTTTGAAAGAGAAGAAATCTTGCACATGTTCTAAAGGTGACAAGTGGATTAATGCAGGCTTAGCTTTCACCTTCCCTAGTAAGCTACTTCTACAGCAGGATCTCTTGACAACAAGGGCTATTTTATCTACTGTTTTGGGTTTTGGTAGATGTATTGACCTGGAAAAGAGCAGTTGTCTTAATGGTTCTTGGAAACTTTAAAATAAAAGCAATGTATGAACAGTAAAATCTAACAGCAAACATTATATCAAATAGCTAAGAGCAAAAGCAATAGTGAATGAAAGGATCAGTTCACAGGAAGGAAGCTCTTAAGATGCTTATATTGTTACAGGAGAGAATGGTTGTAATCTTCAGGACCTAGAAGCTCTCCACTGCTGTTGTGTGAAATCCCAATTTTGACTACTGATGACTCTCATTCAGAGAAAAAAATCATTATATGGACATGCAAGAGGTTTAATAGGGGTATCTGATACAGGAATTGATATTAAAATGTTCATTATTTTTCTGTCTGTCTAAAGATTCTAAAGACCTGATGTGAGCATATTGAGGGGCCTCAGAGGGTGCCTATGCAAATATGTTATAAAAATGGCATCAGCTTGAGTGTGGGGTGTGTGGAGGGGTTGAACATAGGTATGGCATTAAGCCCCAGTTTATAATTTAAAACTGTGAGATCAGTGAGCTTCTTGAAGGAGTAACTCCATCAGACAAAAGAAGGGACTTCCCCTGAAACAGTCTCAACAAATGGCAGCATTACTGGGTACTAGGGCCTCTTTCAGCAGAAGGAAAAGATACATTTTGAAATGCACCTTTGATATTTCTCCTTCTCCAGATGACCAGACATCTGGAGGAAATCAGTACAAGTCAGCTTAGATCCAACTGTGAAACCCTTCATATAGATCTCCATTACAGGAATCTCTGAAACTTCTAATCTGAAGAATCTGCTTTGTTCAGGCTGAGAATAGAAATTAGCCAGGACTGAACAGCAGCACAATGGAACAGGCTTTGAAGATCTCAGACAAGAACAAATAAGATAAAGGGTGCTTTGTACAAGCATTCAGCTCTGGAGATGTTTGCTCCAGCCTCTAACTCTCCATTACAGAGAATTGCAGAGGTTTGGAATGGCACTACAAGTGCAATGTGTAGATGCACTGACGTTTCCAGTGGGGGACATTAAAAATGGAAAGAAATTAAAAACTCATATGTCAGTTAGAACTTCAAACATTTCAACAGGATAAATACATGCAGAGTCCTTAGCAATGCTGTGCAATGTTTTTTTGAAATTTATACTCCCTAATGTACTTGTAAGCAGGGGGAGTTCAAATAGCAATCAGCCAAAACTCAATAGGTACACTCCATCAGAATAGATTTTTCTTATAGTTGCCCTTAAAGCAGCATAATTTCTCATACTAGTTGAAGCTGATTTAAGTGTTGGGTCTGTGCCCATTATTTGTTAAGCCTTCTGTCTTTATTTTATAGCATCTATGATACAACTGACCAGCTCACAGAAACATCTGTGGCAGGCAAAGACAAAGAATACTAGAATCCTACCAATGATTAGATGATCACTTTGTCCCTTTTCTGCCATCATTACCTCTGAGGGTGGCCTCAAATGCAAATTATGGTACTCTGAAATGTAGTTGTGTTCATTTTGTAGAGGTGGGAATTTATTGCTCATTTAATCTAAGTTGATCTTTGTTAGCTAAATGTGCAATTAAATTTACAGTATTTGATGGAGATCTGGGTGGCTTATAGCACCAACCTCTCACTTCTAAGCATAGAGTTAAAGTTCAGCCAGAGGTCTTGCATAATATGAGTTTTCAGGGATTTTTGCCTAGTCCCTACTGGAGCGTTATCTACAACACAAACAACTATACATCATTTGGCAATTCAGGACAAAATTTGATTAGAAGACACTCTATTCTAGGTAATTTTAACATATTGAAGAGTGCTCTCCCTTTGCACAGCAGTTATTTCTGGCAAGACCTGGAATTATTAATGATGAAGAGGAGATTTGCCACACTACTAGCCTTCGAGCCTATCAAATTTGGCACTTCTCTTAACAAATCTATAGCATGATATTTCACCTAAAACATTTTATTGAAAGGTGACTGATCTAGCGCCAAGGAGATCTGAATCTCTTTCTCAGAAACAATCCTTTGGCTTTCGTTATATTTTATAGGTTTTATTTAACCCTACACTGCCTAGTGCCTTCAGTGCATTATTTTCTAAACACCTTGTAGCGAATGACAGCATTTTATAGAACAATGTCCCTTCTTCAACAAAACTATTGCACATTTTAATAACGGGCCTCATTTTGCCTAAGCCTGTGTCATAATTGCCCAGTCAAAGCAAATTCCTCCTTTAGTAAATGGAATAGGTCCCTCAACCTCTAGTGAGGGACTTGCATACCAACTTCCCACAAAAATTCTCTTCAAGGTTGTCTGTTCACTGAGGTTATAACCTTAAATGCTGTAAACATTCAAATCCAGTTTGACAAAAGTTCAAAAATCCATGATGCCAAAGAAGACACTGCTAAGAGAACATGTTTTTCAAAGACTCGTTCAAATACACATACATTCAAATCAACAAAATTCTCATGAACTATAAAAATTCAGACAGACAATTTTCCTTTTCAAAGATTTGCATGAGGAAAAAAAGCCCATGGAGCATTACACTGTGGTGAATTTTCCCCCAGTTTCTAATTGCAAAGGAACATTCTGCCAAGCAAAGTCATAGAGACTGCTTTAAGCAGAATTCAACTTCAACTGTGCAAGCAAAAGTGGGAGCAAGATTTTGCTTGGACAAATGCAGTTGTAAGGAGACAGACAAAAATTGTTCAACTACCTTAAATTCCTGCACTTCTTCTCACCTCTTTTGCTAAGTATGACTGTATGCCAACTTTCTAATGATATTTTCAAGTGTTTTAAATTGGATGTTAAAAATTTGGGACCTGTGAAGTCCTGCAGAAGAACTTCAGTGCCTCTTCCCTGTGCACCTGCTGCTGTGAAAAAGGCAGCCAAAGCCCTCATCCTTCAGCAAAACACTTCCATGCTTTTTTCCAGTGTTGTTGTCCCGTCTCTTTTCCTCCATATATTCAAAGTTCTTCACATTTTATTTTCCAAGTCCTCCTAAATATCAGCCTTTTGCTATATGGCAGTTTACAATACACTTTTAACCATCACCTTTGCTGTCAGCTTTTTATATACCTTTTATTTTTTCTTAAACTGAATTTGCCAGCTTCTTGTTTTAAATATGTTTTTATTCCTTGAATTAGATGAGTCTTTAATTTAATTTTCTCCTGAGTTCATCTTTTTCTGTTAGCTGTTAGCCAATCTCTGTTACAAGGCAAATACAATTTATTTCCTGAAGATTTGGTTCTAGGCATCTTCTTTTCTGTTTCCTCTAATTCTGTCTGCATATATTATCACATTGAACATCATATTTAGATGACTGCCAAAGATGTTCTTGTCAGGCCTACCTACATGCTATTCTCAGCATCTGCCTGTGTCTGTCAAATGACAGAGAATCTACACTAGAATCTACACTACTATCATTTTCAGAATCAGTCCTACTAAAAGACTAGTCCTGTTTTAGAGGAGTTCAAGAGATGGTTGAATGCCTTAGAGTTACAAAGTGCCTTAAACCATTGAAAATGTACCTTTCTAAACATCATTTAGTACCTCCACCAAGAAATATGTAAACAGAGATCAGGCTGTGGTGGCCATGTGATGTCTGCACTGGACCAGCCACAGTACCAAAACACCAGGTCGGTATGGAAGGGCTATTGAATGGTAGAGGACAATAGGAACTGAGGATGCTGGAAAAGTCGTTAAGGTGCACAGGACAAAGCTTTTGGGAAAATCAAGTTTCATTAGCTCTACTTCCATGAAACAAAATGTTTACTGTAACTGTCTCTACTAAAGAGCTGTTACTTGCTGCTTTTTGCTTCTCTGTTTCCTTATTTTTATATTCTCCTCACATCTCATCTTCTCCATCTGACTGCTATGCAGTTTCCTATTCATATAATCATATAAAGTCTAATATATGCTAAAACCAGACATGGCTAATGATTTGTTTTCTTTTTTTATATATAAAAGTGATGGAAGGAGGTGGGGAATTCTTAGCTTGCAAAAGAACCAGAAGAGTTTACTAAAGCTGCCCATTCTCAGCCAGCCTTGGGACATTGTATTCAAACAAGCCCTTCCAATATTTCACAGAGCCAATTCCTTGACCGCTGAGGTTTTACTAGCCCACTAAAGAAAAACCACCTCCCTTCCACTGGTTTCCTCATCTCTACCAGTACAAAATTTAATTTTACACATTGAAAAAATAGATGTTTTTTTCCTTTTTCCTGCAGCAAAGATACAGAAGGCATATAGTTGGCTGCAGACACTGAGCCTCATACAACATCATAGTGTAAAACTTCATTACATTCAGGTACTGACCAGTACAAGAGAGCACTTGGAGGTAACTTCTAATTTATTTTGGTGGTCAACACCATGAAACAAACTTTGGGCCAGATGGCTTGTATACTCTGTAACAGAGCTAATTTACCATCTCAGAACTAGAGATTAACCAGATCAACACGTTAGGAAAAACGTTTTAGAAAAAAAAAGGCCACAATATAAAGAGAAGGAAACAGAGGCAGGAGTACAATTCAGTATTATTTCAAGAAAGATGAGACTGAATATTGATAATCACTTGCAAAGGATACAGCAAAAACTTCATAGCAGAAACATCCACTTCAAACAGAGACTGGAAGTCAGCCAAACCCCCTAACCTGTCTGCGACAAATCATGGTTGTATAAGACATCCTCCAAATCATAGTAGAAACTAAAGAGGGGAGGGAGCAGAGCAGATGTTTGGAGGTCATTAACAGGAGCTCAGTTTTCCTTGCCTGGTGGCTACCTCTAGAGATATCTGATTCCCAGAAATTTCCTTGACCTCCAAACATCTGCTCTCTTCTCCTGTTTTCTTTACATCCGTACTGCAGAGAGCCTCATGCAGTCATAACCTTTTCAGTCCTTTCTTATAAAATATTTGTATCTCACTCCCCTAAATCATGAAGAAAAATATTTAACAGGTCTGGGCCTATCATCATTCATGGTAGGACCTTCATGTTCATTGCAGTTGATGCTAAACTGTACTACTTGGCACTTCTTCTTTCCTTGCATGCTGTGAATGTACACATAAACTGTACAAATAAGCTAAACTAGAGTATTTAGTTCTTTTGATTTGAACACTTAGACACTTTCTTTATATTTTATACTTTGCCATTTCTCTATCAGCTGCTCTTTGTCAAGTCCTCAGACTCCATGAGAACTAGACATGCCTGAGACAGCTTTATTACTTTGCAAAACATGGGGGCCAAACACATATTTCCAAGTATGATTGCTACTACTTTTCTTTCCTCTAATGATCAAGCATATCTAGGGAAAATGGTTGCGTACAATGAGCTCTGGTATTGCTCAGGAATCCATTATCTATAGCCATTTACAATGTTTTCCCCATGGACAATGATAGCCAAAGTCATTCTTCCGTTTTGGATGCGTAGGACTGTATTTGTGCCTTTTATTTTTCTTTAATTTTCCCATACGTCCCAACTTTAATTCAAATAAAAAATAGATTACATGTACTACAATAAGCTTCCTTGAAAATCTTCTCACATCCCTCAGCACTCATGTCTTGCAGATAGTAAGTTCCTTGTGTGATCACATATTCTAAACATCTCCTGCTTATTAATATAAGTTTCTAGAGTAAATATTTTCTCTATATTATCTAGTTTACTATGAGGTTTTTTAAAAATTATTTTTTACTGAAGTGTTTTGTTAATCTGTTTCTCAGAAAGCTCTTGGTATCCCAGACATTTTGGAGTCATTGTTCTCTCTTCCTTTGCTCACATCCTTGCCAAGATAAATGGTTTTTGGAATAAGGAACTGATTTTTCGTCACAACAATCAATACACCTGCATCTAGACAGGGACCAAGTCCCTTTTTCATTATTTGGATTCATGGGAAAACCTTGAGAGTTTAGAAGTGAAAAGGACCTTGGAATTAAAAACTGCAATCTTTGCATAGGAACCTAGCTCAGAGACTGTTGAGAGAGATCAACAGTCAGCAGCCACCCCCAGCCTTCAGGCTATTTTGTGGTTTCTTCCTTCCTCTCTCACTCTGCTGATGTCCCTGGGGGTGTCTCTCTGTGGCTGCATTTTCTTTTACTTGCTATTCCCTAATACTGTTAAATGGTCATGTACCCTTTTTTACTATCTCAGTGCTGAAATTTCATCAAACCTCTCTCTGCCCTGTTGCCCTTTGCATTTCAGTTCCTGCCCTCACTTCTTGGGACAGCCATGCTTTTTGCTCAGCTCAGCTGTGCTGACACTGACGAAGAAAATTCTTCCTGAAGGAACTAGTGTGGAGTTTGGGGAGTCAAGGTTTGACTCTGCACTCCACCCCACCTTCCTGTTGGCAAACCTTAGGGCCTGCCTGCCCTAATGAGGGGGAGTTGTCCACTCTCACAGGGATGAACACATGCAGACATCCTTGTGGAGGAGAAATGATGCATTGAAGCTGAATCTGAACTGTTTTAAACTCTTTGGGTGCTCTAAACCTGGACTGAGCAGTGTCAGTGTTAGCCCCTACTTTCCAGGGAGATAATCCCCTCCTCCCAGGAGGGAGCAAAGCCCATACACCCCTCAGATTCAGCCCCATCCTTCCAAGATGATTTACTGTGGTTTATATATCTTGAACTAAATGCATAAATGACACACAGGCTCCAGCTGGCACAGAAAAGAAACATATCCCATCTCTATGGCTCAGGCCACCATACACACACCATTCTATATTCAAATCCCTTTGGTGGCTTCCCACCCACTTCCACCAGCAGTCTGATGACACAGTCCTAATTTCTGAGAAAATAATGACTCAGGTGCCAGCTACAGCACACTCTGGTTTGATGTGTAAATTACTATGAAAGCTGCACTCCTCTGGGACAATGGACTTTCAGACTTGGTGATGACAGTATGACATAGCCAGGAGCAAGGAGATAAAGTCAACCTAGTCTGAAAAAGAAGCAATTTCCTAGCTCTTAATGGTAATTAAACATGGGAGCACTTTACCACAGAAGACCACAGGCTACAGTAAGCTTAGGTATGTTTCTGAAAAGCACGACCAACTGGTGCTCTGGCAGTACCATGAGTTTGACCTAGGATTGCAAAGGGAAGGAGGAATCTGGTTTGCATGAACCTGGGCTTGCTGGTCTTGAACTCTGAGAGTTGGTGAGTTCCTCTCATTCCATTCTTTGTGAGGAAGGGAAGGAGTCTCACAATTGCCTTTCTTCATTAAGACAACAAGTTAAATGAATCTTATGTTTCTGAGCAGCAGCCATCAAAAGACTGCCTGATAGGTTATGATCTGGATGAAAGCTTGGAATGTTGTAATTTTGTTTATGCTCTGTTTAAGTGAAGGGTCTGGCCTTTCCCTGTAGTGACCTTGTCTTTGTCAACCTGAGTTAGCCTCAAACAGATAGCTCCAGGATTGCAACATTACAGAGCTTAGGAACGATTTTTGGAACCTGGGTAAATATTTGGTTAGCACAGACAGAGTTCAAAGCTGCAGGGGACATGCTGGGACAAGACAGATCAGCATGCTATGCTGGTAGAAAGCATTTGGGAAAAAATTTTGGGAAAAGCTTGGCTGTTTAGCTCACAGAGTTGGGCTCCTCTGTGCACTAGGGTGAAGAAAGGATTTTCATTTCTATCGGGCTGGTAGGACTTCTAGACATATCTTGTCTTTTTCTCTTCTTTGTGGCATTGGTTTTCCTACCAGCACATTTGAACATGTCCTGCCTAGTCATGTCTCCATGGTACAGGGACCTCCTGACTGATGTTGGTCTCTGCTTGCAGGAATTTCTTGCATCAGTCTTTGAGCAAGACACATGCAACTGTCTGAATGGACTGGAGCACCAGTGAGAAAAAAGTGAATCCTTACGCGGTTTCTTCTGCCTTAATTTTATAGACAGAAGAAGGCTATAGCGAAGTTATTATTAAGAATTGAAGGAGACATTTTTTTAATCAAATGTTGGGACTACCTAAAGTATTCAGTGGATTTTGGGTGTTTCTTCTGGATATGTCCCGTTCCTCTGTTCTTGGAGATCAGGGGACTTTTTACTGAAAGCATGGGTGGTATTTCAGGAGCCTGTATTTTGGGGTGTTATCTGTGAGGGAGGCAGAAGGTGCTGGCTGTGCTGCAGGGCAGGGTGCTGGCTGGAGGTGCTAGAGACCTGTGTGAGTGATAATGAGGTCAGGGTATGGCTCTGAAAAGTTGTGCATTTTGGAGGGGCCAGGGAAATGAGCTAAAGCAACAACTACATGTGGTGTGCTAAATTATGAGGCCAGCAGAGAGAAGTCAGAAAGGGGAATGTCTGGGGAGCATGGGAGGGAACATAGAACTTAAAGGGCATGGAGGTGTCCTGTAAGCAGAGGGAATCTGATGCATTGTCTGTATCAAGCTAGGAAGAGAGGTAGGAGGACTGACAAGGCCAGGATCTTCAAGTCACTCAGGGTATTTGGGTGAGGGATAGAAGCTAAGAATTTGGATTTCTTGCTGTGGGCAGCCATGAAGCATTTGTCCATCTGGGAACTACTAGGCACTGTTGTTTTTTCCCCTCTCTGTTTCGGCCACTTCTTGCTCATTTCTCTTTCTACATCATCCCACATATTGTCCTCTTATTCAAAGTTTCCAAGATCTAATAATTTTCTCTTTATTATAGCAACTTCTATGCTACTCCTTTCTTGCATAAAAAAAAAACTATCTCAAGAACTGATCTAGATTTTTACTGAGGTGCATGCATCCCCTCCTGACTTGTTTCTAAGTTTATTCAGCTTTAAAAGCTGTACAACATAGGTCTTGTTCTGTATCATCTTCAGCCAGGCACTGTTTGGCCATATCAGACTGCTTTTCTTCGCCATCTCGTTCACATATACACTTGTCTCACTCTATTTCAGTGCAAGTAAAAGTCTTCCTTCAGCTTCTCCACTGTGTATTCTTCTTCATATGCCCTCCATGGAATCCCTCAACTTCAGCTCTTTCAAAACTATGGTATTACTTTCTTTCTTGCCAGCACAAGCTCAAGCCAGAGCAACTAGTAATACTTCCCTCTGATGGTTACATTCTGGATTGTTGATGTGTACTGTTTTGCTTGCCCATTTGTATTGCAACTACTAACTCTTCATGCCAGCATATGAGCCTCTTTGGATAAACAAGTAGTCCCAGATTACACAAGGGATCTCAAAGCCCTCATTAAAAAAATGAAATTAGCATGTTCAAAAGAATGAAACCAGCTAATTAGGTCCTACAAAATCCAAATTTCTGAGCGAAGTTCCCCAGACCATTCATTTTTTAAAATCACAGTACTTTATGTTATGAAATGTCTCAAGTCTTTGAATTTTCCCTTTAGCCACCATTATGTCATATTTCAAATTCCTGGCACTCTTATTTAAGTCTTCAATAAGTTAAAATATTATTTTGAGCTTGTAACACTTTTCCCAAATATACTGTGAATATAATTCAAATATTTGTCATATAATCACATTTCAAGTATATAACATTCCAGACAGGTTTAGATCAATGGCTCAATGTGGAAATGGACACCAAAGACGAGTGACATTCCTCAGGGGTCGGTGTTGGGACTGGTGCTGTTTAACATCTTTGTCAGTGACAAGAACAGTGACAGAACAAGCACAAGAACTGAGCACACCCTCAGCAGGTTTGCTGATGACACCAAGCTACAAGGAGCTGTCAACACACTGCAGGGCAGGGATGTTATCCAGAGGGACCTGGACAGGCTTGAGACGTGGATCTGTGTGAACATCATGAAGTTCAACAAGGCCAAATGCAAAGTCCTGCCCCTGGGTCAGGGCAATCCCAAGCACAAACACAGACTGGGTGGAGAATGGGTTGAGAGCAGCCCTGAGGAGAAGGATTTGAGAGTGTTGGTTGGTAAAAAGCTCATTGTGTGTGCTTGCAGCCCAGACAGCCAATCTCCAATCATGTCCTGGGCTGCATCAAAAGAAGTATGGCCAGCAGGCTGAGGGAGATGGTTCCTCACCTCTACTTTTCTCTTTTGAGTACTGCATCCATCTCTGGGGCCCCAGCATCAGGAGGATATGGACCTGTTGGAGGGAGTCCAGAGGAGTGGCCATGAGGATGATCAGAGGACTGGAGCACGTGTGCAATGAAGACAGGCTGAGAGAGCTGGGGCCACCCAGCCTGGAGAAGAGAAGGCTCCAAGGAGACCTTAGAGTAGCCTTGCCTTGGTTTGTAGCTACAATGCATGGGAACTCTAGGTCTCTGAGGATGCCAGAGATCTGCTCTCTTTTAAGTAGTTCTCTCCCTCAGAGAACCATACCACAGCTGTATTCTGTATTGTACGTATACAGCCCAGTATGAGCAAAGCCACTGGTATCATCACTGGAACTGGAGATAAAAAGAAAACAAATTCATCCTCTGCATCCAGCAATTCAGATTTTCCCCACAAAGGAGTTATTTCTATTACTTTTTCTGTGTTTAACATAAGCACCACAACTACAACCACATATGAGCAAACACACCAGTAGCACTTGGAGCAAGGGAAAAACAGTGGATGAACTCCAAAGGTCACATTTCCACCAAACACACCCATCTGAGTGCATTTGAAAACAACTGGAACATCAAGTTAGTGTTCAGATCAGCTCACAGGGTGTCGCACACACATGGCTTCTTCACTTTGTACAAAAGTAGAGACACATCCAAAGTACTCAGAAATCAAATCACATTTCTGCCATATCACTTACTGCCTTAATTTGAATGGAGTTTCTTTGATCAGGTCAAGTACAGCAGGTACTGAAGATTTCCATCCATTTTATTTTTTCTACTTAATTCTGGAATTTTTTTTCTAGAATCTTGCAGGATGAAAATTTCTCTCTTCAGATTTTTCTTCTTGGTTCTGGGGGGTTGAGACTGCTCAGCTGTGCCTACAAGCATAGATTATAAAGACAGAGTACGTGGGAAACCTCTGCACCAGTGGGAGCACTCACACTTCAAGCACATAGAGCAGGACCAAGTCAGACATACTATAACAAACACCTCTTCTCTTCTCTGCTTAATTTCCTATTTTCACACATTCTTCATCCAGCTCCAGCCCCTTTTATTTCATTTTCTTGAGGAGACATGAGATGACGCAGTGACAACATAATTACTGTGAACTTATGGGTAAGGAATGAAATGGGAATTCCACGGGCCCATGTGCATCCTCTTTTTCCACCAGCTCTGCAATTCTGGATCTTGGTGTGGTTGCAGTGTTTGCATACTTAAAAGCTACATGAAACTGGTAAGATGAAGAGCTGTCAGAGCACTCTGTTTGGAGTACTTATACTCTCTGGTATCTGCAAGCAGCCTTCACTCACCCTTACTTAGAAGAAAGATAAGAATGTTCTTTGTTTGGTTTCACCTGTCAAGGAACTTCAGGATCCTGGCTTATATACACAGACCTGTATTAAATCATAATTTAGCCTGCTATGTATTTAAATGCATTCATATTGACACATATATATAAAACTATATTTTCACCTCCAAGTATATATTCTCTACATGTTAATTATGTGCTGAACATACATTCAATGGAAATTTGTTTGGAATGTTTGATGAATAAAGTTAAATTACCCAGTATCTGCATCAGAAAGGATAAAAAGGAAAGGCAGATAGAACAGACAACTTGGCTGTACTCACCTAAGAAAAAAACTTCAATATTTGCCTTGGTTTCAAGGCCAGATGGAACCAGTCATGATCCTTCAGACTGATTTCCTGGGAAATGTCAACATTATGTTCATAACTCCAGGTCGAGCTATTGAGTATGAATGCAGAAAAGCAGGAGGAGCATTCCTTGCATTGCTGGGAGGCAGAAGATAGGCTTGTCTCAGGTGGGCCATGGAGAAAAAGTAATAAAAGCCCATATGATAACTGTGTTACTCAGAAAACAAGCAGAACCATGTAAGCTGGCAGAGGTTTGCTCTGTACATGCTCCAAGCTCCAAATGACCAGCATAGGAGGAGCCAGCACATCTTAAAACCATCTTTCACTACAATACTATGGGTTTAGCTCCTCAGGTAAACTAAGTAGGTAAAGACAAAAGTATGTAGGAATATGATGGGGACTTTGGGAAATTCAATCTTAATGAAATAAAGATCCAGCCAGCGAACAAAATGAAAAGAAGCAAACCAACTCAAACCACATTTTTGAAAAGGTAATGGTAGATAATCTATTTTTCTTCTGCTAAAGAAAAGTGATGATATGATGGTCTAGATTAAAGCACAGAGATTACAGTAGGCTTATACTGAGGTCCCTCCCCACTTATTGAAGTATCTAGAGGTGGGGAAGTACCTTAAGCTTTAGGGGACTCCTGAACTGCAGGAGGTGGTAGAGACCATGTGCTTGTTGGGGAGCATGGGACTGGCAGGGAAATGGAGAGCAGAGCAACTCTCGGCATGCTCACTCCTGTGTTAGTGAGATGTCAAGGAATGTGAGTGGTATTTGGTGTTTTAAGCACACCTTCAACCACGTCCCAAGATATATGGCCTGTCTACTGGGCTTTCTTCTTGCCTCCTCTACAAAATCTCATGCCTCAGCTATTCTGAAATGTTGTTAACAGTTCACTTGCAGAGGAAGGAATGAAGGGATGAACGAACTAGGAATGAACTGGGTAACACCTTTAAAAGTGATCTTCAATCAGTTTCTTAAAGAGAAAAAATGCTGTCTCTTCTGTGCATCTAAGCAGCGTCATTTTCCTGCAGAGCCAGGGACTACCATTTATACCTCAGATACTTTTTCCTGCTGAAAAACTCTTGAGTTTTATCTCTAAGTACCAAGATTCTATGTCTAAATATTGCTTATGCAAGGACCAAATATAGGGTAAGCAGAGGATAAATAGTCCATGTTCAGGGAATAGGAGTAGTTTAGGGCCTTTTGGTAATAGCTCATTAAGAAAAAGTGGAGTACAAGAAGAGCATGTTAGAGAGCAGGCAGGGAATTTGAAGTGAGGTAAGTGAAAGGCACATGATAATTTACTGCCTTATTCTGCAGAATACCACATGGATGTCATCAGCATGTACAGATAGCTTAGGCTATGGACGTGCTAATGATGGCTTATGGCATCCCTGTCTGTTCATCCTCTCTTGCCTGTTGCCTCTCTCTGCTTATGCTGACAAAACACTTCTTGCAGCAACGCAAGATCAGGTGAGGGGTCTGGATTTGCAAAATGCCTTCTTTTCCATTAAAAAAAAAGAAATTGAAAGTTTTTTCCTAAAGCTGTTTTCCTGACATGTTTCACAGCCTTTCCCCACAAACAGCTGTCCTGGAAAAGCTACAGGGGCACTGTACTGCAGCTTGGAAACCAGGAGAAGAGCAGGGGATGGAATGAAACAGCAATACCTCCGGCCATTACTGCCACTGGGGACAAGACACTGTAGCCTTACATTCTGCTTCTAGCTTGGCTTGGACTCACAGTGGGACTCTGGAAAGTTACTTGGTACTCCTACACCTCAGTGCACCTCGATTTCCTACGCTGTAAAATGGAATCACCAGTGGTTACCCAACCTGGTGAAGGTCTGAGCTGCACGTGAGGCATTCTCTGTGAATATGTGCAGGATATGCTATGAATGAATTGCATGTAATTACATGTAAATTGTGTGCTCTGCAAACATACCTGCACATACAATTTCTTTCCTATGGACATTTTTTTGTGTCAGAAGCAGGCTTATGGCCAGAAGTGAACAGGACTACTTCTCTGGGAATATTGTTCAGTTGCTAATTTCACTACCGGAACTGTGTTGCTGCACAATCTGGCCTCCTTCCACAACAGCCTCTACTGAAAATAAAGGGGACTGATGAGCCTATGGATAATGGTAAACATATGGAAAGCAGGCAGTGCTATACATTAAAAGCCAGATCACATTAAAAGGTATTTGAATTGTTGGCAGCATAAGATCAGTGTAGGAAACATCATCTAACAGAGAAATCTCATACCAAAAGGTTTCATACTCTGACAGCATTTGGCATTTTTCTTTCACTTAACAGAAAAATAAAATAAAAAATGACTAATTCAAAGCAAGGGTAAAACCGTTAAGTCTCAAATTAGTTTGTCATAACTGCAAAAATACTGGATCTTGGGTTTTGTTTATGTTGGAAAGTTGTTTCATTTCTGACTAGGTCACTCGATTTTCTTTTGAGTGTACATGAGACCTTTGACTCCTCAGAGGACACAAGAGACAAATTGAGTAATGTGATGTCATTGCCTCATTGCCTTGCAGAGTTCTCATAACACTAAATATATTAGTCACTTGCCTTGCCAGTACCAAGAGGGCAGAAAAAAATCCAACAAGATGATGGTGTTATGTAGATGCACAACAATAATTGTTCCCTGAGATAAATCTAATTTTCTCTCCATTATTTTCATCCTTTTTTGTGAAGCCCATGAAGCCGTATTTCAGCTAGGTGATATTTCTCACCCAAAGATTTGTCTTCGCCTCACTGTTTACATTTTACATACAAAACCACCAACATTTTCTAATCATATTAACATCCTTTAAAGTGACACGACTTTCACTTTTTACAAGGAGTGGGAATTGTTCAGTCTCAGGAAGTTACAAGAGGCTGGATATTTGGGAAAAGTGTGTTGCTTGGCATTGCTGGAGTTTTCTCTTGCTGAGTGGGGGAGGTATGAAAGAAGGTATGGTTATACTTAGCAAATACCTGTTCACACAACGACAGACCATCCATTTTTACAAGAAGTGGGGAAAGCTGCATGATTTCTGTTTCTCTTTATAAAGAAAGTCTAAGTGTCAGATCCCTGCTCCAGTGAAGTGCAATGTTGGATTTCAAATACTTATCTGTTGGGTAATGACAGCATATTCTCACATGGCATGCCAATAAATATAAAGATGCAGAATTTTCCTCCCTTTAAGTTCTCATAACTAGCACTCAGAAAAATGAGTAATTTTCCATACTGACATTGGGATCACTTCTAGCAGATTTTTTGAGTGACTTTTGCTCCTGTTTTAATGTCACAAATTTTCTTATGCAAGAGTTATTTTCAATTTTATCATGTGTTATTTTCAGTTTTATCGCATGTAACACAAAGTTAGTAATGAAGATTTTGGAAAGTGTGCTGGGATTCAGCTGCTAGTACAGAACATACTTTTTTAAAACTCAGAGATTTATCAGAATGTGTAGATGGCTAAAGACTACCTTAAAGTATAATTAGCCGTTTGGCAATTCTAAAAATAATTCAATGTCAGGACTTTTTTTTCAGGGATGATTGAGGGAAAGAAATCAGCTATGCAAACTGTTGTCCAGTGAATAAATTATGGTTATAAGATCCCAGTTTCTGACAGGCCTAAAAGTTAAATAAAAGGTTGGTCAACCCTTCTAAAGATCTCTACAATATAAATCAGCTTGAAGCACTACTTTTGGTTTTACTGAGTCACTAGTGGAAAAATACCTTCAAAAAACCCTACCACTGAAAGTGTCATACTGGCTCTCTCAGTACTTCAATGTGTGTGCTTAAGTGAGAACTGACACGGTTCCACACAGCTATGACTGCACTCAGAGGTATGTGTAGTGCAGAACAGCCAATTCTTAGAGACTTAAACCAATGAGGAATTAACTCCTTCAGCTGGAGCTGGTGCCTCCTCCACCCAAAACCAGAAAACAAAACAAGCCTCCCCACCCTGTGGCTGTTATATCTGAAGCTGAAGTCATGTAGAAAACATTATGTGTTCATAGGGAAGATAATGCTCATAAGTATTTGGTCATAAAACAGATAGGATTAGATTAAAGAGGAAGGTGGAAAATCCTGTATACCCCAGGACTCATTAACTCCTCTCTTTCCTCAAATCCTAAAATCTCATTCTTTCTCAAACAATAACTGTGTTCATTGTAGCTTATTTAATCTATGTAACCCTATATATTTTACATACTGCCATGTCAAGTCATTCAAAAATTAAACAGAGGGTCGACAAAAGGACATTAGCATAGGGCCAGTAATTTCATGTGTCTGTAAAGGGATGTTAATGTGTGTCCTGAACACTGCCAGCTCTCTTCAGACTCTCCCAATTTGTAAGATGTGCCAATGCCTAAGCCATCTTTGTGACTGAATTCCCTGCAGTCTCTGTTGTATTGGGAAACTAAGAACTGGCTCTGGCACTCTAGATTTGTCTCACAAATGTTAAGTAAAGGGGAACATATCACCTTCTTTGACTATTGATAATGGTCCCTTCTGCATGGCCCACTATGCTGTTGGTCTTTGCAACAGGGGAATATTGCTGGCATATACTTCTGGCATAGTGGTGCTGCCCAGGATGTCTTGATCTTTTTCTGCAAAGCTGCTTGCCAGCCAGTTGACCCTCAGACTCCCCTAGTGCATGGGGCTGTTCTTCCCCAAGGCCAGGATATGCATTTTCTCCAGCCTGCTGAGATCCCACTGAATGGTGGCATAAACCTCAGTTGTATCAACTTTTTGTAACCTTAGCAAACTTTCTGAGGGGACACTCAGTCCCATCGTCCTGGTCATTAATTAACAAGGAACCCTGCTGGGCCCAGTACCAACCCTTAGTGACCTCCAGCTGGACTCCTCACCAGCCCCTTGAGCTAAGCAATTCAGTTTTGAATCTCATCGCTGTCCACTTACATCCTCCCTGTCAGTGGGGATATTATGATAGACTGTGTCAAAAGCCCTTTTAGAGTCAAGATAAATAACATTCACACTCTTTCCTTATCCATCAAACTAGTCAAGTAATGATGGAAGGCTGTCATGTGTGTCAAGCATGATTTGTCCATTGAATAGCAATGCTGTTGTTCCAAATAACCCTTTTGTCCTCAATATTTTGGAAACATTTTCACTATTATTTTCCCCATCCTCTCCCTCAGGTACAGGTGAAACTGACTGGCCTCACTCCTCATATCCTTTTCTTAGCCTTTCTTGAAGATAGCAGACATATACTTTACTCCCTTTCTCAGGTATCCCTCCCATTTGCCATAATTTTATTGCAGAAATGATCAACAGTGGCCTCAAACACATTGGCCAGCTCCCTTAGCACTCGTGCATGTATCCCTATAGGCACCATGGAACTGTGTATGTTCAATGTGGTCATAAATCTGATCTTCCTCTACTGAGGAGGGTCCTCTTATTCATCTCGAAATTTATCCCTTAAAAATGCCCTATTTAAAACCACAGAACATGGACCCAGGTCTCTGCCTGGCAATTTAAATTAAGTTCTTCAATTCACTTCCAAGGGAGGAACATACATTGTATATGCTACAATCTACTGATTTTTTTATCCAGGAATATTGCTTCAATATTTACATCAGGCAATGAAAAGACTGAAAAGAGAACTCAATGTCCACCTTTATTTTGTGCATGAATACTTGAGCAAAAGGCTTTTTTTTTGCTTTTGCAGCCCAGCATCTCCCTTTGCTCTTTTCAGATACTAATCTTGCACTGAGGTGCTTTTCAAGGAAGTTTGTATTTGCAGTCCAGGCTTAAGTTGCAGAGGCAGCTTTAGAACGTAAGCCTTGAGCCCTACCAATTCTTTCTTGCTATTCTCTACTCAGACATAATTTTGATGTTATTACAAGGTGTGCTGTGTTTTGGGAGATTGCAGGAATGCTGTTCACTGGTTTCACTCTAGTCCACAGGCTAATACCTCCTTGTAGTCTTCCCCTGCATGTGATCTTTTCAATTAATACCAGGATGGTACAGATATCAGATATCCATCCTCCAGGATTATTTTTAGGTGTAAAATAGCTAAAAAGGGGTAGATGCCACAAGCAGAGCAAATGTTCCAGAGATATTTGGAACAGATTTAGGCTGTTATTTGGGCTTTCTGACTCACAGACATTAGGAATGTAAGTATCTCTAACCCTGGTGTCCCAGTGCATCAAAGGGTCAGTTCTCAAAAGGTCCCCTAGTCTTGGTGCCCTTCCCACTTGGCTGCTGCTAGATTCAAGGAACAGCCACTATTGGCAGAGGAACTTGTTCCAGCTCATCACCTGTAGTGAGCCACAAGGCTAAGAACAGATGAATCACTGAGATTGCTAAGTAATGAAATCACTGGCCTTAGAGAGAGGCTCCAGATGGCTCAAAAAGCAAATGTCCCAAATTGGGCTGCCAAAAGCACATCATTCAGGTGCCCTGTTCCATATGTTGCTGGTTCCCAGCTGAATGCCAAGCCCAGTGCTTCACTTCTGATTTTTAAATCCCCATGCAGAACCAGTCAAAGGGGCTGTTTCATTCATATTTTCTGCTTTATTAAATTGGCTGACTGTAGGGGTGATTCATCTTCCATTTAAACATTCTTATCCCTCTGCAATTCATCTAGAAAAAGGTATAGTGTAATTAAAGACAAAAGCCTCCAAGTACGAGATGATTTTGTTGGGCTGATGGGATGCCCAGCCCTTAGTTCTGTGCAGCCTGAGAGCAGGGCAGGGGAGCAGTCCAGCTTGCAGGCCAGTGCATACTTGGCATCCTAGGTGGTAGTCTAGTCTATCCAGCATTTCCCAGATTCCCTTTCTGGAGTCATGTTTGTTGGCTGCACTAGAAGCTTTAATAATTCTGTATAGAAAAACAGCAGATGTGAGTGGTTGTATGGCAGCCTGAGGACCAGGATCTTTGCTGGAGAGCTATAAATATTGGCTGTCTGAATCAATTCCAGTGGCAATTTGGAAAAAATCAATGGTGACTCCTGTTTATATTATTTAGATAATTATTTATCAGAATGACACAGTTCTACCGATGCATAAAATAATCTATTATTATGTTCAAAAATGCTGTAAAGGCTTCTTAGTTCAACTGTTTCAGTCTTCCTCATTTTCTTAACTTTTAACTGTGTTATACTGCATATTTCCATTGTGACAATAAAATGTTTTATCTTCTCATTCCGCAAGCCAAACCAAGAACTACATATGCTAATGTGTTTTGTTTGGGTAATGGGATAGGGATCACCATCCAGTTTTCAGTTGAGGAGGTCATGGGCCAGCTTTGTTGCACAAGAATACATTGAAATTCAAAGTTATTCTACTGTGGTCTGTGGCATTTCACCACTGTAATAATGCAAAATTTGACCTTTTCTGTCCTCTTTGCAGGACATGAGAAAAGTGTTCCACTCCCTGGTCTTGAGTGTGGGTTGCTTTTTTGAGCTGAGGAGGACACATGCATAAGGTGTCTGTGGCTCAAGAGCTCTCCTCCAGCTCTGACATCTGTATGGTCGAGGAGCTGAGCACTACTGGGGGAAGCAATTGCCAAAGGGAATTGGGGAATTGCAGTTTATGTTATGGAGGGATCTAAGCTCATGGATAAAAGCAGTGTTATCAGGAGAAAAGCTTGCCTTCCTTCCAAAGTACTAGGTGAAGAGGCATAACCGAATTAGGGAGAACAAAAAAAGCTCAAATGTCCATGAGCAGCAAGACAAAAAACAGACAGTAGCTCTATACTCATGCCAGCTATTTTATTTTGGTCAAATATTTTTGTTACAAGTTGCAATTGAGGACATGAAGAGAAATAAGAAATTTTCTTTTTTTTTGAAGAGTCCTGTCTATCCCCAAGGAGAAAGGTCTGGGCATAGACTTTGGCTGGGAAATACAGCAAAAATTGGGTGAATGCTCTCCCAAACATCTCCTATATGACTTTGGAGAAAATACCAATGCCATGAATCAAGATTGGATGGAGAAATTAATTTTAACTGTGTGCATCCATCTCAGATATATTAACCAGGGCTCAAAGCACAAGGATAATATTATCCTGTTGGCAGGTTACTACTTAAATTAGGTCTTTCAAAATCCATCTCTGTTTTCTTCAGTCACAATATGAATTTGAAGAGAAGAATCCAAGGCCTTCACTTTAAAGTGGCCAGTGGAGATACAGTCAAAGAATGAGATTCTAGATAGAGTTTTTAAAATTGATACAGAAAATTCACCTTTGTCCTTCTCTGTAAAGGCAGAGGCTGACTTTCAGTTTATTCCTGCATTTTACTGGTTTTTGTAGCCATTCTGGCCTGCCTCTGTCCCCACGAGCACTACTCTGATGATGATTTTTTCTGTTTTGTCAGCATTTATATTCATGGATTGGTTCTTTCCTCCTATCAGTTCATGCATAAGGACATAATTAATGACAGTTTGGTTATTAATCCTGCCAGAAAAAAAAATGGAGAATCATCTTGTGAGCAGCTGCAAATTAGAATGCATTTCCTCCTTTCACATGTTCAAGAAGTAAAAGACGGAAAAGAAAACTCACATAGGCCTGTCCATCTCAAGGGAGTGTGTAGGAGGAAATACAGAGATGGAAGGACCTGAGTTTTAAGAGGATTGCATGAAAACTGGCAATATTGTAAGCTGACAGAGATAATACATGGCTTTGAATTCTAAATAAAAGACAATTTTCAAGTTAAGGTGAAGCAGTTTCCCATATTATCAGTCTAGTCCCTTCTGTGGGACATTTACTGGAAATAGATATCAGTCCTTTCTAAGAAATACTGCGTAAGACACTGCTAAAGTAGACATCATCAAGAAAAAATTTTTGAGTGATTTTTGTCTTATCCTTGGATAGAAAATGAATGCTGTGGTTGTTTAAAAATAATCTCAAAATAAATAAGTTGTTGTATGGGAAAAGGTTCTCATGTCAATGCTTGTTTCCAGGCCAACACAAATCCACAGACATTGTTTTTATCATATAAACAAGATATCTTAGATTGAGACTCAGAATTCTTCCTTTTTATACCCATTTATTGCAAATGAAGTGCAATTAAGGCAACCAGTCATTTTTGTTTGAAAGAAATTTAAGACTTATTAACTTGGAGTTAAATCAATAAATGTCTGAGGATAATTCTAATGCAAAACATAACTGACATTGAAGGCTTGAATTAAGACTCTTCAGTTCATGGCTGGCTTATCTGATTGATTTAGAGGAGACTCAGTTCTGACAATCCAATTTTCTGGAAAACTGGGCCTTTCTGTGTTGGAGAGCTAAAAATTTTTCAAAATGTTGATTTTTATTGGATTAACATGACATTTGATGGTGAAGTCCGAAAGCTTTTACTGGAATCTACTACAGGGAGAATGGATATCTAAATTTTCTCTTGCCTCAGCAAGTCTTTTGCTTTCTTAAATGCTAGAATGGAGACAGATGGGGCTTGTAGCATTTTTGAATGCCACCACAGTCATTCTTTTTCAGAACAAGCATGGCAAGAGGAAGCAGAGGGCCTTCAGCACTTCCTTGCTTCTGCATTTCTAAGCTGATACCCCAGCAGGAGAGTGGCACTCAACATTACACCTATGCCAATAAAAGCTCCATAAATCAACAAAATCTTCACTTAACAGGATGATAAAGATTCATACAGAATTCATCTCTAGGAAGAAAATTTAGCGTACAATAACATTAAATGAGTGAGGGCCAGTTTCAGGAAGAGGAAATAGCTTGTTGTTGCTTTGAGGTTGAATGTGACAGAAAGTCATAAATTAGTCCCGCTTCTGCTGCCTCTGTTGCCTATGCCACAGCCCATTAAAGCCAAGCTGGCTGCCTGAGCGTATATATAAGGAGGTAAATACTTCTGGAGAGGAAGATAAATTTTCTGACTCCCCATCCTTCACTTTCCCTGGCAGCACTCAGTACCATGAGCTAATTCTCCAGAGCTTTCCTGCTTCTCTGCCATAGGAGTAGTGCTTTTCCTTCCCACACCCGCTCCATGTAATTTCATTGACTCAAGTGGTCAGTTCTTGCCTGGACAGACCTTTATACACAGAGCAGTAACAATCCAGTGACATTTGTACTGCTAAAAAATGTGAGCTGTCCTTGCACCCAAGAGCTTCAGCTTATGTCCAGCTTTACAGCTGAAATGCTCATGAGAGAAACAGAGCTTCAGCTATGACTTTTCTACAGCCTCCTGGTTTTTATAGGGTCAGAGAATAGTTTAGTTTGGAAGAAATTTCTGGACATCATCTGGTCTAAACCCCTGCTCAAATTTTGAGGTTAGGTCTACTTCCAAAGTTGGATCAGGTTGCTTAGAATGAAATCACTGAGTTTTGAAAATGTTCAAGGGGATATTGGGCAACCTTTTGGATGCTTTTACCGTCCTCAATGTGAACAAATTCACCTAATATCTAATGAGAATTTGCCATATTGTAATTTTTGCCCGTTGCCTCTCAACATTTTGCTATCTACTGATGAGACAAGTCTGACTCTTCTGTCTGTCTTCAGATTACCTTCATCGTTTCTTCTGGACACATCCAGGTCAGCTTCTCCTTGTAACACTTCTTGTAAGCTCACACTTGGTAAATTATTCCCTATTTGTCTAATGTTTTCTTATATTTTGGAGAGCAAGAGTCAAAAAAGCAACTGGGGAAAAGATTTCTTTTCTATGGGGTATGATTGATTTAAAAAACATTTGTAATTCTCACTGATTTAGATAGGAGGAGGGAAATCAGAGCTTAGAGTTATTCTTCAAGCCAGTTTTTCTCATATAGATGTGTTTTATACTATCCTTTCCCATGGCCATTATATGCCTTGTTACAAAGCAAGTTGGTGAGCCAATCTTGTATTAACACTTGTTTCTGGAATCCACTGAGCAAAGAGCAAAAATATTTTGTGAGTACAATACAAATCCCAGCAAACTCTGCAAGCACAAATTTCATAGGCGCATGTTTTGCCTTGGGAAAGGGAAGAAAGGTGGTGTAAATCCTCAATGTGTAGTGAAAAAAAAAAGAAAAAGAAGAAAAATAAAAATAATAAAAAAATTAATAAGCTATCAACAGAAACCCTAAGGACTTTAGCTGACTTTGAGATCTATAGGAAAAGTTGAAATTATTCCTCATACACGGTATATTAAGAAATATCATCATCATCATCCCTCCTCCATTTCTACAGTACCCAGGCCACAAGAATGAAAGGGTGCAAAGCTGAGAGGTGCAGTAAATGTTTGGCTCCAGACACAGAACTGTCATCACTTATCATCTCAGCTGGGAGATGAGGAGATGGCTGAGGTGAGCTGAACTAGAAGGAGGTGGCAGTCAGGTGGCAATAGCTGGGCAAATAATGTCATGGTATATCTGCTCTGGGTGGAGGAAAATGGCTTCTGACAAAAAAAAAATGCCTCAAGTTTCCCTTTTGCTTCCTCAGAGAGAGGAATGGAACAAATTCCAGAACTGGCAGGGTCCATTTGAGCAGGGAAGGAGTTCTGTATGGGGAGTGGCATTGGCAGGAGCCCCAGGGCCACCAGTGGGACTGGTGATGGAAGATGATTTTTGTTTTATGGATGGTGCCTTCCTCTGCTACAGTGGGGGGCTATAAACTGAGGAAAGGAATACATGCACAGCTTCTGCCAGTAGAGACTGGATCATGTTCAGAACCATTGTGTGGAGTGCTGTGCATTAGATCAGCTTTGGTCTCATTCAAGCAGTCTTAAGCCCACTTGCATCACATCTATTAATGTGCAAGCCAGGAGTAAGCTGGTCCAATGTGTGCTCCAGGCACTCTGAAAGATCTCCTCTTAGAGGGTGCTTTACATTTACACACAGGGGGGCACTTATCTGAATCTTTTTTGGGTTTATGTGACCGAATAATGTCAGTTTAACTTCAGTCTCTTTGCTTCTCTCTTTGCAAGTAAGTCGAGCGTAATATAAGGAGACCAGAATCTCTCACAGTGTAAATTATGGGTGGGTGCAGTTGGCACTGTCTTCACCTCAGTTTTTAATATAGCTTCTTCAGTTAGCTATGGAAACTGTGTTTTTCCTAAGCTTGTCTGGCAAGCCTTACATCCTAGTCTCTCTCCTCTTGCAGATGCTGCTAAAGTTTCCACACTCAGAAAAGTTTGGAAGTGTGTCTGTCCAGGAGGAAATCTTGCATCGCTTTGGGGCTGCTTTTCAAAGGCTTTCACCACAGCTGGAAGGAAAACCTTATATGTGAAAATAAAGCAAATTTCTTTTATTTTGAACATCAAAATGAATTAAGCATTGTGCTCTGTAGGTGTCCATGAATTCACAGAAATATTTCTTTCCCATGAAAATGTAGTGGAATTAAAAAGCTAAATAAACACAAATCTGTCCTTCACCTCTACCAGTTGCAAGCTTTAAAAGCTGCAAAACAGGGCGAGGCCTTTCAGGGTTCACACTGAGAAGTTGTTGAAAAGTGTAACCAAGCATGACCAATGGCTACTGGGGTATTTGCATAGATTCGGTTTGCAAGCATCAAGTGTGTGGAACCAGATAATTTGAGGAAAAACGTAAGCAGCACAGACAGGAGCTCGGAATTTAAAAGATGTGTAGTGGAGGATAATCACAGCACCACAACCAGTGTCTCCTGCTAGCAGGCAGCTGCTTGGTTCCATCCAGTGAGAGAGAGGGTACATTGTTTTCCTGCAAGGACTGATGTGATTAGAAACAGAGAAGTATTAGAAAGAAGATAATCAATACCATGTATTAATGCTATCTGTAAATTACAAAACGAGTATTTGGCAGTAACCTGCATTATGAGAGTTGTTCATTCCACTGGAAGATAAGACACATCACCAAAAAGTATTCAGTATGTGTTGTTTAGTGCTCCAGTGTGGAGAGTTTTGTGGAAGACTGGCTACATGAGAAAGGACATGATGAGATTCCACTAGTCAGGAAATAAGGCCTTGGGCAAGAACATTGTGCCTTTGAGCAAGGAGCAAGACAATCACAAGATGTCAAAATAAGAATTAGCTTTTGTTAAAATAAGAATTAGCTGTTGCAGTAAAGCAACCATAGCCATCCGGAGTTTGTAACAATATGTGCAAGGATGAGGCTTAGCAAGGCCAGAGCACAGAATCAATGATGAGCTTAGCTTTTGCAATATGTATGAGCTTTATTATCGTGTCTATATAACTGTAGCCTTCTGATCAATAAACTTGAGGCTTGTTGATCATCGTCGGATGTGCTTGTCTCCCGTCGTCTCTGACACTCCAGTTTTCCCTGCACCATAAAATAGAAATTCTAGAGAATTGCCAGGCTTGCATGCACGCCCTGAGCAGCCATGTGGCACCTTATGTCTGGTTGGAGTCAGTGAGAAGAGAGGTGCTCAGATACTGCTGTGGGCTGGACTCAGCCACAAGGCAGCTTTGGAGAGCTGATGGGACAAAACTATGAGGTTCTTGATCCTGTAGGTATATGTAGGTATAGGTATATCAATCCTGTATATGGCCTTCACCAGCCCCCATCTACACAACTCTCAGACTGCTGCACACATTTTCAGTGCTTTCCCAAGGAAGGGAAACAGATGATTTTTGGGGCTGCCTGTCACTGGGGGTAAAAGCCAGAGATACCAGATTCAGAGGGATAGAAAGGAGGAAGGAATGGCTTTTTGTGGAGACCTGTCTGTCTCCAGGAACAGCAGAGGTGCTGGGGTGAATGGTTCATAGACAGGTCCTGCTCAAAGTGTTTGCTCATGGCATCACAGGGAAGGTGAGCTTGGCTTTCCCTGGCACCTGCAGCCCTGCACGTCTTTCTTGCGCTGTGCAGTGCTGCCTTCAGAAAACGCTGAGAGAAAGTTTCAAGAGCACCAGGGGCGATCCTGGAGTGCCTCTGGTCTTGCAGCCATGTCAGACTTGCAGCCACATGAAAATCCCCACCTGAGAAGGGCTCACCCTCTCCCTTAGGCCTGTGCCAAGGTGTGGCAAGGCTCACTCAAGAAGAGGGAGGACACTTTCCCTCACCACCCTGCTTCATGGGAAATAGATACAACTTTCCACCCTAGGAACCTTAGATCTTCAGCATTGGTGTAATTCTGTCTCCATGGCAGAATCAGGGAGAGAAGCCTGCACAGTGAGAGCAGGAGGGATGGAATTTTGCGTGGTGGGAGCTGGTAGGGGTACATAGCCACAGGGCTCGCCCTGTCCTCCCTGGTAGGGTGCAGCCCACAGGATAAAAGCCTGCCTCCATCTGTCCCTCCCTCCTGCTGCCATCTGGCACTGCATGGCTCTGCGCAGCATGAATCACTCCCCGTTCCCTCTCCTTGTCAACAGTGGTGTCCAGCCAAAGAAGCACAAGGTTTTTTATCTCATGACAACTTCAGACAAGAAAGGTCAGAAGTGTTCTGGGATTATGAAAGAAAAAGATTCTCAATGAAAACTTCTTTCTTTTTATACCATTATTTTTTCCTGCTATCAGTGAGAGATAGGCCAAAGGCTCTATGAATTCATACAGAATTATCAGTAGTGAAGGCAAATCTGACTGCCTCAAAGGCATTATTTTACTGAACTGCTGCATGCACCCACCAGTATCTCCAGGAGTCTCTCAGGATTTCCTCCACTCCCATTTTCTCTCCTGTCTTATTCAAAATTTCAAATTGTGGTTACCTTACAGGAAGGGGAAGGCAGGCTAGGGTCCATTTTTAGGCTGAATGTGATACCTCTGAATCTATTACAGAGACCGCAGTACTGCCATACACAGCAATGGCTCTTCCCAGAATGTAAATCCAGTTCCTGTTGCCTTCCCACATCACCGGGGAGACAGCAATGCCCATGCTGGGGGGACGAAAGGAAGGGAGGTACACATTGCCTATCAAAGACCTCCAGTCCAAAGGCACCATGGCATTACCACAGATATTAAACATCCAGATCTAGACTTGGGTGATTGAGGTGCCCTCTTGTATGCCCATGGTCCCAACCCAGGATATGTGGAATAATCTATGTAATTTTATTCCCCTTAGTGCTTCAGAGAAGTCCCAGTGACTGTAATGCATGCTAACTTAATCTTATCCACAGAAAAATATGTTTCTAATTTACAAATTCGGCAATTTTTCAATAAAAGTTGTTGCACTTTGTCTGATCTATTCTCAAAATACGGAAGTGCTTGAAGCATGACCACCTGCAATAACAGATTACTGTTCCCTAAAATATTGCCATACACCTACAGTGTGGAGGCGTAAAGCTTCTCTAAAAAAGATCTTTGTTATTTTTTCTAAAAGAAAGAAACGATCCCAAAGTAAAGCTGGTTTTCAGCAGCCTCTCTGCTCCCCAATGCAACTGGCATCAAAGTCTAATGAAAACCTGTTTGCGGACACTGGATCCGATCCAAGGTACACTATTGGCATATTCTAGACCCCTTGGGACATGACTCATATAAAAAACACAAGGCTGTCATCAGATGGCTGGTGGCTCAAATAAATCAAATTTACTTTGAAAATTGAGGCATACCAAAATTTTATTAGGTGAAACTTTGGCATTTCTTATAGCCAACTTGCACATATATATTTTTATTACTTACAGCAGTTTAAAAGTATGCTACCAATCATATGCAAAACAAGACGCGATTGCAAACGTGCATTTTTTACTGGGTGGCAGGAGGAACTCTGTTGTTTTCTTTTAAAAGCCCTGAATAGTGCTGCATGTTTGTTAAAGGTGGCATAGCAGAACGGGCCTCTGTGTTTATTTTCCTGTGAGTGGCTGGGCACACATCCTCTATTTGTGGTCTCAAGCCCTGACTTCAAAGAGCAGCTTCTCCTATGAATAATTACTCATTAAAGCTATCAACTGCAATACAAAAATTACATATAATGTTTGCAACATATGTTTACAAGAAACAGGCATTAATGCTGCTGAAGTCCCTCAGGGGTTAAGGAGGGACCTGATCTCCAGGCTTGAAGAGGTTGTTGCTGGGGCAGCCCACGTGCAGGGGCAGAGCCTGGTGTTCCACAGCCAGCCCAGCAGCCACTCCCAGCTCAGGTGTAGGAGGCTGTGGAGGGATCCCTTCCCTGCACGGGAAGTTTCACCTGAACATGATGAAGAACTTTACTTGTGCAAGTGACCACATGCTGGAACCAAAGAGGTTGTGGAGTTTCCTTCCCTGGAGATGTTCGAGAACGATCTGGATGCAATGCTGGGCGATGTGCTCTAGGATGACGCCGATGGAGCAGGGAGGTTGGACCAGATGACACCCTGTGGTCCCTCCCAACCTCACCAGTTCTGTGATTCTGTGACCCCTGTGCCCACACCCACAGAGGCTCACCGATTGCTTCAACACCAAAGACACTATCAAACAGGGCAAGACAAAAGTCTGATTCCTCTAATCCTCCAGCAAATGAATTAAAATCAAGGAAAAGGCCATCTTTTGGAGAACAGTACATGCTTTTGGAACTTATGATAGAAGCCAAATCCACAAATTAAAAGAAAATACAATAATTTTTTTTAAATCTCCCATATTTTTCTTCTCTTCAGACAGAAGAGCCAAACTCCCACTGACATTTCTAAACTTCATTTATCCAAGAGAGCAGCAAGATAGCCTCTCCTTTAAACTAATCCTAAAAGGAGTAGAAAGCTGCAGATTTGGTCTAATTTTCCCTCAAAATACAATGACAGTCTATGGGAATATATTCAGATATAGTCTGAGAAGGATACTGGCTCTGCTCCAAAATAACTTAATTCACTGTGCAAACACAAAAAAAGGGAAAATAATGGCACTGTAGATAAAACCACGAGATTGCTGTATCTGACAGTGTGCAGCTTTGGGAACGAAATATTCTTGGCCAAATGCTGACACCCCTGTCACACAACAATGAGCTGTTGAGGTACTCAGGAGCTGGTTCCTGGAGAGTGCTGTGGTCTGATGCTCCATCCTGCTGGATGTTTGCTTGGAGGAGCTCACCGATGAATCAGGTGCTTCTCAACCTGAGATTCTCAATGTGGTGAGATTCTTCCCAGAAAAGAACAAAGTGTAAATCAACACAGAATTTGGCCCCAAATATGAAACCCCATGGACCTTAATAAATATTGTATTCAGTGGTAAAAAGAGGAGCATTTATAAGGAAGTGGGAAGGCGCTGTCTTGGCAGTGTCAGCTGAGCCCTTTCAGGAGTGCTGGGCAAAGGGTGAAAGTCTTACAGATCCTCAGGATCATTGTAATTGTCTTTCTTTGAAGTAAAAGCCACAAAAGTTCATTTTATTTCCATGGGAAGAGCAAGGCCAGGGCTGAGCTGCTGCTTCCAGAGTCTGCCATCACAGATGCTCTGACCAGTTGTTCTAGGAATCAGGAAACATTTTCAATTTACCATTTTTTCACACAAAGAAATGTTGCTGGAAGCTCACAAAAGTTACCTCTGATATACAGCATTTACAGCAAATTTAAAGCATGAATGTTCATGAAGGAACATCCTCCCTTAAGATGTTCCTAATATAATGGGCTGTGAAGGTTTTTCCAATGGAAATGTAAGGTCTGATCCAAAGCATTTAAAGAAAGAGTTTCTTTGATATTAGTGGACTTTATCCTTAGCCCTTAATTCCATATGTTGCTGAGTGTGTTTGTTTAGTCTGGAGCTGGATCTAATAGCACTCCACAGACTTGAGAAATTTCTGCAAAATTCAGGCTTCTTCCCTTATCATGAATGGACACATACTTCCTCTTGAAATAACAGAAAACTGAGTCATTAAGAGAGACATAATCAGTATTTAGTCACTGAAATGCAGTGTTGTGACTTAAAATTTATCCCCACGGATATTTGATCAGCTTCCAGGAAAAAAAAGAAAAAAGGAAAAATATAACAAAAATAATATGAACTTGCAAGTGAAGAAGAAATAAATTCTGGTAGCCTGTGGGTCTCTTGAGATAATCCCTTGTCACTTCAATCCACTGCTTGAATATTTTCCAGTATTAGTGTTCTCTATGTCATTATTTTGGCTGCTCTATGTATTTTGACAATTTTATTCCCCCTAAATAAAACAAAAAAAAAGTCAGCAGGTCATTAAATGTTTCTACAATTTAATTTAAAAAATAATATTTACTGTCTGCACAATTTAAATCTGGCCTACTTTACATATGTATCAGGATGCAGACTTTAATTACATGATCACATAGTATTTTTCCCCAAGGGGTTGCAATATTTTCATTTGCAAGATAACTTTTTTGCCAAATCCTTAATTTTTGAGTGATTGACTCTGAGAGTGGGAAAAGAGCTGCAGCTGAGAAAGAGAAATTTGTCCTTGTTAGCTAAATATCTCAGGATCTGTTTCTCAGATTTCACCTTGTAGCCATGACTTCCTTTCCAGCTCACCTCCAATTCTCCCTCCTAAATCCTCTTCTGATCTATTCTTCCTTCCTTGTTTCCATCTCTCAGACCATGCTCCTTGCATAAGTAGTCCCACATTTCCTTTCCACTTGCCAGTGATCCTACAGGAAACACCTTGCTGCCATAATGTGTCTCTTTCCTTTCCACCTGTCTGCACTCGGATCAGATGAGAGGACTTCCTCCTCCTTTTCCAGAGGGATTCCCTGGGGCTTGGCCACAGGAGCACTGGAGGAGCCAGGGGAGCAGGGCAGAGCTGGGACATGTTCACTGCCTGAGTGGTGACACCTGTGTGGGCTGAGAGCAATGTGAGCATGCCCAGCAGCCCTGCACTCTTCCAACTGATCCAGCAAAAACTTCCTGCCTACAGGAACAGCCTTTTTCCAAAGCTTAGCTAGTCTGGGAAAGCTTTCAC
Source organism: Acridotheres tristis (assembly GCA_037013685.1). Lineage (NCBI taxonomy): Eukaryota > Metazoa > Chordata > Aves > Passeriformes > Sturnidae > Acridotheres > Acridotheres tristis. The sequence continues at coordinate 77,796,944 of CM072887.1, read as the reverse complement.
ACAGGGCAGACCTAACTCTGTTAGAAAGGCCACATGAGAGGGGATGGGTGACCCAGAGTGACAGTACTCAAACTTTCTTTTTTCTTAAAAAAAGTCACCACTTTCTTCAACAGAAGCAGAGCTGATTATTTTTTCCCTAGTTCAATCTTGTCCGTAAATATAGATATAGATACATTTTCTTCTGCCTGCTTCCTGTATGTTCAACTATTTATTAGAAGATTGACCCAATCACAGATGACATTTTATAATATTCAGACCATAGTTTTTGAGAGTTGTTAGCAAAACGGGACCTTCTGTTGGGATGTGTCAATATTCTTAGGAAATGGTAGTACAGGTAGTCCTGTGATGTCAGGCTAAACCCCACCCCACACACAGAGACATTTGACTCTAAGTATTGGCCCAAACTCCAGCCTTCCTCTCAGTCCACTGTGGCAGTGATATAGGACAACTGTGTCACATATGAATGAACTAAAAGAAGCCATCAGGATACCCTGCTGCTATTTTAATTTAAGGGTGAATACTTCTAACAGCCAGAGAAAAGGCAATGGGGCAGGCCCAGAGACAATCTCTACCTCCTGACTCAGACTAGACTCTTGGAAGTTCCTACTAAAGCATCCCAAATTCTTCAAAAAATCAGCTTTCAGAGCCTGCGATATTGTGGGAGTATTGTTTGGGCTTTATTTACAATCTTTTTTTCATAATCTCAAATTTCTCTTCACTATGAATTACAAGCAAATATTTCGGGAAGTTGCATTTACGCTATGGTCTCCCAGCTGTGAAATACTCACATAAAGTTCCTTGTCCAAGGCATGGCATGTTCCACTAGACCTTGTAAATTGAAGCTGGGGGATGCAAGTTTCACAGAATATAATAGAAAATTAGTAGAGGTGAAACATTCATGTGCAGCTGAAGGTTGGGTCCACAAGGACCTCCAGCTCTGCAGAAAACCTGTCACAGTCTTGGATTTTTAGTCTAATTAAAGAGAAGCTGGAGGCTTTGCAAAAGTAATTTCTTTTCTACATACATAGCTATTTCATGAACCAGACTTATTTCCTCAGTGCCAAATTGCATTTCAGAATGTGTCTTTGCTAAATAGAGTGAAATGTATTTCCATTTTTCATGACTGAACCGTATTTTAGCTGAGGGGGAGGTAGAAGTTCCAGTACCATTTCCTGAAGTTAACAGCAGACCTGCCATTAATTTCAGCGTTTCAGGATTTAAGAAAAGAGATAACAGACCCTCAAATGGTTTTAAGTTCATTGAAATGTTAATCCAAAATGAAGCATATGCCATTCAGTAAAGATGCACGTTTACACAGCTGAAGATGACAAGTTTAGTTTGACTGAAGACCGGAGGAGAAAACGATGCCTCCTCCTACATGATCTGCCCCCTGAAGAAAACATCTGCCTGCATGTTTAACCAGGAATGTGAACTGCTAATGTAATCTGACCTTTAGACAAAGGGGAGATCACTCCAATATACAAATAGGGAAGAGGCTAGAATGCAATGTATTGTTGACTGTTTTCCGCATGTGGGGATAAAAACAAAATGAAAATATATAAAGGACTGAAGGACATGATTGCTTAGTGAGTCAGGGCTTCCAGGCACTGAGGAGAAAATATGACAGCTTTAGTTCAGCCTGGCATGATTCTTGGAAATTATCTGAAGTGGATCCATTTATCTCTTTGTAGAAATAACAATGTCTACCAGGGTTGTGAAGTCTTGTTTCACAACCAAATTCTGTAAGCTCCAATTTAGTCCAAGGTTCAGCACTTCCTATGAGCAGTAGGCTTTTGAGGGAAGGACTTTTTGTAATGTTCTTTTGAGATCAAAGAGCTTCCTAGGATCTGGTTGATTAAACTTAATAGCCAGTGCAGCGTAAATGATGTGGCAGGTGTCACTAGCATTCTGTCTGTGGAAAAAGCAGGGAATAAAAAAGATGAAATAGACTGGATAGGACCCTTGTTTTTTGGGTAGGTGGTGTAAGGAAGGGTATACATTTAGTTATTTTTCTTCTGCTTAGTACCCGAAATGCATTTTGAGGTGCTATGAGGCACTTGAGGGATGCACAGTCCCTCTCTTTGCATATTCAAGCAATGGCTATGCACAAACCCAGTGAAAACCACAGGCACAAGTAGAAGACTTGAGTCCTGTGGCTGGCAACCATGTTTTCCTATAGTGACACAATCCAGCTTTTCCATCATGAGACCAACTGCCTCAGTAATGGTTCACAAAATGATGTTCTTTCAGGATGTTCTTTCAGGTCTATTCTTTTGAATAATGAGAGTTAATTCATTATCAGTGTGACATCAGAGAGACTGACTGGAATGATCCAAGCCCAAACCATTTAAAATTTCTGAGAGTAACTGAGGCACTTGGTCTCAGAAGAGTCATTGGAGAAAAGCTACCAGTTCTGTGGAGTCTTAGAGCTCTGTTCAAAGCAGCCATCAGCAGCCCAGATCAATAGTCTTGGTAGATCTGCCAAGGCCTTCCTTGTCTGGTAGCACCAGCACTTCACATTCAAAATACTACTGTAATAGAAACTGTCTGGACATGTTTGCTTTTCTCACAGGGACAAACTACTCAGTCATCTCATAACTGGCTGATGGTCAAGATTTTCTGTTCATCCTGGATTTATTACACTTGCATACACCTAGCATGGATTCTTTCACCACCACAATGCAAAACCGCTAACTTCCATACCATTAAACTCTGCTTAATTTCTGCTTCAGTAGTCATCAGCCTCTGATTGAGATCTTTCTGCATATTGAAAATGCCTCCTCTCTGCCATCCTTAATCCACAGGAGCTGTGACCTCTTGCCTTGCTGGTGCAGCAGATGTGGGAAATCTGCCTTGCCCCTGGGGATGGAGGATGTCCCTGATCCCAGCCACTGGAACCTTGGAGCAGCACACTCTCATGGGCTGGTTCTACCTCTATGGCTCTCACAGTACAAAACCATGCACCCAGCTGCAGAGCTGGATATTGCCAACTGGTTTCTCAGGTGTTTAGCATAATCAGCTTTCTTTTTTTTTTAGCATTCTCTGTAGCAACAGTCACTGCAGCAAGGATTTCCTTTGTGTGTGGTTTAGCACAGCTAAAGTCACATCCAGATATGCTTTTGAGCAGTCCCTGATGCTTTTATTGCAGTTACAAGCAGCAGACTGTGAAATGAGCTCTGTGTTAAGGCTTGCTCCTTTAATTGCCAAGTCCAAACGCCTCTTAATTAAGTGTAGAGCTGCTACATTGTTCTCCAAAGTCTCCAGAAGGTGTTTTGGGATCCTTTGCTCTTCCCCTTCTGAGAAGATGTTTGTTCTTTTTTTTTGTCTTTTTTTCAGTGTTTTGCTTGTGCTTGAACATGCTTTGAAGATTATTTACCACAAGAAGAAGGGAAAAGAATAGTCCAAGAGCTGCCTGTGCTGTCTGCCTCACCAGCATTTTATCTGCTGTAAAGATTACCAGATGCTGTCAGAGCACCCTGGCATTCTAGCAGTTGTCTTCATTGCTGGAACAATTTGTAGCACAGAAGGGATCAAGTCAGCTTCATTCAGTCTCTGCTTTTTTTTTAATGCTTTCAGTTTAAGTTTTCCTTAGAGCATCATTAAACTCTTTTAAAGTAGTAGTACTCTGTTAATTTCATTAATCCAGTCACATATTCAGAAATTGCTTTCTTATATTTTTTATTTTTATGATTCAATTTATAAAAAGAGAAATGCTTTGTGCTCACCAATGACTTTTGGGACAGGCGGTTTTGTAGAATTTCCACAGTCCCAGCAAATGCTTTGTCTGGGGGTTTAATAGGAGCTGTTAAACTACACAGCAGGTTGTACCTTTTAGCATCTATTACACTCAGTAAACCCAGCACATTTTTCCCATCAGTTACACTCTCTGTGATTATACACTGCTCCAGTCTCACTATAGGTGGGCCAGGCCTCCTCTGAGCAATTTAACAAGTCATTTTCCCGCCAACAGCCAGACATATTAATGCTTTTCAAAACACACACACACACACACATACACACACGCTCACACATGCACAGCCCTCAGCTGCTCCCTGTGGCTGCTCCCTGGCATGGGAGCAGGGTTCCACCTTCAAAGCCAGCAGCTGGAGCTGTGACACTTGGCCCAACATCTGCACCACAAAGGCAGCACATACCGGAGCTGCTCGCTCTCCAGGCTCTGCACAGCAGCTCCCCAGCTCAGACGGCAGCTCTGGGCACAGAGAGAGGGTGGCAGTAAAGCCCCAGTGCCCCTGCCACACTGTCTTGGTTTAGAAGACAGGTGTCTGCTAAGAAAGGCAGGAGCCTCTCTTGAAATGGAAAATGTAAACGCCCTCCCTCCAAATTACTGTAATTTTGAAATTAAGGAGCTCTCGGGTAAAGATATGGGAATAGGAATAACCGTTCTTTATTAGGAAAAAAATTAAATAGAAATACAGCATTACAAAGAACAAACCCAAAACACTGACAGAGTCAGAACACAACCTGACATTCCATCAGACAGGGTGTTGGTAACAGCCCCATTAAATGGCGGCTGCATCCTCCTGGATGACGGATGTGGTCCAGTTGAAGCAGTGCTCCTGTAGAAGGGTGCAATTTTCCTCCAAAGGTCCAGTGATGATATTGGAAAGGTCCGGTTTTTCCTCTGGAATGCAGTGGAAAAAGGCTGCCTTGGTATTCCAAATCTCAGCTTTTATCTAGCTAGGAAAGGCTTGGCTCCTCCCCCTGGCTGGAGCATCTCCCAATGGGATGATGGAATTTTATCAGTCATACGGTTGGACTCAATGGCCCATTAACAGATGACATCTTCCTGGAGGAAGGGTGGGTTGTGGAAAAGATAAAGAACACTGCCCCACCTCTTTTTTAGCAGATGGCTCATTAGCAGAGAATATCTCCCACAGAGATGTGGATCACTGCCCCACCTGGTTTCAATAGATGGTGACAGAACACATACTTTTGGTCACATCCTGTATTGCAACCCAAGACACTCACGGAAGCTGAGTGCCCTGCTGCTGTGTCCATGGGAAGGGCTGATGCCCTGGGACACCATGCAACAGCCCATCCTGACCACGGTTTGTGCCTGCTGCTGCAGCAGAGTTTGAATTAGAGGGAGTGAGCAGGGGAGTTTAGGGGGCTCCTGCCCTGTCCCACACAGCCCGTAGAGATTAGGAAGGGTGGTTCACCCACTAAGAGCAATTGATCTTTCCAATTGATGACTATGTTGAAGAGGTATAGCAGAGATTTTTCCGCAAATTACACAGAACAGGAAATACAAACTGCAGTGAACATCCCCTCTGAGGACATCCCAAGAAATTGAAGAAAAACGTCTTTTTTATTTTATTTGAGCTGTTCTTGGAAGAAGGATAGTTGGCCTGTGCTGAAGGCCCATGCCTTTGTCCTGATCTTGTTTATTTTGCTAGGAAAGGCATGGTCCTAATTTTTCTATTGATGACACTGGGATGACTAAGAGATTTTTGACAACTTTATTGTAAAAACTTTCCTGTCCACCTCAAGTGAGCTTCTGGCTGCCTGCTGCTACATATTAATATAGCTGATAGGAAAATAAATTACTGATTTTAAAAAACAAGGCATTTCAAGCTTTACTGCACCCATAGATAGTCCCTCTTTTAATGGACTAGGTGGCTATTCAATCTTGCAGCTCACTTGCTTTTTACAGAGAAGTTTTTCTGCTTTAAACCTCAGTGAAATGTAGTGGTCACTGCAGAACAGCCTGGCGGGAGGTAATGCTACAACTTCATGTGAGGATGATACAGGAAGATCCTTGGAACTGGTGTTCAGCAGGGCACCCTGCACTGAGCAGTCATGAACTGTGTAGAATATTCTTTCTGGAGGGAAAACTGATCTTTTAGAGGCTAGGTTTTTGCAAGGGAATTTTGGCAGTTACACTCTCATGATTCTCCATGCTGGGAACTATCATCAGCTACAATAAAAATAAGAGGAATTGGCACGTGGGATTTCTCTGTCCTGGAAAAAGCACAGAATATGAGGCCTACAAGGCTAATGCTAAGCGCCACTGAAATTTCTCCTTTCATCTCCTGGACACGATAAAGATGGTGAAAGTATTTTCATTTGTGCCTCTGGGCCAAAACATGCATGGTGAAGGACCGTCCTGATTTCCCATTAGCTTCAGTGAGATTTGAGGCTGCTTAGCGAAGGGGAATCTTACACTTGTCAAAAAGCACCTAAGGAGCAGAGGGGATCCTTTATGCAAGAACCTGATGAGAGCAAGACGTTTAAAGTGTTTTAGCACACTGAGGTACAATGGGGAATGCATTTGTGAAACAATAGGTCTAGTAAATTGGAGACATCTTTTTGGTTGTTTTTTTTTTTCTCTTTTCACCACAGTTTCATTAGTTTCTGTTAAAACATTTAACAGATGTTTAATTGACACAGTCAGAAATAGTTTCCCAATTATGTATCACTTTAATTATCTGATGGTCTTTTCAGATCTCTCATGGACACTCCATTTTTTTGCGATAAATTATTTGCTGCGTTTCAAGGTTCTCTGTTTGAATTCTGCCTATCTTCTCATTACTTTTCCCGTAGGAAAACTTTGTAAGAAACCTAGGAGGGGAGAGGAGCATAAAAGACAGGACAGGACTTCATGCTGCTTCAGCCACGACGGTCCATTTTTCAGAAGATTTCATTTGAAAGTTGAAGTCGGAGTGCAAGACTGTATTTTAATGAATCAGCAGTATAACTGACCTAATAGGAAGTGTTTCATGATACATGTTACTTGGGATTTTGTGCCTGTGTGAACATCCTGTTCTCAGCTGCATATCCCAGAGCCATATTTGTGAGAGGAGCCTCTGACTATACATCCTCTTCTCTTTTTTTTTTTTTTTAACATATATAATTTCCAGCTTTAGCAGAGATAGTGCAAACTTTATCAATGCTTAAAAAAATGTTTAAGTCAATGATAAAGTTGTAATCTTTGACAGTATAGACAGGATTTTGTCCATGGTAGAAGGTATTGGATTTTTTTTCCAAAATTATGATCTCTCTGTCCCTAAAATATTTTAATGAAAGATTAAATGTTCAGCATCTCTGAAAAATCAGCTTGCAAAAGCCTGAAATTCTATAAAACACCATCACAAAGAAGAAGTACCTTTTGAAGATATGTTCTCTGCATAACTTGCTTTCTGATGAGGGTTGATACTACAAAACATCTGACAATTAGGTTTGTGGAGCAAAAATATGCAACCCTGTAGATGTCATGCTGTAAGGCATATTGCAGGACCCCTTTAAGCAGTCATGTTCCCCTAATTGCAGTAATGCTTCTTTCAGTAACATTGTCATGCCTTTAAAACTCTAACCTCTAGGGATAGGTTAAAAAAATAAGTCGCCAAAAGCTATTTGGAGGGATTTTTTCCCCCCTCCCTCTTCTAAAATAATCTGAGCTTTTTTTTGAAGGTGATAATGTCACCAATCACATTCACAGTTCTGGTCACTGGGGAGCATCCAGATTGACATTTCTCTAACCCTTTGAGCCAGACATCGCTGTCCATGCTCTCCTCACCTCCTTAATTGTTTTCCTTGGGTTGTCATCTGTCCCTATCATTAAATTTTCCATTGGAAATGCTATACAGGTCCTCTGGTTCACAGATCACCCTTGTCACAGTCATTTGTGCCTCCATACATTTCTTTTATGGAAGCATTACTCTAAACGCTTACAACTTATATGAATGATCTTAATGACATTAACAATCTGTAAAACTAATGTGCATGTTCAAGCACTTCATGCTTGGCAACAGCTGAAAGATTTGGGATCCATCATGAAACTGCATCTTGATCTGGAATGGCCTGGGGTTTTTTATTCTGTCTGGACTGAGAACAGGCACTTAGAAGAGGGATTGTATGATCTACTCCACAGTATTGCTTCTGGAGATGGGAGAAAGCTTCAGGGGCATGACAGAAGTCTATTTTCCACAGCAAGGTGATAGTATCAGCTAAGCTGCATGCTGGTTAAATATGTTTAATCAGCAACAGGTATAAAATAATTAAATAAAATTAAAGAAGAGGAGGTATAACAAAAAAGAAATTAGTCTTTCCAAATTCTTACCACACCTGGCATATAGCATGTATTTTAGCAAATGAAATAATTTACCCCTTATGACTGTTATAGATAAGCATTAGATTTGCCTTTTTAAGAAAGGGATGTTAACAGCCTTGAATAAAATTGGGACAAACAGTGTAAACAGGATGGCATATAAAGTGTGATACAGTATGCAGAGGGCAAAGTATGTTTGAAGGTTAGCTTATTAATAAAACATGGCTGGCCTTGATTTAGTTTATAAGAAACTTAAGACATTTATCAACATCTGTCTGAACCCATTTCCAGTCTCTTTGGACTCTGTTGTGGATAAGCTGATTAATAAAAGATGATGCCTTAGGAAGGAAACTTAGATCTTTTCAAGCAATGACAAAAGAAAATTCAGTGCTTAATCTACATATGAAAGGAAACTAGAAAAGTAAACTAGTTTACCACTACATCCCAGGATGCCAATCTCTTCTAACATTTCATCTGACTTAGTTTTGGCTGGAGTCTAGAAAAGTAAGAAAGAATTCCAAAAATTAAGTGTGGAATTAATTTACAAGAAAGATCCTAGTGCTCACTTACAGAGACTCTGAAATCTAATCCCATTCCCTTGTGGCTTCCTCCCCTCAGTGTTTTTAACTTTGCAGCTTTCCGTGTTTGTTTTTCATTTGTCTCCTTGATCCTTTAGTCTTTCCTTTCCCTTAGGCTAGAATAAAGTTCTAATACTAAACAAGTGCCACACTTTGCTTATTGATAGTTGTTGCCCAATAAAATGTTGCCCTCAGAAGCCAATTAGTGAAATATGTTTCTCGTAATAACCAGTAATTTGTTTAATTTTCATGCATTCTTGCCTGATAGTCAGCCAAAGGGATGCACATGCATAGTTCCTGCATCTGGGACACAGAGACAGCCTGGCGTAGCTCTATGGTGCAGGGTGCTCCCTGCACAGGCCCCTGGCACCACAGATGTTACCCCTGTCTAATATTTAGGTATCACTGGCATCCAAGGAACCTCCTCCTAACTCCACAGGTTCACACATTTATTCTGTTCCATCACTGGTCTTTGGAAATTGGATTTTGCAACCCATCCTCCAACCTCTCTCCCAAGCACAGCATGAAAAACAGTCCCTGGAAATAGCCTCTGGAGCTATTCTTCTGCCCTGCTGCAGCTTCACCAGGGTGCTGCTGTAAGGATCATGCCAATACAGATCCACTACCTTTTCCCTTTAAAAAGGGTGGCTGCAGATGCCTTGCCTTCTGGGAATTATCTCTGGCCTGTGACACCCTTCAGACAGGAAGGGAAAAATCTCAGGCTGAATATCCAGTATGCATCCTTAACACTTCATGGCCTGGAATACACTTCCACGAGCAGTGGGCACTTGAAGTCATGTCTCACTTCCCAAGGGAGGCTGTGCCAACTAGCAAAACACTGAGGAAAGACAAATATATTTGGTGGCTCCTCATTCAGGTCTGGAAAACATGCTGAGCTTGGGACAGCAGTAGCTTGAACTAGACAGGCCAGGAAAAAAACCTAAAGCCCTTAGGTCTACTATAATAACAAGATGTAAATGCCAACCTGGTGGGAACACTGGACTTTATGAAAGCTGGGGGGGGAGTGACATTTCTCTGTAGTCTGGAGAGAATCCATGAATGACAGTGAAGGGGAATGTATGTTACTGCTTCATTTCATATTTGCTGTAAGTTTTGCCTGAAGAGGTGTCTTGTAACAAGATATTTTTCTATCTATTTATCTGAAGTTTTAAACTGAAAATTACACACTGTTGCAGGATAAATCCTAATTTTCTTGAATGGTCCATTGAGAGATTCAAATTTAGACCCTCTTTATGTGCCATCTGAGAACTGAAGACTGCTACATATTTCTGCAAAATGGGAGATCAGTTTTTGAAGGCTCAATTTATAAGGAAATATCTCTGGATGCCATTTTATCCTTGTAAAGAGAAGTTTGTTCCTTGGGGTAGTTTTAAATGATACTGAAAGCTACTTTAGATTAACTCAGATTTACACAGATTAAGCAGACACTGCGGAAAGGGCATGCTGAGCCAGATCCTACACTAGGTTAAATTGGCATGGTGCTCTCAAAGACAAAAGAGTCACAATTAAGACCAGCTGAATATCTGGCCCATTGCATTTAAAGACCATGTCAGAGACCACCTACCTTCTAACACAGCTTATAAACATGGTTGAAGACATTTAGAGCCTGTTATGCTAGCTGGAAATTCGCTATCTGGTTTCTGCATCAATGAAAGCACCAAAACAAAGACACTGAGTCCCACATCCACTTGTCATATCCAGTATATACATATTCCTACCCAAATATATGGAATCATATGTCTCAAGGATTTGGGGGATTGCCCATATAACTCAGGTTCCAACTCACTCAGATTCTGTTAAAAAACTGATTTATTAAGGAACAAATAGGGCAACGTAATTTTTTAAAATGTTGCTGTAATCACTCTTGGAGCACATCACGCCACATGAACAGATCCTTTGATAGCAAATACCGATAGCACATTCATGTGCCCTTTGTTGCAGTTTTGAATTACATTCCAAGGATATTTCTCCACAGTCTGTAGAAGCAGCGGAGCTTTAATATTGGCTCTTATTCTACATTCTTACCAGTCAAGATCATTCATTGATTCCTGGATGTGAGGATCAATGGTGGTGGCCATATGGCTTTGGAATGATCTGTTGTCTTTTCCATAATGGCATTGTGGCTTTGTGTTTCCCCAGCAGTGATTAATAGACACAAACATGCGTTATGCACATGTTGATAGATTTAGATGAACTTTGAATTTTCATGGCTTTCTTCTCTCTTTCCCCCTTCCCTCCCTCCTTTTTCTTTTCAGGAGGTGGGGAGATGAAGAGTGATTCTGCGTTGAGAAAGTGAGAACCAGGTCTTTAACGAATATTCACCTCTTGAGGACATGGTGTGATTTGATCAGTGAGGCTAGATGACAGATATCCCTTCTAGATGTCCAGGAATAATTACGATACTTTTCCCCAAGGAAGACTATCTGGCTAGGGACCACTTACACCAGGCAATCCCACGCTAGAGAACAATCAATGCCTCCAAATGCCTCTTGCTTCTAATTGTGAGAAAGGGATGTACTAAAGCTAATCCCACCCTCTGATCCCCAGCAGCTCTAGCAACCAGGAGGTGCCACTCTGAGGGGAGCAGGTTTGCTTCCCCTGCCACAGCTGATGAAGGCCTTTTTCCTAGGGGACCAGAGAAAGGATAGATGGATAGACTTCCTCCCATGCCCTGGAACTGTCCATAGGAAGCTGTAGGGTGAGCCACTGGAGTCAGTATTCCCTGGGTACTCATCATATATATACCAATAATGGACTAACAAGTCGTGGGCTATCCACTAGGCTGTTCCCGCCTACTTCCAAACTCAAATAAAAAAGCTGTTTCTTTTTGGTTAACCCTCTTATTAAAGTACAGAGGTAAAACCGTACAGCACTAACACAGAGTCCAGTGAGGAGTAGGGAAGGGTGGGGCACAAGAAAGGTACCACAGGAGTGTGCCTGGAATAAACCATGGCCTGTGTACTGCTGCTACAGGCTCTGGCAACGTCATCTCATCTTGAACAAGAAATTGAGTAGTCTTTCACAGAAATTCACAACTAGGGAGCCTGGATCTGGAGCCTCTTCCCATCCTATGCAAAGTTTCTTTTTCCTTCCTACTTTCTGGATTCATTAAAATGGTTGGGATCCACGCAAAAACAAAGCAATCCACAGTTTGTGTTTGTATCCCCTCAAGGGTTACCAAAGTAATAAAAACGACATCTCTACATCTGCCATGAGAAATGTTTGTGGTGCAGGTGGTGGGCGGCTGGGAGACACCAGGAGAAGGACCACATGCATTTGCTTTGCTCATTTGCTCTTCCCCTCTGGTCTTGTCACACCATTAGACGTAGGGTACTGGGCTGGACAGGCCCTTCATCTCACCAGATACAGCTGTTCTCATGTTTGTAAGTTATGGGACTTCAAGCCTTTCAAAAATCCAAAAAGAAATGGCTTGTTTCCCAAGTACCATGTGGGTTTTGTTTTCATCTTAAAAAAAAAAAAAAAAAAAAAAAAAAGAGAAAATCCAAGATGTTCACAAGAAGTAACAGAAAATTTGCAAGAAAGCAACTTCTAGAGTGCATCAGTTTCAAAGGGTTGTTGGTGAAGCATTATATGCAACTAAATGTTACACTGGACATCCTCCGAGGTGTTAAATATTTTGTATGTTTAGAAACTCTCTCACTTCTGATCTTTTATAATACCCAAACACTGGCAGCTCTTTGGGTGGCTTGGAAAGTGTTTCTCTTTCAGCCCTAAAAAAAAGAAAAAGTATAATAAATTCCTGGAATTATAGAAATATTCTGTTCCAGGTTGGAAATTTTCAATCTTTTCACAGGTTTCAGGAAACTCTAGAAATAGCAATAGAAAATGGCATCCACATTTTTTATTGAATTTGAGTTTTTTGAGGCTGGTACCACACAAGCATTTCTAATCAGAAAACCTAAAGTGCCACGCATTGAAAAACATTTTGACAGGAGTAAAAAATGCAGCCAGAACATGGCAGCTGCCCAAAACAAGGCAAAGACCTATGAAACTTTTGGACTTTTTGTGACTTATTGAATGCAGATGGTCTGTTTGACTTAATAGAATGAAGAGTGCACCATTCAACTCACTCATCACCCTACTCACACTCTTCTTCCAGTGACAGACTACTCTGGGAGTCAAGGCAGTGTCCGTGACAAAGCTGGAAAACTACCTTTGGTCACTTCACAGCCAATGCTGATGTCCTTCCTATTTATGGATATTGAGCAGGTTGGAGCAGAGCAGGGTATCAGACTTCAGCACAATTCATAGGAAGGGAGATGACCCAGATGCTACACTGCTGTGCCAAAGGATTTGCCTGGAGGTATGAGGACAGAGGTGATAGACACATAGCAAATGAAAAGATAAACCTTTAGACCACAGGATGAAATTAAGGAATACTTGCTGGTGAAATGTTCCCTTTGACCAAATTTGAGCTAATATCTCAGAAAATTACTGTTTTAACCACTTTACCAGCACATAGAGGTCTTTTTATTCCTTTACTAGTTATAAGTTCTAGTAGATATAACTATTTACAGTAAGTAGTGTGCTACAAGGGGGTTCTAATTACCAGTAAAATCTCACACTCTGGGATCAGGCTTGTGCAAAGGCTTATTGATGTTACACGGTACCAGGGGATGAAAGGACAAAAATAGGACATTTTTTCTATTTTGTTAATTTTTTTTTAAGAGATGGTGATGTTTTCATGCAATTATGCATTCTGGTAGCTTCATGACCTCTATCCCAGACAGGAAAAGCTTTCATATTAAGTTGGAGTTTTTACAGTTTGTAGAGAATACATTGAGAACACAAAAGTTTTCTTGGAACAATAACACAAGACTGCAACACAGAGACCATAGAGGCTAGCTCCGAGGAAATAGAAGAAAAATTTGCAATATTTGGCACTTTCCCTGTGATATAAAGTGCATGTTATTCTCATTTAGCAGAAAGCTGACTTGAACAATAGAAATGTTTGTTAATACATTCTGCTCTGCAATGACTGTAAAAGTGTTTGCTGCATTTGCCTCTTAGATGCTGTAGCTCTCTCATTTCACACCTTTCCCCAGATTTAATCTCTGCAGTATTATTTATGTGGCAGTATTAGATTCAATTTACAAATTACAGCCTGCTGCAAAATGGAGCTGTTCTTTTCCCTAGAGGTACCAGAAACAGTTACATTAATCTTCTTTTAAAAAATTATTCAGGGGCTTTCAACATGCTGCCAAGAGCTCCCTCCCAGATTCCTTTGTAGTCCTGTTTTTAATTGTAAGAATATCTGCAGAAAATATAACATGTAAGGCCTGGATCCCAGTGGAACTGCATGCTGGCAGAGGTCCTGCAGAGAGCACCAGATGGGTGGATTTGGGTTTATTTTATCTCTTCCAGCTCAGTTGTGTACATGGACCCTGACCTAGGGAGGTGGTTCATTGCTGGGTCACTGAGAAGGTCCTGATGGGGCTTTAGTGGAAGGGGTGACTGCACAGGCACTGCCACCGAAAATGTGGAAAAAGCCATGGCACCAAGTGCTCCACCCTGGCCATCTTGCACCTGCCTCTGCTTGTGCCAAGGCTGCTGGAAAAGCTGTGAGGGGCATCACACCAACACCACCACGAGGGATTGTCTGGAGCCCCATGCCAGAGCCCTGCCTGTCGGGAAACCTCCCTAGGAACTGGCACCAGGTGCTGTGGCGCCAGCATTGGGAAGTCTAAAGCTTGGGGCAAGCGCTGTTCATGGCCCAGAGGTCTTCTCAGAGACATTCCTGGTCCTTCTCCCTCTGCTCCCGCTGTGTCTTGATCTCCATGGCCTAAAGACAGCCAATAAACCCTTGGCTTTCCTTACAGCACTCAGGGGGCTGCTGAGCCACCTGCCTGGCACTGAGAGCCTGGTGTGAACTGGCAGCAAGACAATCTCACCTGTGCTGGCTGGAGCTGAGACTGCCTGTTTGGGTGAGGCAGCACAATCTGCTGAGCATGAGAGCTTGGATGAGATGAAGTGATGGTCTGTCCTGCTCTTCCTTTCTAAGGCAATGACATTCTTTTGTGTCATCATTCTTCTGCTGATGCCAGGACTTCAGCAACACAAGCAGCAGCCTCATGGGAGCACAGAGATCTGTGTCCTGGGTCAGCATGATCAGGAGAAAAGCACCTGCTCAGCTCACTAGGAAGAAAAAAGGTACTTTTAAAAGTGTGTTACAAGAACCTTACAGTTGGAGTCCAGCCCTAATATTGTAAGACTGCTCTGTCCAAAATCTCCTCCAGAAGACTTCCTATGGAAGCAGCTCCCAGCTGTTTGGGTGGTTTTGCCCAAGCCTGATTCATATAAGCTCTGCCTCCTTAGAGCCTTCCCAACCTGAGCTGTAGCAACCAGCTTCTTTTCCCCCCATACACTGCATTGGGGAAAAGAAGTTAAATCTCACATAAGACATTTATAGAAATGCCTTCCATAAATTTACATGAGGTATGAAAGGAACTTCTGTGAGTCCATTACTAAATGTTGATGGTTAAACTCCTAGTAATGAGACATTATGAGACAGATGCATTCAATAAGTATCTCTGTTCTGGTGGATCAAAGCTAGAGGAAGTATGAGTATCATATGATACTGATGAAATGTTTTCTGATCTAGCAGTAAACAGGGAGAATGTAAGTCTGCTTAGCTCTGTTCAATTCAGAAAGGCTGGATTAACTGTCACCTAGACGTCTTGAGGAGCAGCTAAGGATCTTGCTTTTTCTTTAGGTGAGTAGTTAATGCTAAGCATGTAATATGAGGGAAAAAAGTGAGAGGCACGACCCAAATAAATGTAAGTTGACTGCCCTAGCTTTTGTTTGAGAGTGGCACACAGGAAATGGTGGGTACTGAAGGCAGAGGTAAAAATTTCTGCTGAGTACTATGACTTTCGGGAAGCTGGAGCTTGTCAAGTCAACCTGATTTTATTCACAGAAAAATAATTTCAACAAATGAAAGTCTGACAAATCAGTTGACTGACTGATCGTAAAATTCCAAGAAATAACATTTTTTAAATACCTACCAGAGTTCAACATAGATATTTTATGGGCAACTATCAATGGGTGGCTACTTTGTGGAAGGGAAACCACCCCTTTCTCCTTTCCACTCGACACAATCTCTATTTAAATCACAAATACCACAAAAATGACTGCTAATACATTTTTCAGATGACACAGATTTGAAAGCAGTAAAGATGACAGTATTCCTGTGAGTGAAGGTTATCTGGCTCACTTCATAAGCTGGGTGTAACCAAATGCAGCCAAATACAGATTTATTTTTAGAAATGAAAGTGTACAAGCTACGTTTACAGGATGGGGCACTACATCACAGGAAGCAGAAAAGGGCTGTGGAAATTGTTACAAATAATCGATTATCCATGAATTCCTAAAATGGTTTTGTGGTTAAAAAGGCTAATCTGATAATTAGAAATACAGAGGGGAGGGAATGGGAAAGAGATATTCTGTCTGTATAAGGCACAATTAGGACCACTGTTCTAGTGACCACTGCAGTGGATAGAGAAGCCAAGAGAGGAATAGTTGAATCTTTATATAAGACACATTCATTCCATGATTATTTCATGATGGATTACCCCAGAAAAATAGCTTCCAAACGCATTTCTATGAAACAGCAGAAGATCATGAAACTCCTCTGCTGGATCCTCCCTCAAGTCATGTTTTCTGGATTAGGTTCCAGGGGAAAACAGTAGGGGTTGCAGCTTTCTGAGGCGAGTTTCATGTTGGATACCTGCCTGTGTGCTGTGACATGCTGCCTTGGCTAATAAATCGTGACCTGTGTGGTTATACTGGTCAAATGCTTTCTCAGCCAGAACAACTCCCAGAAAATCTGTGGACCCTTTTCATAGTGCCCATCTGACAAGCACCGGGTAGCACACAGATGGTTTAGATATAAAAAAGAATGCTGCATCAATGCTGAATGTGTGAAATGTTTCAATTATTCCTAAAATATTTTTAACCTGTTCCAGATTTATCAGGCAAAATGTTTAGGAAGTAATTGGAGTTTATTCTGTTTTTCATTTTAGTATTGTATATTATAATAAACACATGTTCAAAGTACATTTTAGGTATCACCAAATATTTATAAAATGTCTATAGGTGGAAATCCCAAGGTCAATGCAGTAGCTTCATTTTCCTGTTTGTTTACAGGAAAACCAACCATTAAAACCTGTGGCTTTTTTGGCAGTTGGAATCCTTTTGCACCTGCAGAGATAGTGGATAGCCTGTTGGGTTTACTTACAAATATGATTAAAACTTCTTTGATTGCAGAAGTTCAATTTAATTCACCCTCGTATTATTGCCTAGAGTAATAAAAAACTTCTAATGGCATTTCCAAAAAGATATGTGTGTCTGATATTTAGTATCAGATGATTTTACTGGCATTTCACCTTTAAAAGACAAAACTGATAAATGTCTATCCCAAGCAATGCTAGTTAGGAAATAAAAAGGAAAATGGTATCATGTTCCCTGAGGTACACTCGAGATTTTTGTAGTGAAAGCTAATTGATCTGTTGCAAGCTTTGCTACCTGTCTTGAGAAATACTAGCAAGGCTTAGAAACACTGCCTCTACCAGGGAACCCTCACCACTGGTTTTAAGACAAAACCAGGCTGCTTTCTGCTGATTGTCTTGATGTCCCTGGAGATTTCAGGGGAATAAGCAGCAACACATTTTCCTAGCCTGGAGTCTGGAAAATATTGCACTTTGCAATTCCCCAGTTACGGTAAGTGAGCTCATTTTATTTTGGTGGCGGGGCTTTTTGTGTTTTATTTATTTTATTTGTTTTTGATTTTTTAAAAAATATATCTAAAGTTCTAGCCAAAAAAATCTCCTTAAGACAGGAAAGACTTGCATTAACTAAGACACAGCAAGGATTCTGTGCATTTCTGCCAAGACTGTCCTATCAGCTTCCATCCTTGCCCCAGCTGTCAGGCTTGTTTAGCAAGGCTTGTTTTCCTTTTCAGCTCAGGGAGTAGGTGTAGCAGTGGTGGGATGAGAAGAGGGACATATGCTGCTCTGGGAGCTGAGCTCTTTGCTGGTGCAGATGCCCTTCCAGAGCCAGACTGGCAAAGAAGCAGCTGGTGCCATCCACGGAAATAGCTTCAAACACATCTTTGACCCACAAATCCCACATTCCTACAAAATGCCATCATAGACAAACATAGTCAGATACTGTCCTTTTTCCAATTAAAAATACAAGGTTGTGTGGTTTCAACAGGTAGTAGAGTACTCAAGAAAACACTGTGAAAGATCAAAGCTTTGAGGGTTTCCTTCTTTGTTGATCTCCTCCCTTCCATACACCCTACCCTTTAAAAAAACTTTAAATTTAGGTCTGTTGCAAGACTAACTCCAATACCAAGCAAAATCTAGATATTCTGGGCAGACTCCCTCCTGCTGCTAGCTAAGTAAATACTGACATTTCTTAAAGAAAAACTATTTCCTCAATTACGGTTTTCATTAAAAACCGATAACTTTACAAATGTTGTTCTGAAGTATCCTCTGTATATTTATTTTATATATTTAATCTGCTGGTAGATCCTTATTGTCTGCCTTTTCTCTGCCTGTTCTTTGTACACCCCTTCTGCAGGTTCATTATCTGCAGGCTAGGAAGTAAGGAAAACTAGGGACAGCAAATGACTTGTGTTACACTTGAGATTAAAAATAGACTATATCCATGAGCACCTGAGAGTCCTGTTCACTTTGCATCGCTCAGAGACAGTAATGGCAAAAGCTGTAAAATAACATTTCAGAAAAAAAAGAGGTCAACGAAACATAACAGCAGTTGGGTTTATTTCTCAGTGTTAACAACTCCAGACTCCAGCCCACGAAGTCAACAGATGTGATGCATATTGAGGATGCCTGCATAAAAGTTAGTGACAAATAAGTTCAAAGAAGTTCACTATAGTTACTTTTTTTTTCCCTTTTATATAACAGTTTAACTTCTAGAATAAAGACAGGCTTTATATATGTACATTATGAAGCAGTGTAATCAAGATCTGGTAAAGAGTGTTTCAGACATAATTCAGGAACTTAAAGTCAGATAGACTTGAAAGGTAGACCTTGCTGATTTTTTTTTTTTAATTTCTATTTTCTACGGCTATATAGATTAAGACAAACTATTGCAGGGCTATGGATTAAATTTAGTTTTAAGCAAATCTCATCCTAAATTAGGAAAATCAAGAATTTGACTACAGAATAACTACAGTTTGAATTGCACAGATCCATTCTATTTGAAAGAAATGCTGGTTCAAGGGCTTGGCTGCTAATTTGTCCTTGGGAATCCTGTTTCCAGTCTAGCTTCAGCAAAGATTTCCAGTGGGACCTCAGACATGCCATTGGGAATACAACTAATCTCATGAAACTATAGCAAACAAAATTCCAGGTGTCTGAGCATGAGTCTGGATTTTCTCTGCAGTTAAACAGAAAGAGGGTCGCTCAGTCAATGCCCAGCTCCTCATTTTCAGGTGGCATAAGTTAGACATGGTGAATCTGGGATTGAGAGCATTGTTACAGAAGCAGCCAGAGCAATAGCAGTGTAGGCATCTCCTGCAGGATAAATCACCTTAAACTCTTCTGCTGAGCATTGCAGTAGAATTACAGCCAGGGAGTTTGAAGCAAATTTGGGGTTCTGGATGCATTAGAGAGTGCACACATGCATTCATAGACGCACATATATTTATATATATCTAGATATACATGTGTAAGTACATATGTGTGGAAAAACACTTCTGTGCAGGAGCTGAAAAAAAGGAACAGCCTAATTGTCCTCAATTCAAAGCTGCATCCAAATACTTCAGACAATAGAAACAATTTGTATGAGCAAGCATTAGTTACATGTTTTCTAATTGCAGGCTCGGGCATTTAATACAGCCTTTAGTGTAATGCTTCTAAACACCCATAAGTTTACTAACTGCACCCTGCTGGGACTCACATTAACACTTAGTAAATAGACTATTCAGAAAATGGCATGGCAAGAGTTACACCTTCAAGTAATATTCTATAGAGCTGCATACAAATTGTAACCACATTTTCATAAGTGATAAAATGTTTTATCCTCTTCTGAAAAATAAATGCCATAAAAGCCAAATGCAGTTCACAATAACAAAGGAAAGGAAGGATATAGCTCGTCAGGATTCAAAAGGTTTTGATTTCACTTTGTCAAGTTGGACACTTATATGGGAAATGGCTGCCTAAATACCTTTGTGGGTCTGGCAAGAAGTTCTCAGCCACGAAGTAAGGACAAGGAAATGGAAGAAAATTCGAAGTTGCTAATGTGTGGTTCTACTTGAAGGACTAGTTAAGTGAAACTGGCACCACTAAGAAGTTGGTGAGATTCCTGAGCTGATTCCATCTGCCTTGCTTGCTTAAGTGATGAAAAGCCCTTCTTTTGAGGCCAGTTTTAACTATACCAGCATGAAAAGGGATGTTCCAGGTTCCAGCCCATTTCACTCGTGGCCCCTTTCACTTGCACGGCTGTGACGAAGAGTTTAGTTCCTTCAGCAAAGCCTTTATCCCTGCTAATGCAAACTAGGGAAAGAAAGAGGGAATGTTAGGGGAAAAAAAAAGAAAAAGACTGGATTTTCCAAACACAAGGTTTTGAAAAATAATATCTTCTGCTGAGCAAACCACTTTAAAAGAATAGCAGTGATATAACTAAGAAAATATGGAAAGGGAAAAGTTACAAAAACTCAAATATTCCTTCTTTTCCACTCTTATGTATTTCAAAGGGTTAAAAACCTCAAGTCATATAAGCAAAATACCCCAAAGCATGGCTTTGATTAAAAAGGAATTCTGAAAAAAAGAAATGGAAGTTTTCTTTGTGCATACATCCCCACTTTCAGTTGCTGCTGTATTAAAGTGAGACCTGAGAATGATTTTTCAGTTCAGTTTTCTCAGTAAGCAAGAATCTGGCCACTTTGAGACAAATCAGAACAAAGAAAAATTATGTGGAACAGACTCCTCACATGGTGGGAAAGCTGGTCCATGATACCATGTTCTTCCCAACATAAGTGGGACCTTATGGACTCCAGGTGTCCCTGTTACTATAGGTTATTACCGTTGCATCCTTTTTTCCTAGTAATATGTATGAATTAAATCCAGGGATACTGTTTACAGAATCTTTTATAAAAACAGTATGACATATTACAAGAAAAGAAAAGCAGGATAGAGAAGGGAAACAGAAACATATTTCAAGATATTTTCCCGAAAAAACCCAGGAAATTATTGCTTTTTTGTCTAGAAAAGAGTACACATACCTTTAGTCAGAATTATAATAGGTGTATTTGGAAAGAGTATGGTACATTCTTAGACAGACAATTTGTGAATAATTAGTCTGTCATCTCTCTGCTTCAAAGTTTCTTCCAGCCTCTAAAACCCCTGCCACTGCCCAATCTGCTAGTCTGAAAATGTGAGCCAAACTTCTTTTTGGATGAAGCAGCTCACGTATTTTGGCAAAAGCCTACATTAGAAAATGAAAACCACACTAGAAGTTAGTAGTTCCTAAAGTTTCTTTACCTCTTGTTTAAACCCCTTCCACAACTGCTCCTAGAAACATAGTCATACTTCTGTTGACAAATTGCAGTAAGGTGGAGCAGAAGTGCCTGCTCCAGAACCAGCTCACAAGTCATGGACAGCCTCTGCAAGCTTTGGATCATGATCCTTGAATCTGAGCTCAGGACAATTCTTTCACCATTCCTCCATAAGAGCTGGAGACCATAGAGCAGGTAAGAGAAGAGTAGCCTCACCTTCCCGATAACCCTCTGTTTTGGCCAAAGGCATGATTCCAGTTTCACAGGTGGTGACCCCTCAAACCATGGTGCTCCCCAAAGCTGGCAAAGCAAGGAATGAACATATTGCTGTGAGATACCTTTATGTATAATTTTTGCAGCATCGCTGCTGGAGCAAGTTAATGCAGCTGCTTCTTTGGGGACTCAGAAAGAGAACTTGCATCTTGGAGCTGCACTGGTGGGAAACAATTCTCAGGCCAGCCCTGCCTTTCTGCTGTGGGTGATCGCCAATCACTTCCAGGTGCTGCTCACCAAGTACAGCATGTCCCAAATTTCTTAAGGCTGAGCTGATGCCATTCTCAGACTTTCCACCATTTGAACAAAGCTGGAAGTTAGCCGTGCTACAGAGAGCTGTGCTTACACATGGGAACAGTCATTTTGTCACCAGCCTCGCTAAGCTTTGGCATCTGACCTACCCTCCTATTTATGATTTTTCCCGTCTTTCATTCCGATTTTATACCACCACCCCCGTGGGAGTCTTGCAAAGTATTTTATAGGCAGAGGAGTTCTGGAGTGTGGTACCAATGTGTAAGATAGCATCAGGCATCAGCCTGCCATTGCAGCCTGGCTGTTTTGGGAAATAGCGATGTGCAGCTCCATGTATTCAGCAATAGCTACTTCACTTCCAGCTCTGCAAAGGTAACTTTTTCTCCTCAGCCAAAGCAGGGGCCTTCTTCCTACGGTCAATACAGATGGATGCTTTTGAAAGCTCCCAGGAAGCAAGTCACAATGCCAAAACGGGTCTCCTTTCTGCCTATATTGACAATGCTGGAAACTCTGACACCTCAGGGCTTCTTTATAAGGGCTTTTGGGTTAAGTGTTAGGAAGGAGCAGGAATTTTGCTCCTCAGGGCAGTCTCTAGACAGTGTGGCTGGGATGGCTTTGGTTTTCTTAAAAACTAGGATCGTGGGAGTCAGAGTGCAGATTTTCCAGTCCTGTTTGATTATCCTCACCAGTGGTTAAGTGGTTACACTTTCAGTCTTTTTAGTGTTTGTAATTAGAAAACAAGCAGGGCTTTGACACTGGCATGGGATTGTCCAGCCTGCATAGCTGCTGGCAGGCTCTCCTCCAGGCTGGGGCTTCCAGGCAGTGCCAAGCCCTGTTCAAAGGACTCTCACAGGGCCAGGGACTACCTCCACAGTTCTGCCATCTTTTAGGGGATACAAGAGTATCTGTATGGATGGGAAATGTGGCAGTCACATATCTAAAAGCAAAGAAAAGGCTCTGGTCCATCTGCTGGTACAACCTTTGAGTGCCTAGCATCAGGTGAAGGACGGTTCCTCTCAAAAATGTACTGCAGTTTAGTAGTGAAAGGACTGTGTCTTCCATGGAACGTGGCAGTTCAACCCATGGTCCTTTCATCCAGGCTCAGCAATTCATAAAAATGCCTTTTGACTCCAGTACTGACTGTGCAAATGCTCTTTGACAATCTGACAAGGATTACATCAAGCAGGAAAAGAAAATGAAGGGGATGTGAGAGCACAGAAAGCTGTGCAGCCTTCCTTGCACTGTGACAATTTCTTAACTTGAAGAGAGAAAGTGTTTGCAGTTTTCACAAGGAATTAGTCTAATTTATCTGAAGATCTGCTTGTGATTTGTGGGAGATGTTTGTTAAAGCTGATATAAAAGGTAATGCTAGAATTTAATCCTCAGGGCTTTAGCAAATAACCACTATCTTTTAATAGGAAGTGGGTGGCATGTTGGTTGTCAACTCTAATTTCTCCTCTAGACTGAAAGCCTTCTCCATACTTTTTCTATTATCCTATACTGCTAACTTTTACAAGGATACAGTACATAGGATAAAGCCAGAAGGTAGAGCTTTTAACAGAGATTCCTCATGTTTCAAGAGAGTATATGGGAAAGCATCAAAGTGGGGGACAAAGTTAGCATTGAAAAGATGCTCTCAGAACACCCATTGCTCCTGTGGTTTGTGCATTATGCTCTTTTCCAAGAGATCTGGATTTGATGTATTGTCCTTTGCTTTCTGGGGCAAGGAAAACTCTGAGCCCTTTGAGAGTGGGGAGGGGTATTAAATAAGGAAAGAAAGGACCTACGGCAAAGATCAAAAAGGAAAAAAACAATACACAGAAAAAACAACAGAACTGAGAAGATTCAACCCTATAGTACCTAAAAATTTTTAAAGGCATAAGTTTGTCCAATGTGTTGTTTATTTATCCAAATTGTTTTAATGATGAACAGCTTTAAAATTGGAGCAGAATGCTAATTCATACTTTGTGTGTGGAATAAATGATAGGCAGCTGTGGGCCAGGGGGCCACTGGGAGCTTTCTGGCAACACAGACTGTACATGCAAAAGAACATAACTCAGGGTCTCTGGTAGTAACAAGAAAATATATACTGCAAATTAAGTAGTTCTTGCTACCACTTAATGAAAGCTATGTGCATGTGACATTGCTTGTTGTCATGCAGTGATCAATTTGATGTGAATTTGGCCTGTACTTAACACTGTGCTGGGGAAGTCTTTCTGTGCTATTCAAATACTTTTGAATATAGGATCAGCAGTGGACTACAGCTTTTCACCAGTCAGGTGATAGGCTGGTAAATAATTTTGGAGATACATTGAGAAGCAGGAAAAATGAAGCATTCTTATTTCACTGTGGTACTGAAATGAAATACTGGGATGGATCCACCCATGCTTAGAAGGTCAGCCAAGAGCAGTGTAATCCATTTCAGCTTGCTCAAGAATAGAAGGTTAGCTCTTGCATCTGCTGGTTTTAGCTGGGGTAGAGTTAATTTTCTTCACAGGTGTGGGTCTGTGTTTTGGATTTGTGCTGAACACAGGATTGGTAATATGGAGATGTTTTTGTTATTGCGGAGCAGGGCTTACACAGAGCCAAGGCCTTTCCTGATTTTTGCGAGGCTGGGAGGGGCTGGGGGGGCATGGGAGGTTGGGAGGAGACAGCAGGGACAGGTGACCCAGACTGACCAAAGGGACATTCCAGACCATGGAACATCGTGCTCAGCACATAAAGGGGGGAAGAAGGAAGAAGGAGAGAACATATGGAATGATGATGCTTGCCATCCCAAGTGACCACTACATGGTCCATGATGGGGCCCTGAACTCCTGGAGATGGGTGAACACCTACCTGCCCATGGAAAGCAGTGAATTAATTCCTTGTTTTGCTTTGCTTGCATGTGTGTGCAGCTTTTGCTTTCTCTATTAAACTGTCTTTATCTCAACCCACAAGTTCTCTGGCTTTTACCCTTCTGATTCTCTCAGTCTCACTGGTGGGAGAGTGAGCGGCTGTGTGGGCCTTGTCGGCTGGCTGGGGATGAACCACAACAATGCAGCTGTTTCCACATCTCTGTGCCTAAGCAAGACAGGAGACAGAGACTTGGTTTGGTGACAGCATGGTCTTGAAAGCAGCACATGTGCCACAGTGCCACAGCAGTGAGGGCCAGAGGATCTCTGCTGTGGGCTACAGCAGATCACAGTCAGTTAGTGCTGGAGATCTGTACCTCGTTTTCTACACCAAGAACCTATCTACTTCATCTACACAAAAATGTATTAAAAACAGTAAATGTTTTCCAGTAAAATGCAAGTCCAAGTGCATCTTGCATGAGCCCAAACACTGGCACAAAAACACCACTCACCCCACACTCAGCAGCAGAAAGTCCAGCTCCAGTTCAAATGACACAGGTGAATGCAGGAGCAGACTGTGAGTGACTGTGGGTTCAGACTGTGGTTTTGCACCATGTGTGTAAAAAGAGAACTGTTTGCACAGGCTAGTGTGAAAGTTTGCCAGCTAACTGAGCCAAGTGGGTTGCTTGAATGGGAAAGAGATTAAATGTGAGGAATGCAAACCAGTATCTAATAAACTAAGTGATGGGCAGGAGGTAGAATTTTAACTGAAAAAAACCCCATTTTTTAAATCTTAGGATAAATCTTAATTCTAAAATTCATTCAGGAAACCCTGACAGACACCAAAATAACCATGGACTCCCTGGTTCTTTTTGTTAGTTATTAAAATAGCTTGGTAGTTTTTTCTGGATTGAACTGAGGACTAATGTCCAATGCCAGTCAAACCCTGATCTCCTGTACAAATGAAACCCAACTCTAAATTCATACCCAAGAATAGGCCAGTGAGGAATGTCAGACTACATCTGAATACAGAAGATGGAGTCTTATATAAATATCCCCAAACCTATCTATTAAGTACCACCTTGATTCAGCAACAGCTCCAACTCCTGGCTCAAAGGCAAGTTCAAGTTTGACTCTAACCCCAAACCTACATGTCTTGAAGCCTTGTCCTATCTCCAGGTGTTGTGTCTGTAGAGTGATCACTGACTCTCAGACTCAAAATTCCCCTCAGCTAGATGGTTCTTTTCAGCTGCAATGGTAAAACCTGATCAATAAACCCTTGTAATCCAGGAGAAATGCCCACAATTGGGTTTGAAGCATGAACTAGAATTAGAAATGGGGTGTAGGACAACATGAGGATGTTTGATGGCTTTTGAAGAAGTCTTCTATCCAAGTTTGGGACTAACATGATGGGGACACGCATCTGTGTATTGAAAACAGACAGAGCTCGCTGAAGAAAACTGTGTTATCTTGTATAACAAGCTTGGATTTTGAGTTGAAGTGTGAAGCATGCACCGGATCTAATAAGGGTTACCTAGGTTTACAACCATTGCTGTATGTATTTTGCTTCAGGATTGATGTCAGGGTGATGTACTAAAAAATCTTGGTGACAGATGTTCATGTGTTCAAGTGGACAAATTTTAGTTAACTTGGTACTATACATATCACTTGGGCTAGTTGCTAGGAAGTCTCAGAATGGGATTAAGAGTTTAGAATAAAGTTGCCATTTGGCTGCATGAACTTGCATTCCTATTTTGTAAAGAGCACTGTTTGTGCTGATTGAAGCACACTAATTAAGTGCAAATGTTTCACACTGACTGGTTGTTAAGTTTAGGTGTGTACAGATACTATTGGATAACATTTACTGAATATTTATTATCGTTGCATATTATTATTTATTATTACTCTTATTGTTATTATTGCTAACTTTTCTGTGGACTATATTTGTTTTTTTGTAATATAAACTAAAATATACAAACCAAGAGACAAAGAAGGAGGGGGAGAGGAGGTCAAATCCCACAGCAGTGGGAGCTGCTTCCCATGAGGCCCTGTCCTGACAATGCTGCCAGGATTTGCAGGTGCAGACCCCTGAAAATAACAGCAGAAAAACAACAGCATTAAAAAAAATTAAGGAAAAGTACGGCCAAAGAGAGTCTGGAAAACACTGCCTCATCAGCTTTGGGAGAAGATTTGGAGCTGTAGACCACAGGCTCTGAACATTACAAAGGCTAAAGCAATGGGGTACTTAAGGCGCAGTGCAGCACACATGTGAGACAAGCACTGTTCTGCAGCAGGGTGACAAGTCCTGCAAGTTTCTGTCCATCTCCCTGAGGGCTCCCAAGCCTTTACAAGAGCAGCCTGTCAATAAGGGACATAAACAGCAGTTGCCTGCAGCAGGCGGTGACGGCGCTTGGGATCTGCGATGGGTCACAAACAGTTCGTTTGCGTAGATGGAGGCTTTTATGGATTGCGCCTGCCTAGCTAAGATGTAGGTGTTCCCAGTCCCAAAAGGCTTCCTCAGCACTCAGCCCTGAGCCTGACAGGCGTCACTGCTCCTGGCCAAAGGAGAGGCTGGATTTGGGCGTCTCAGTCAGACTGGAATCATTCCGTGAGTTATGTCTAGGGATCACTGATGTTTTATTTCCAGGTGTGTCAGGGAGCAAAAAAATAATAATTTTTTTCCCCTTTTTTTTTTAAATTTTCCAAGCAGGGTGTGACATGGTATGTTCATGGCTGCTTAGCTAAAAGCAACACGAGATCCAACCCTCATTCTTAGGTATTTGTTGTGAAATAGGTATGATAGCAAGTCAGAATGAAAAGGGAAATTACCTCTTTCCCTCCTCTGAATATGATGTCAGACACTATTCACCCACACACGCAATTACTGATTTCATGCTATTATTCCATTGTGCCAGAAGGATTCTTTGAAACCTATAACAGTTCTTTACCAGTAATTTAAACTAGCTACCAGTCTCCATCCTGGTTACTGCACATCTACTGCCAAGACACTGTTTTGGTAACAGTTAATAATCATCTGTCTGGACTACCTCACCATAAACATTACAGGGTTTCATCACTCATGTTTTATTTAATTCCGCTTGTCATCAAGGTCTATTATTGGAGCCTTACAATTTTGTTCAAGAGAGCTGATTTTTACTACTGTTGAAAGCTCCTCTACATACTTTTTGCACTTTATTCTCTTGAGCTGGGATCCTTTCCTTTTGGATCTCAGGTTGACATAAGATGTTTATTCAAATAAATTCATTAGATGATTGACAGCATATAGGAGTCCCTGGTGGAATATGCTTGAGGTGCCAGGGGGAAAAAGAGGAAAATTCAGGAGGTTAGCAAATTACTTGTGCTAAATGTAACCACCTGTCTTTGATTCTATATCCCTTGTTGCCACCCTGAAAATGTACAAAAGCTACACTCAGCTGAAGAAGGCATCAACTGAAATCATCGTTTTCCATTCACATCATCCCCTGCTCACTGCCTTGTTTTTTGTCCTGTTGTGACCTCGTACACTTAGCCTGAAAGCATGCAGTGCAAATGAAGCAGATATCTGCCTGGAATAAACACAATGGTTAAAATGGTCAAAGATTAAAATGGGAATAATGAAGTAATAGTCCTTTCAAGCCCTGCTGGTGCACAGTCTCAGGCAGGACTCACATCAAGCAAGCACTTCAGGCCCTGTAATGAGGAGTGATGGCCCCACCACTCACACGCCTTTGCTCTGCTTTTTCTCTGTCCTCTGCTTTTCCTCTGTTGCCAGGAGGAGAGGCTGTAGGGGAAAGTCTGGCAGCAAGCAGGGAGCACGCAGGCTGTGCTCCTGAAGGGTGCCGGAAGACAGGATGAAGGTTTCTATGCCAAGGAATGCATGTTTGTGCACAGCAAACCAGCTCCAAACTGAAGGAGTCCAGAACAGGCAGTTGCTGGGTTGGAATGAGCCTCCTACATTCCACTAGCCCCAGAAATCCACGATTTTGATGTGTTTTAATCAGAAATTCCCTTGCAGACATGAGAATCCTCTCATCATCAAAGCTTGTTTCTTGAAAAAAAAGGTTAGACTATTTTTCTGATAGAGCAAATAAAATCTCTCCTTGCCCTTCAGTATGCAAGCCAGCAGTGAAATATATTTGAACAAAGAAGAAAGAGGCATTTCTTTAAAGCCATCAGCAGATGCTCCAGTGAGTATGTTTTTACATCCGGTCTCTCAGCACACTGACACAGCCAGGCCCAGGCAGACGTGTTTGCACTGTGTGCAGGGACCACCTCAGTTCTCCTCTGCAAGAATAGTCCAAAGCCTGCAAGAGTAAGAGTCCTGCTTGGTGTGAGAGTATAATCAACTCAAACCCAGTACAGTGCTATGCCATAGCTGCTATGTGGCCAAAACTTTTGGATTAGCTTTTGGATTGCTCCAAGAGCAAGTGGAGAAGAAAGAAGAACAACATTCTTTATTTGTTCATGAAGAACTCTCCCACCATGAGGCTCTTGAATGTGTTTTGCCAACAGAAACAAACAACTTTTCTCTTTATACCGCAGTTCCTCCTGTCTGTCCTGTGATTTGTTCTTTCCCTATTGTTCCTGACCTTTCTCAGATTCAAACCTGAAACTCTAGGCACAGTGCTTGGAGTAATCACTGATTATCATCCAGCTACTAGAAGTCTTCTCTACAGGAGAAGAGATTTTCTTTTCTTGTTTTCCTTTTATTTGCATTATTCACTTTCATCTTGGATTTTTTCTTTCCAACCACTGCCTTTATTAACCTTCCCTTATTCACAAGAAATCTTTATTTCAAAATATTTTCTCTGTGTTCAGTATGTGTTTATTTCTGAAATTCCTTCACATCTGTCATTTGTGATCTTCTTGAGTTAGTCTTGCTGCAGCACCTTTCCTCTCTTTTCCCTCTCTGCTGAAGGTTCTGTCCTAGGACTGGACACAGCTGTGGTTTGGCCGTGCTCAAGGTGTAGCCTGGACTTCAGATAATCAGAGAAAACAAACTTGGTGAACATTGCTACCCATATAAGAGAACCTGTACCCTTCATCCTTTGCCATGATCTTTTGAAATGATAGTCCTCTCCTCCAGAGAGGGCACAGAAAACTCACCTACGCCAGACTGGGAGCAGGCATTTGTGGAGAATCATCTGGCATTCTTCTCTTTGGGCATTCCTAGGACTGGGAGGCCGAAGTGATGTCCATGACTGCATCCCAGCCATAGCATGGTAAAAATAATTTCACCTCATCATCTTTTGCTTATCCTGCCCAGCTTGCCCACCTGAAGGAAGTAATTTTTTCTGAATACTTGGGACGCCATGGCAGACTGATGGTTTTGCTGCATATTCTTCTTCTGGTTACAAGGAAGGTTTCCCTCAGGAGGGCAGATGAGTCAAAATACCCACAGGAACCAGTACCTCTGCCAGGATTTATTTCCAGTACTTTGCTTAGGGAGCTGGGGAGCCCAAGCAGCATTAAAAGGTGGTTAAGAGGGCAGAGAAGGAGAAGGAGGGAATTTAGGGCTCTAAAGAGCCATCTTCCTCCCTTCAGTGGCTGGACCCAGAGATTTTCTGGGAGATGTCTTTTGTACCTCTGTGTGTGCCCTTGCCACGTTCCTCTCACCATGTTATCCTCCATTCCCACCACCTCCTGCTTTGGAAAGAGAAAGGCAGGAAGAAGCCCAGCATAGGCAAGCACAGGCAGAACAGCTGCAAGAGCAGCTGGGTCAGATGCCAGAGTATTTTGCACAGTTTTTGCTGGCCGTATTCGGCCTTCCATTGCTGTTTGCTCCAAAGCCCATGTCCCCCTCCTACTCACAGCTCTTCATCTCAGCTTTATTCCTTTTGGCCCCTGGCTCCTGCTGCCTTGCTTCTCCTTTCCTGGCTGGGCCAACCTCTCTTGTTCCATTCCATCCTCTCTCTCCCTACTGCTTGCCCTGACTATTTTGGACATTATCTCCCTGTTACTCAGAGAGCCACACAGAGCCTGGCACACTGGGGTCCCTTTTCAGGCACTGCTGTAATAACAACCACAGAATCACATTGTGCTTATATCTTTACTAGTTTATACAGGAATATACAGTGGTGTTTTACAAGGCTATAAAATATATATCTTAAAGGAAACAAGCACAGGAAAGCAGGAGAAGTGGGACAGATCAGCTGATGTAAATAAAGGCTGCATTGAATTAAATAGTGCTGCAACTATTTACAGCAGCTGTAGGACCTGACCTGTGGCCCCTTCCCAAAGCAGGGACTTGCTCCAGCCTCCTGCCTCCGTTATGGCAGAAAGTGAACCGAGCTCCCTGTGCCCACCCAGTGGAGAGGGATGCTGGCTGGGAGGAGGAGGTGCACCCTCACTCCAGTCCACCTGGGGGTGAGACACAGCTGTGTGGCAGCTGCAGGTGGTGATGCTGACAGCCAGCCTGCTCTCTCGTGCCTGGTGGTGAGGCAAGGACACATCCTCCTCTGCCCATCACCTGCCTTGCCATGGAGCAGCTGCAGCTCCTCTGGAGCAGTCAACAAACGGTGCCATTTCAGGTCTCTAGAAACTACATGTGAGGTCAGATGAAACCCAGCTTTGATTTCTAGTTGCTGAAACACACCTAAGAAAACAGGGGAAATCATTTGGCAAAGGTCAAACTTTGTTTTTTGACATTTTCTGGTTTGAGGAGAAGCTGAATTAATTTCAGTTTTACCTGAAACTTTCCATTCAGACACTAAAATGGTAAACTTGTGCCTCTGTAGGACTTTCTGGATTACATACACAGCATGTACAGTAGAGCACATTTTATTTTTCCAGGATCCGATTATTTTCAAAAATAAAAATTCCAACTGCAGTCTTTGAGGAGTGATGGTATCCCACTGAGGCATCAGAATGACATGAATTTTTATCTCTGGCAAGCTGCTGTATTGAATACTTACAGAGTCCAGTCACACGAATAAAACAAAAGGACTAACTCTGTAGAACTAAACTAAGAAAATGGATAAAGCTATTTTTGTGTATTATTTTTTTTCCCTGGAGTTTTCAGAAGTAAGGGATGTTTTCTGTGTAGGACAGTCAGAAGGGCCCATGGGTAGGAAGTGCCAGCTTTACCCTCAGCCAGACTGACTCAGTTGCCACGAGTCATTTACAGATGTCACTATCTTCAAAATACTGCCCTACAAAAAACACCTGTATCAAATTTTAATTTTGAAGAGAGTCTCGATTTCAAACAACAGGAACAGCTGGTGTTTCTTTCTGTGCTGAAATAAAATACTCAGAGAACTGCAATGATACACTTTAAAATCTGTTTTGTCTCATCTCCTCTGGAAAACTGTAGCTTTCAATGGTTCTTCATTTCTCTAAAAAAAAAAAAAAGAACAAAAAAACAAACCAAGGTAAAAAAACCCCAAACCCTTCCAACCATCTGTAAAGAAAAAGTGTAAAACTATCTCAGAGCAGCAGTCAGCTTCCTGAGATGGCCACGGAAGGGCGATGAAAGGAGGTCATGTGTGGAGCAGCTCCTCCAGCCCGCATCCCCAGCGGCTGCAGTGGCACTCACCTTGGCCGGGATACAGAGGGTTTGCATCCTTGGATTCTCCCCGGCAGAGCAGCCACTCGCACCTGCGCAGCAGGGCTGTAAAACCCTGCCAAAGCACCACGGCAGGTTTCTGCTCTGGGGACAAAACAATACTGAATCAGGCCTAGAAGTGTCCAGGTTTGGATTTCCAAGGATCTTTAATTCTTGTTTCCAAGACTGTAAACACGCAGTGATTAACAGTCTGGAAGCACTCACCATTTCCCGCATGGCCTGAGCCTTAATGGCAATCCTGGGGAGGGAGGATGATGGGCTAAATCCCATCTTTTGTTGAAATCCATGAGAAATTACTTGCCAGCGTGCATTGGAAGCGAATGCTGTGCTTTGGCTCTGCTGCCGAGCTCTGCTCTTGGCCCTCGCAGACCCGCGCGCATCTGCGGCGGTGCAAAACTGCTTTCAAATGCTGCAAAGCACACCTTCCAAACGAGCTGAGTAGGCACATCAGAGAGAGGGAAGGAAGGAAAAATGTGCTAAGATGTGATTGCTAAATAAGAAATCAGCAAGGCCCGTTTGGCACCGCGAACGCTTCTCCCTGCGATTTGGCAGGGCTGCCTACATGCTGCACAGGTGCAAATGACTTCTCCAGGGACAAAGCACTGCGAAACCGGGCCTCTCTTCCAGCAAAAGACAAGTAGGGAAATAAAACCTCTGGACCAAACTCTGCTCTCATTAACACTCGTGAATACTACTGACTGAAAACAAAATGCTCTCTTAGATCGAGCAAGAAAAAAAACCTTAATATCTAATTTTCCTGGTTTGACCAGAAGGTACCAACAGGCATAATCTCCTCCATGCTGAAGGAAACACTAACTTTCCTGCAGTAGTGAAGGAGAGGTTTGCTCACCATCCTGTTACCAGTGCTTTCTACATACCACTTAACTGTTCCAAACATTACTTGTGGTTAATATATTCCCTCCATCTCCACCTTGGCTTGCATGCATGCAAGCACTAGGATATGTACAATGTGGTCCTGCTGCATCCCACCCCCTCCCTGGAGGTGGAGATGGAGTCAATTTTCCAATATCAGGGGTGTCACTGACATCCAGCAGCTCTGGAGCTTCCTTGGCTCCTGTGTTTATGGTGCAGCAAATCCCAGGGCAGAGCTCAATCATGGGCGTTACAGCTGCACGGAGCTTTGTCCCTGGTCTCATCATACAACAGAGAATACATTACAAACAAATACCTCTATTTGCCTTTTGTTTGCAGGGAATACAAAAAGAAGCCATGAGGAAGCATGAACCGTATAGTATCATAGGCATTTTTCTTAGTTATTAATTAAGAATTAAAAGGAAAATTCATTAATTGTAGCCAAATCTAAAGAACAGCAGTTTTTACAAAGTCTTACCACTTTTTTGTTTTGTTTTTTTTCTGGAAAAAAACTGTTAAAGCAATTTGGACAAACTAATGTTTATCTAAATGTTCAAAGTGTGCAGAGGTCTTTGATATCAGAGCAATCCTTTTGTGGCTTGGCTTTTTGACATGCACCCTGCTGGTCTTTACTTTGTGTGCTGCAAACACTCGAATATTATACTCAGATATAGAAGAAGTCAATAAATACATATTATTTAAAATAATGTCTCCTGCTCACAAGCTGATGATAAACATCACAGTCTTCCCCTCCTCTGTTCTTTATGTTTTATGTTGTTTCAGGAATTTACTGTATGTTTATTGAGCTACAAACTTGTAGTTTTTCTTCATTTTATAGATCAAATATATAGAGTTGAATATGAGGTTCTTACATAATTACAAAAGAAAATTGTAGAAGATCAAGAAAAAGAAGATATGTTATACACTTTACACAACTTCCACTCTCACCTCAGCTGTCTTTGCTTCAGGACTTTCAATTTTTCAACAATTTTCTCCAAGTCATTCAGTTGTTCACCTGTAATGTCACTCTGCTGTGATGATACATTGGGCAATTTATAATAATGCTGCACGCACCCAGCACCACTGGGTTAAAACTGCACTACAATATGAGTATTATTCTACCAGCTTGATGAACTCATTTACAATTATGGTATAGGTGATAAAATTACAGAGCTGCAAATCCCTTTGGTCTTCTAGAGTCCTCTAGCTGATGTCATTTTCCACAAGGAATTAATGTTATTTCTTACTAGAGAGCTGAGAAGTGCAGGGAAGGTAGACAGATATGATTATTAAATGCAGTGTGTGCAAGAGGGGAAAAGATGCTGAAGTCAAATATACACAAAAATTAATAGCTTTCCTGATCTGAGCTCATGTTTCTCATGCTCTTTGGATTACAGTAGGGTTACCCTTCTGCTGTCTGCACCCCAGGGATTCACATCTGTGTAAATGTGGTAATAGAAAAAGGCCCTCATGATGAATTCATGAATTGTTCTCATTGACACTAGTTGATACTTTTACTTGGACAAGTCTCCTTTGCAGGTGCACTGACCACACACTAATTGAAAGGATTATTTTCATAACTTTCTGTGCAGTCTGCAAGGCTTTCTGTGAAAAGCATAATTGTTTCAACCAGCTGCTTGGAGTTGTTTTTATTAATTTCTTTAAATCCAACAATGCTGGATCGGCATATTTGAGACTCTCCTCCAAACTGCATATGAGCATAAATAAAATTAGCGAGTGTGGATCTTGTGTAGGAGTGAAATTTGTTTGCAAGTACAGAATTTCTGTGAGGAGGAAAATTCCTTTTGAAATGCACTTTTTCTCTCAGCCTTTTGCTATTTTTACCCTCATCCCCACAACAAATCTTTAATGTGCAGTATGTCTGCATGGCACCTGTTGGGATTAGCTGGGATCCAGCAGACACATTACAAGTCCACGCATTTGCACTGCCTGAAACATCTAATCCCAAATTTACGCTGGGTGAAGCTCCAACCGTAAAGAGCTCTTCTAGCAGTGTCATTCCTCTTTCTTGAGTGAAAGCCAGGCCATATGAAAGACTGGCCATAATGTCTGAAAAACCTTATGAGCTCAGTCCTTAATTCATATAGTAAACAAGTGGTATTAGAAAAGAGTCCAAGGAGCAATTACTGGGATGCCACCTTGGTACCTCCCCACTCCTTTGCCTGGGGGAAATGCTCAAGGTGTGGAAATTACTCAGAGCAAACTGAGTATAACCAGGCTGGGAACAATACACCATCTCCCAGAGATAGCGAGGAAGGATGAGAAGGTCTGTGAGATTCACTCATCCCTCAGCCTCTCTTCTCGCCTCAACTCAGCCCTGCAACATCTCAGGGACCAGAGGGTTTAGCCCTCGTGTGAAAATCCTGAGGTCTCCCTGCAGCAGCAGAGCAAGATTTACACAGGAAAGGGGATTCCAGTCCTGCCTTCTTCTCCCAAGCCTTTAATGGAGAAGTCAAGCTCTCTGCTGTAGCCTGGGTGTCTGTACACCACCTGCCTGTCCCAGCCCCTCTTCCATCTACATTCCAATTTCCTTCCAGATGGGAGACTACAGCCAAGCCCTTCTCTTGTCTTACCCCTTCCTTCTGGCATTCCACATCCCCAGCCATTCAGTGGGGCTCCAAACACCCTCTGAGAGTCCTGCTCATACTTGACAGTGGGAATAGCACCCTGAGCCTCTTTCTTTCATTACATTTTAGGTCTGGCTTGAATGTGTCATGCCATGAGACTGTGGAAATGCAGCACACGTCATGAGACCTTTAGTGGCTGAGCATCAGCTTGGAGATTGACCTAAAAACCATCAGGAGGATGACATCACTGGAGCAAAACCCAGAAAAGGTGCAAAATAGTGCTTTGGTGGCTGGAACATGATGTAGGCATTTCTGAGCAGATAGCACTCAAGAATTTGGGCTTTCTTAATGCAAAACATCCATGTAACTGTCGGCCTCCTTGTACTCCCACAACCCCACTAATAAAACTTTTGCTCCCGTGGGAAAGGTGGTTTTATTGGGCAAACTCTGGGACTTCCCTCTTACTGCTGCTGTCTGGGAAACAAGAAAACAATCACATATGTTTAAAACCAGGCAACAAGCCTTGCAAAACCAAGAGGCTGCCTCAGAAATTACTATTAATATGCAAGTAAAAGAAGGGTTTCCCAGTTTTCTTGATTTGGACTCATCAGGGTGGGATATATATTTTACTTCTTCTCTGCACTCATTTAAGATTAAAAAAATTGTTTTGGAAAAAAAGATGTGCAGGACTTAAAAAAAATTTACATCAAATATTTTGGGTATTTCCAGGAAAATAGCAAGCACAGACAATACAGGTGGTCGAAAAAAAAAATGGAATTACCATTTCTGGATATATTTTGACATGTTCAAACTTGTTTCCATTACAAATCAGAACAAAACTTACATAGTTTAAATTTCATGGTATTTCATACCAAGAAGAAATACACCTCTTTTTTCAGACAGTGAAATCAGTGTTTTGATAATATCCTCATGTAATTAAGTAAAGCTTGTACTAGTGTAGCAACAGAGTTAACTGGGATAAAATAGCTAATGGTCAAAGGAGACAGAGACTGTCTCCCAGAGACGTTTCATCCAATACTTAAGCAGATGTCAGGGCAGCACCTCTAAGGTTGCTTTGTCTCTTGTTTGAGTAGGGGATGAGCTTCTATGTCATCCTGTGTTCCACCTGCCACATCCTCACCTTTCCTCCCTGGCCTGCTTAGATGTGATTCCTTCTCCTGACTTGCATGGAAAACTCTCCCCACCCTGTGCTGCAGCTGTGCCTCCATCAGTCCTGGGCACTCATGGGGACTAAGGACATGGCAAACAATCACTTTAGGGATTTGGGGCCATTGTGTTAGGAGGGTAAACTTCAATTTTGTTGCAGAGCTGGTCTGAGCAAAGAGCTCTCGCGTGGACCTATAGCCCAGGATTTGATGTATGCCAGTCAGGCTTATGACTGTTGCCTCTGATGCCATTCTCAAGGTGCAGATGAGTCTGGCCAGGGGTCTCAGCTACCTTTCTTTGGCCCTGGTGCTTCAATAGAATCAACATTTATTCAGGCTGTGACTAGCGAACCCTCCCCAAAAACTTTTACTGCCCTCCCACCTTGTGCTGCTGCTCACTTCCCAGGGCTAGCAGTGAATTGATCTCCGAGAAGCCCAGGTTGCAGCCTGTCTCAGAGCAGGCAAAGGTTTTCTTTGGCAAGAAACAAAAAAGCTTTCTGCACGGGGCCCCGCATGGCTCAGCGCGGCCAAGGGCTGCATTGTCCTGCAGCGCAGCTGAGGAGCCTCTCTTCTGTCTAAACAGGTTTGTAAATCAAATACTGCTTTACTCATGTTTGCTCTCACTGTGGCTTCATAATTCCCGATAATCATACTCAGCTCCAAAGTTTGCTCCTAAACTTCCCAGAAAAGCTACGTAGTGCATTGTAAAAAATGCAGTGTATGGTATGCTACCGAATAAGGCAAAGATAAAAGCAGGATCTAGCCAGCAAAAAGAGGGGTTAGTTGGTAAAAAGCTGGATCTCCTCAGTAATCACAGCATTCCAAACACCTCCAAGATACAAATGTCCCTGTAACATGTAACACTGTCATGGGTCTTATTTAGGAAATGACAGGGGATAATGATGATTTCCCTCCTACAGGGCCATCCTGATACAGAATATGCTCCCAAACAAGACCTGCAGAGACATTCTCCAAAGGATTCTCACTAAAGGGCCTCTCACATCTTGCCAGGATGGTTCTGCCTGTGGCCAGAAATCCAACTGGGGCACGCAGGGTGTGCCCCTTGCTAGTGGTCCATGCACAACATCTGTGTAAAGCTGCTCATGTACGTACACAAGGGGTCTTCCCACAGCTATCAGGTTTTGTGCCACAGTGTCTTACCTGAAGATTAGCATTTACAACAATTTTTGTTCATAAAACCATTTATAACAAATAAAGCATGCTTTACTTGGCCTTTAAGAAAGCACTAAAGACACATTACTGACACTATTTTTCCTAAATAAAAATAAATTTTCTATCTTGCCCTGCCTGGTATTACTAGTAATATGGCTGGCTAACAAGTGCTTTCCTGATAAGAGACAGCCCTTTTTAAACAGCCACTAAAAAAACTCCTATCTAGACCACAGCTGCATCTGCTCCAGCACGGGGTTCTTTTCATCTGTGATCCAAACCCTTGGTGAGACGAGACTCACTCTGCTGTTGGGTGGCACTTTGCTGGACTAAGAACTGATTTGCCCACATGTTTGTCAAAGGCTGATCCTCAGCAGGTGGCATTTATTTGAAACCGGACATGGCAGGTGGTTTCAGCCTAGAAACACATTTTTGCACAGATTCCAATTAAGTGTTTATAAGCCATTGGTTATATAAAACTGAAATCGGTGATGTTGGCAAGTTTTCTGTACTTTCTCTGTGTGCTAACAACTCGGCTTAACTTTTGTTTGTTGTTGTGAGGCTTTCAAGTGTGTGTCAAATATTAACATTTTAATTTGCAAGGAAATTAGTAGTTGGAAAACTATAATCCCTTACAAGTATGCATGCACACACAGGTGGACACGCTCAGTCCATTAAAATTACTTATGTTATTAAGTTTGTAATAAATCCTCAGTGTGGAATGGCACGTGCTGAATCACTGAGGTATTTGACAAAGATCTGTTTAAAGGGTTACTCTGGGGCCCCAAATTCCATTTTTAAAAACAAGGCCCTATTGAACCTAATCAATGGGTTTTCTGTGATTCCGCCCCCTTTGCGTCCCCCAGCAACTTTAATTAAGAGCTTTTGGGTAACTTTAAAAGGTTGCTATGTATTATTTTTAGCTATAGCTGTGAATTGCTATGGAAGAACATGAAAACACACCTACATGGATCTCAATGCCACCCTCTTCACTGCTGGCAGGCAGGGGACATTCCACTCCAGGTTTATGCAGGGAAGGTCAGGGACCAGACCTGGTACCACCAAAGCATCTCAGGACAGGGGTGATGGTTTTGGCAGGCAAGAGCCCCAGCCCTGAGGGCATAACGTGGCCACTCCAGGCCGGACTGCAGCCAACAGCCTTCACTAGCTGCGAGGCTGGCAGCAGCAGGTTCAGCTCTTGTGCTCTGCAGGCACAAGAGAGTCTCCTTTTGTTTGTTTACTTTTTAACCAGGGTTTTCTGTGCTACACGTAAAGGAAGTAAAGGGACTGGTGGGTTTGTTGAGTTGGGTTTTTTTTTCAGGACAAATTATGATATATATTCCTTTTTTTCATTTTTTCCTGGTATTCTTTGAATGAGGAATGGGGCCATCCCGCCAGGACAAAGAGACTTGGCCAGCATGCCAAAACTGCAATTACAGCTAAATGAAAAAAGTAAGAATGAAATGTATTTTATTCATTTCAGCTGTTATGTCTTAATGCAAAGAAATCACTTTGCACAGTTCTGTAACTGACACCAATTTCTAATCTCCAATACTATTAACTTCTAAATCCCCGTTATAAAGAACATTGGCAGAATACCAGAGACTAGTGCAGCTAAATAAACTTAGTTGGACGTGGTGTTTTATTTTCTTTTTTCTGAAATGCTGAAAAAAATCATTAAACTACTTTGTTAATTGCTGATAACATTTTGATTAGTTGGATTTCCTCTTTTGGCTGCAATAGACACATTCCTGGAGCATGAGCATGTTTGCCTTTGGGACAAACAAAAAAAAAAGAAAGAAAGAGAGGCCATTTTTTGAAATGACAAAATGTATTGTTATAGGATTAGAGACGGGATAGCTCCAGGATTATGCTGTATCACTAACTCAATTTAAGAGGCCTATGAATTGAAACTAAATATTGAATAGCTGTAGGGAAAGGGCATTGTTAAGGAATAATATCTGTGTGAAAACTTAATTGTTTCATCTCAGCTGGATTGAAACAGTTTTCTGACAACTCAGAGACTGTCTCATACAAGCTAGAAAACCTTAAAACATTTATTTCTCCCTACCACTTCACTAAAATGGCACTGGAAAACCAATCCAAGTCTCAGATGTGCACTAACTAAAAGAAACCTTGACAGAAACGTTTCTACAAGTCAAGGATGGGCTTTGAGCAAGGCTCCTGCCTTGACACCATCATTCCTAAAGAATCTGCAAAACTGTGTTCTGCTAACCTTGACTTTAGTGATATTCTAAGCCAATGTAGCATCACTTCTCATTTCTACGCTACAAGATTTAATTGGGAGCTGAAACAGAGCTGTGCCAAGTGGGATAGTGGAAGTAATTACCAGATTTAGATATTCTGGCATCATGGGCAGAATTTCTTAAGCACAGGAAATGAATTATAGCAGAATATCCTTAGATTCAAAAATTATTGGCAGGGAGGAAGGGAAGAACAATGCAGCCTTGGTTACATGCTGATGAGCTTTGGCTGATTTGCTGTGTTACCATTTTAGTCTGTGTGTGGTTATTTAATTTTTTTTTCTCAAGAGAGCTGAAGTTCTAACACCATCTAAGTCAGAGCTTGGAGAGCTTTTTTCATTTTGTGTCCAAAGAACAGTTGGATTCACAGAAGACTGAACAAAGGGAGAATATCAAGAAAATATGGGCTGCTCTTACTGGAGCATAGGATCTTCCATGAATAAGATCTTCTTGTGATATTAAAATGGGCTATAAAATCTCCTTCTTCTGTTTCTGATTTTGCAGCCCGGCTGTACCTGTGTCCCAGTGTCTTTTAATAGATTCAGTGTTCATGAAAAACTCCTGACTCTGAAGCTATAGAGAAAAAGATCTGGATTTACCTCACCAAATTTGAGACATTTGCATGACATCCCTTGGAATGGAGTGTGACACCAAAGGCTCCTTCAGCAATCCCTGCAGACAGATCAGCACACCCCTTCCTTTCATGGTCTGAATTGCCCTCTGACAGATCATCTATTTAGCAGTCAAGTCTCTTACCAGGCTTATTACTTAGGTCCCAAAGCCAAAACCTTAAAGTGGCTGCAGAGAACATGAGTCTGGGCTATTGGACAGAGCAGACAGACAGAGGAGCATGTGCCAAGGGACCCAATGGCTGAGTATTTTCACCGTGGCTGTCAAGGCTACCAGCAGGGCTAGCAATGTTGGTCAAACACTGCAGACCCGTGACATGCTCAGACAGGAGATAAGATTGCATCACCTTTACCAGATGTCACAAATGGATCTCAGATGGCAATTTTCTACTGTATGTACTGGCATCTTAAGCAAAATATGATCCAAAAGAACAGGCTCTGTATGCCATTATCAATTCCCTAAGCCTGTTGTCTTACCAGCTGTGACATCATTAGCTGCACATCTGTCTCTAAACCAAAGGTGGTTTTCTAGCATAACTCTTATCCCACATCCACTCTGAATGAGCTCCGAATAAAAGACACTTGTTAAAGTTCAGTGTAGCAGGGGTTTACAGCAAGAGATGGCAGACGGGCAGGCCCAAGCCTCTATCACTGAATACAAAGATATACGGCCTATTGTCTCCTTATGGCTCATGTGATACCCTTGATAAGAAGAATGTAAGTGTCTGGCAGCCATACAGAGTGAAATCCATACTCGAGGAATGCATATAAGTCAACTTCTACTTAAGCCTTAAATGATGGGTATAATAATAGCACTGAGAAAATGTGAAGTTTTCCAGTTCAGTGGCCTAAACTGATGGAAGAAGAGCAACTCGGAATCGATCTGAAAAATTATTTGAAGGGAGTTGAAATCAACTAGAATTATTTTTTATCTGGCATTTTAATAAAAATTAAAAATAAGATTTAAAAAAAGATGAAAAGGAGGAAAAGATGGCTTGTACTGTGTGTTAGCGTACCAGCTTATTATGAGACCAATAACTACACACTTTCCCCCCCACTAGTTCTAACCAACATAAATTTCATGCCCCTGATTGTAAGATTGTAAGATTGTACTGGTGTCTACATCCACATTCAGCCCTACTGAAACTTTGCCAAAAAAAAAGCCAAATCCCACCAAAAAAAAGCCTATCTGGGGTTGAGCTGGAAAATACACAGGTCTTTTTTACCTTGAGCTAGATGGCACTAAAGCAAACAGAAGAAATAAAGAAAACGATCCCTACTGGCACCATATTCATAGGAGGGAAGGTCTCTCTCAGTCAGACATTGCACAGTGCTGGAACCTCTTGCATCCTCATGCTCCCTTTGATAAGGAGAAGGAGTCAATGAGAGCCAAATCCTGACACAGCAATGGCCTTTTAAGGATAATTCAACTTAAGCATAAAAGAAAAGAAGCAGAAGTGGCCCTGTGTTCCACAGCAGAGAGAGTTCTGGGCATATCTGGGTTATACCTGCAGACTCACTGCCAGGGTCGCTCTGTACCAAAAGTCAGTGTATTCTCGCATTCATGCATTTGCTTTGCAAGAAACAGTGGAGACCATGCTGTGAACTGCAAAGGCAAAGGCTGGATACTGTTTTTGTGGCCTCATCCCACCCCTGTTCCAGAGCACAAATAAGGAATTTTTACCCTTTAACAGAGTCAGGAGTACTCTATAATCCAAGCAACTTCATAATGAACAAGCTCTCATTTAGTGTGAGGCCTTATTCATTGCATGCCTTACTTACAGCATACTGTTAAAACAGCCACGACGTTGCCCTGACTCTGTTTTGGTTTTGGACTAAATACAGTACAGTAAGTCAAACATTATTGGTCACAATGGCAATGCAGAGTGCATATAATGTGCTTTTATTGCTGCAAGGCATAGCTGAAATATTTACACAGAATACATGAAATAACAGCAAGATTCATGTTCTGTTCCTTATTTGTAAGGTATTTTATTAAAAAGAATCTGAAGTTCATAAATAAAATAGTAATATCATTTATTTCCAGATACTAGTTCCAGCTTGTTGATTTTAATAGACAAGTATAACACTTCAAATGTGGAAACACAGTGGGTAATATTTATATGAAATCTCCAAGAACCGTGGTATTTTGCTCATGTGGAATATCATGGCATTTTGCCTGGATCAAGTAACCAGCAGATTAGCACATTAACACTTTTAAGAAACATGCGTGTAATCCACTCTGAATGTGGTCTTTGACTCCTGGTAGGAATACCTAATGATTTTCAAATTGGTGCGTTACTTTATAAAGCAAGTCAAATAAACAGGAATTGCAGAGCAGCTTTGGTTGGGGTGCATGGCATAAGCACCCACGTTATCAACAGAGGAGACAGGATCAACTCTACAGCCACGAATGGATTTGCAGTATCTACAGGGATGCAGCAGCTTTATGGCTTTATTGCAATATGTGAGTGGGTAAGTGGATATAACTGCACTGCTCATTCACAGTCAGTCACCAGCTCGAGGTGACAGAGTAACAACAGACCTCTAAGACTGACCAAAGCCAGTACAGCCTGCAAAAACCATCACCATTGCCAATTATGGAGTTCCCACTCCAATCTGCAGCTAGAGGAGTATGTCCACAAGACAGACAGCCATGTTCAGGCTGCCACAGGCTCCATTCCAAACTAGGAATTAAGAAGCAGAAGAGCAAGAGGCACATGGGTTGTCAGTCCTCTGTTACTTGGCCAAGGACGTGTGCCTTCAAAGCTGTACTCCAACACAGACTCTTCACGTGGTTTTGGTCACACTGCCAGTT
This sequence comes from Acridotheres tristis, assembly GCA_037013685.1. Classification (NCBI taxonomy): domain Eukaryota; kingdom Metazoa; phylum Chordata; class Aves; order Passeriformes; family Sturnidae; genus Acridotheres; species Acridotheres tristis. The sequence continues at coordinate 77,753,302 of CM072887.1, read as the reverse complement.
CCCTGCACTGTTTTGCCCACTTCCTACAGAGAAAAAAATCCATCCTTCCCTTCATGGGAGTTGCTGCTGCTGCTGACTGCAGTGGTGTGCTCATGGTGATGAACTGCTCCACATGTGCAAAGTCCTGGTTGTGTGGAATGCACATGCAAGCTCAGTGGTAGGGTAGCTCAGGGCTCTGGCTAATTTCAACAGCCACACAGAAGGGAAAAAATATTTTATTTCCGGGGTGCTTTCAGTGTGCTGTAGCAACTGAGTTCAACTTCTGCAGTAGGACACAGCAGGGAAAACCCAACAGTCCCCCTCCCACAAAAGAAGCAGCAGAGTCCAGGCTGTGTGCCAAGGAATCCTATCACTAGCCTTATAAAAAACTCACCAGGGCCACCTCAAAAACAATAGTGAAGTCACGCTTGGCTGCAGTTGGTTATGGTTTGAGACCGAGACCACGAACAGGTCTCCCAGAACTACTGTGGCTGGCTCCATTTCCTGCTACCTCAATTCATCACACTTGTTCCCTCTCCTTCTTGGAGACAACTTTTATAACCCCATTAATGTACTTACAGAGTGTCCCTGCTTTTCTTAAGACTAGCTATGGCTGTCATAGCAATTAAGGCTGTTCTTTGGAGGTGACTACATAGAAGTTAATGGTACAAATCAAGAGATTATTTGCAAAGGTTAAGTTTAGGATCTCACCCTTCACCCTGCTGAGGGCTGATGCTCTTCTTGCTTCTGCACTAGAGAATCAGGAATAAGCACAGAGTTTCTGGTTCTCCAAATAGAAGGTAAAATATCCTGCCTAGACCATGTACCCAAGATTTTAAAAACAACCTGTGGTTTCAACTTCTGTTAAAATAAGCTAGCTAAGAAAGTCCAAACATGGATATTTGCAAAATGAAATAATTTTAGAAAAGGAAATGCTGGGATTTGAAAAAGAGAGAAGAGAAATGTCGTCATGGAAAGAGTCAATCAAACTATCTTTTAAAGGTAAAAAGCAAATCAAAAAACTGCTCTCCCCTCTTCTTTATTTGCCAGTCTGGACATAGAAAGGATTTTTCATCTGCATTGAAGTCATCTGTTGAAAAAAAATATAGTGGGAAATAGTAAAATGTTAATCATGAAGAACTTGGAAGGCTCATTTAGAAAGCAGCTCAGATGTCAACGAGCACCAATTGCTGTGAACCAAGCACATACTGAGTACACTATTAACATCTTGTCAAAACTCTTGGGTATACAACATCAGCAAAGGAGAAACAGCTCTGAGTAAAGCTCCAATGTCAGGACAGGATGAGGTTTGGTGGACTATTAAAAACCCAAACCAACCTCCCCCTACTTAAGCTCACACAAAAGCCCAGATTTTTGGAACATCACACTGGAGTCAGGCCTTTCCCTCCCCACTGACAGCTGAAGCTATTTTTGAATTTGGGTTAGATTTAGTGACTCGGCTCCAGCCAAAAAATTCAGGGGGGGTGTGGGGAAAATCACTGGAAAAAGTCATAAGACTTTTCCTATTTCAGAAACAAAAGGTTTCCATTTTTTGGGCTGGGTTCACAAGAGGATTTGGGAGCTGACCACTTTCAGATGTGCATGCTGCAGAGGGGTGATTACACGCCTGTAGCTCCCAGCTCTGGCACCCTGGGAATCAGAGCCATACTTGCCATCCCTGTGCTTTTATATCAGCACCCCCCACATAGGCAGCCAGATCTGTGTGGAAGTGTTTGAGTAGGAAACTTAGAGCAGCACGCTGAAACTGGTTATGCTCGAGCTTTGTTTAGAAGAGCAAAGCTGCCTTCACATGAGGCCTTTCTCAATTCATTTAAAAATTGGCTTCTAAACAAAACATGGCCAATGTTTGGGGTAATAAAAGGTGTGGGAGGGACAAGGATATGCTTTTGGGGACAAGGAGCGCAGGGAGATCTCCACTTCCAAGGCTAGAAAGGATGCAGTCTGATCTCTCCAAAAGTCCTGTATTTTTTTAATCCATACTTTTAGAGCAAAGCAAGTACTTCTGCAGAGTGTCCTGTGGAGGCTTTAACCTTTTCACTCCCTCCAGAGACTTCTTTTTAAGTTCTTTCATTCAGAAAATGTGGATGTTTGGGCTTGCTCAGTCAAAGAGCAGCAAGTGAGGCAATACCAGGAGAACCTTCACATAAAGCTGCCTTTTATCCACACACTTAAAACAGTCTTCACCACACAGCAACTGAGTCCCTTGCAGCCATTGCTCAATTTCATCCTCACAAGACCATTTATTAGATAAGTATGTTTTCTACTTTTATCAATGCCAGACAGAAACGGTAGGTGGAGGGAGTGTCTTGGCAAAGGTCATGGAAGACAATCCCAGTCGAAGGATGGGGGAATCTGGGTTTTCCAGGTCCCACCAGCTCCTAGGACATCTCTCTTCCATCAGATAGGCACTGGGGAGGAAACGAGGTCAGCAGCAGTCATGAAGCAAAGATTTGAGCATAGCAAAACCTGGGGCTGACCCAGGAGAGAATAAAGAAAAAAGCAATGTGTTTATTTGAATGCCAGGGTTGTTTAACAGTGCTGCATCTCCGCATGCACAGAGGTTTCCTCATGCTCTTCAAGGGCAGCTTGACTGCAAAATGTGACTGCAAATTTGGCACTTTCCTCAGGAAGTCCCTGTGTAGAAGTCAGAAGCTGGTAGAGAGCAATTCCCATTGTGACGGGAAAGTGCTGCTCTTCAGTCACAGGACACTAAATAAATCACTGAAATTGATCAAGAGCTAAAAAGCCAGTCAGCTTAGGTATCTGGTCTTACCTTCTCACACAGCCCTTTGTGCACAAACCACCTCACCTTTCCCTCCAGCACACATCTCTTCCCTGACTTCCATTTAACCACAGCCTCGAAGCCAACGCTTTCTGCCTGGAGGAGTCTGTGACCCTCCTCAGCAGCCCCTACTGCCATGCTGCATGCCACAGAGAACAGTCAGGGGACAGGCCAGAAAGTGCCCCTGTCTCTGAACACATCTGGCTGGTTATGGAGCTGAGGTATGGAGACCATAGAGAGAGGAGGAACCCCTTGCCTCCACAAAACTAGGACAGTACCTTAAAAAAGACTGATGGAAAAGCATGTTTTTCCAGTTATGAACTCTGCAAGACAACCTTGAAAACTACTAAAACACAAAAAAGTTTTGGTCCTACAAAGCCCTAGAAAAGTTGGTTACAAACACAGGAGCCTCTCACACAGGTGACATGAACATGCTTAGAACACTATGGGATCACAAGCCAAGCAGAATGCCACTGAGCACCTTGTGGGCTTTGTCTGTCACGTTTGTATGAAGTATTTGGGTTTTCCACTGAGAAGCAGAAGGAGTAAAACCAAGGATCCATTCGCTAAGGACATGTAACTACATAGCATATGTTCTCCAGGGCTGTTCAGAGGCAGCTTTTCCAGATTTTTTGTGCTATTTGAACACCTCTGCTCAGCCTCATTTTCCTGCCAAAGTGTAATATTCAAACAAAAGCTCCTTTAAACCCCACAAGCTTAAAATTAGGTCATGCATTTGCCAGAAATAATTTTGAAATATCCTCATTACTTTTCTGCTTCTTCCCAGAGTATTTTACTATTTGTTTGGGACAGAGGGAATGGAGCTGCACTATGTTTTCTCCCAACAGTGTTTAGATAGAAGCTTTAGAGAAGCCGTGCATTTGAAAGCCTAATACCTATTTCACTGTCTAAAATAATGTAAATTTTCAAACAAACCCCTCTCAGCCCAGATTCCATGGCTGATTTTTTTTATTTCACCCAGGACAAAGCAGTAGGCACCCTGAAAGCTGCATACATCAAGAAAAGCTGTTTTAATGATGAGTGTGTCTGATGCATACCTTCCTAGTCAGTCTTATCTTTCCCTGCTTTCAGTTTGATTCTTAATTACAGTGTTTTGCCACTTAATTGTAACTACTTTGACTTCAGATTTGCTATAAGCAAAAGTAAGCAACAATTAACTATTAGGTATTTGCAAAAAGATGACAGAGTTAAGGAGCCTTAATTCAATATCCATCTTCAGAGGTTTATAACTGAATCCATACTTGAATTTAAATACCAAATAATCTGCTGATTATTATGCATAGCTTTCAGTTAGTGTAACAAAAACATGATGTCGCAGTCATGCTGTGAGCTCTGTAGCTAGGTTTCCTTGTTTATATTAACAGCTGTAAACATAGTCTAACTCAGCCTTGATTTAAACACAGATTTCCCATACTTTCAAGAATCCACCACATTGTGAAAGCTACAATTTCAGAACTTTTCTCACGTGCATATTGATTATGCCCAGGAACAGCCTGCAATGCTACACATGCACTTGCAATGACCCATTTTAGAGATTCTATATGAAAAGGGCCAGCTTTTCATCTTCATTAAAAAGTAAAACCAGCTTTTTGAATGTTTGTGTATAAACTTGCCCCTGAATGTTCTGAATACAGCCTGCAACCTTCTACATAAAATATTTTCACTTTACTGGGTCAAGGTGCTACATGTTCATCCCTTCATTTAAAAATACAGGTTGTGAAAACCTCCTGAGGTCATTTAAATCAGTGAAAAATATTTCATTCAGTCAGAAACAGAAATTCCTACCTTTTAATAACAGCATTGGAGAAGCTGAGCTTTTAGAAAAGTGACACTGCCTGGATAAAGGACTCTTGAGCTGTCTTCTTCAAGAGTATGGTGAGAAGCAAGCACCATTTAAGCAGAAAGTCAGGTGAAGCAAACAAAACCTGATAGGAATATTTTGTAATAATTCTGCCTCGAGAGGGACAGCATCAGCATGTCATTCTAATGGGTTCCCTTGACACAGATTAGATCTCCCAGTCTGTGAATGCTGAGCAAAGCCAAGCAGCAGTGCAAAGCAATCTTGAGGGCCAGGCTGTGGGAATCCATCCCTACTGGAGGAGATCTCCCCAGTCCTACAGAGCTACTATTGTAATTTACCATCACAAGGGTTTCATCTACTGTGTCTTGCATGGGGAGAGAAAGTAAGGGAGAAGGAGGGGCTTTTGTTTGATACTAGAGAGTCCATCAACCATATCAGAAGAGCTTTGAAATCATATTGCTCTACCATGAGCTAGGAATGCTCCTGGGAAAGTTGATGCATATCTCCACCAGCAGCTTCACCAAATGTTGACCAAATTTCACAGTTACACCTCTCCTCTCAGCAATCTGTGCCTGGAAAACTTAATTTAGACCATCACAGACCATCTGCAACTTTGTCACGATGTATATGGTCCAGGGAAATACATCTCTGTACCAGGAGGGACAAAGTGTAAGACTGATCTCATGACCCCACATATCTATGACCAGTGGTGAAGCCTCAGACTCCCACTCAGATCCTGTACTCACACAGAGAGGAGCTTGTGCTCACTCACCAGCCACATCCCACTAGCTTTGCTCCTCCTAAGCATGAAGGGCAGGCTCAGGGGTCCAAGCTGTAGCTAGGTTAGGCCCAAAGATAAGTGCACAACTTAGAATCCAAGCACTTTGTTCTGCTCTGAGACATTTCTCACTGTCTCTTCCAGGGAATGACAGCTGCTGGTGAAGCACACAGTGTGATTCACAGAACTCCAGAACATCTCATGGAGAACTCTGGATCCACTCCTTCGTAGACTAGGACAGGTGAAGCAACCTCCTACTTCAGTATTTAGGTCTCATGATAAATACTGTCTCTTGTACCTCCTTCCCTTCAATGATTTGAAGTACACTTGTCCAAAACTTAATTTTTCCCCCTTTGAAGTCACATACAAATGATGTGCCAATTGCCTAGTCTAGCCATTTGTGGTAATGCTAAAATACAGACTGGATTTTGAAAGGATGCAAAAGGAGTTTAGCTAGGCCATTCCACATCATCCTTTGCAAGTTATTTTTACATGTCTGAGATTTCATTCTATTTGCTTGGCTTTTCAGAGGACAATTAAAAACAATACATAGCAGATGGGAGAGTAAGACAAACAGAGGTTAAATGACTTGCCTGAGGCTGGTAGAGTCTAGCAGAATGGGCGACAGGAGTCCTGGGTATTAATTAGTTAATATTTGTACAATGCTAAGAAAATATATAGTTCTATATAAGTATTATTGTAAGGTGGCCCCTGCAGTTTGGAGAAGCAGAGGGCAACAGTGCATAGGCGAGTGCAAATATCCTTTCTTGTTTTGTGGCATTTCGGTCATCATGGGGTCTGGGAGGAACAGTGAATTCCCAGGACATATGAGAGAGTGAATGAGAAAGCCCAGGGAAAGAGAACCCACTCAAGCAGTGCTGTTGTGCACCCCCAGGCTGCTTAATCTACACATTATGTCCAGGATCAGCTGTTTGTAAATCCATGAGGTACAATCAAATCGGGCTACATGGTCAGCTGCCTTCAGCAGAAACCTTGGAAATTAATTTGAGATATTGGGGGTGTTTACAACATTAAGAGGTGCAAATCTCTCTGAAGTGCCACGGGACCCACATGCCACACTGCTCTGTGCTCTGCTGAAATCCCAGGAGGAAGGTCAGGCCCATCTGTATTAAAGAACAATCTATGGGAAAGGAGGAAAGGGTCACAGTGTCAGATTTCTCTTTTTTTTTCCCCTACCTCTCTGGGGCATTCATCCTGCTCCCATGACTTCAGATCTGATTTCTTCAGATGCCTTTTTCAGTCCAGCTTCCCTTCACACCATCACACATCCCAGCCTCCTCCAGATTCCAGTATCAGCCTGAATGAAACATGCATCAGATTTAATCCAGGACAGTTCCCAATCTCCAATGTTTTTAACATGATTTTACTATGCAATTTCAAGAGTGGTGAGAATTTTTGGCCATTTCCATTTTTTCTCTTGGCTAGAATACAAGAATATTAGCTAAGCTATGATGTACTTTCCTCTGCAATTTTTAAATCATTCAGACTTCCCGTGTAGTCTACTAAAATTTTCATCCAGTTTTCATCACCTCATATCTTCATTATCTGAACCTGTGATTTCTTTTCCCATCAGTTTAGCTCAGACTTGACTGAAATGCAAAATTTCCAGCTGAAAATTCCAACGTTCATTTTCATCCAAAACAGGATAAATGGCTCAAATTTTAAAAACACCTCCTCTGAAACACTAACATTTGAAGTTCTACATATTTAGGAAAAACTTTCGAGCATTTCTGGTTGCTAAATTTTAAATATTGAATATTTTTTTATTTACTTGGCAAGCTTTATTCAGAGTAGAATCAACATCAGGCTACATTATCTTTCCCTTGCAGATTCTGAGTCAAAATCCATAGAAAAATAGACTTCAGTGTCACGTGGTCATTACTGCCCCTACGGTATGGTACAGTGGAGAAGAGCAGGTAGAGTGCACTGAGAAATATATATGGAATAGCAAGGGACCTCACCCAGAAAGGAACAGAGAGCAGAGGTTTGTGGCTGCCCTACAGCTCCCACCAGGCTCCAAAAGAATGCTCATTTCTCTACCATGCAACCTGGTGTGCTGATTGCAGATCACACAACTGGAGATATGTGTCCCACATCCCATCCTTTTCCCTTAAGTGATACATCATGTTTTTATCTGAATTTTTTTAAATGAAATTATTTGCATTATTTTAATGGAAAAAAAATTAATTCCATCGAGCTAACTTCAAATTAAGCCTTTTCTTTTTGCTACAGAAAATGTCCATTGCTGAGAAGCTGTGTCCTCAAATTTAAAATCATCCTGATAAAAATGTTCCATAGCCTCCAGTACAGCTGCCAGAATCATTATTTTTGCTACTTCTCTAATCTGAGCAACCTGATGCCTCTTTGAATTCTTTAATTTCTTTCTTTACTGCCAAACCCTCTTCTCCATCAAACCTTTAAACTCTCTTGTCCTTCATGTCACCCACTGCAGCCTTTCTTGTGCCAGGCAACCTCCTTGTGATTCCCCAACCCAAACCAACCTGCAAAGCCATCCAAACCTCTATACTTGGCTGAAAAACCTTTATGTTATATAGTGGCAATTAAAGAAAAACAGAAAATTACTGCTGTCAAGAGGGTTGTCAATGGTTTCAGCCAGTATTCTGAAATGGTTGGAGAAAAATTAGCAACAAAACACATTTTTACTCAATTCTTACCAATATTTAAAATGTTCAACAGCATTTTTGATTGCCAAAAATTGATGGACTGTTCTACAGTCTGTTTTAAAAAGCATTAAGCATGCGGTTGAGTTTGTGGTTTGAAAACTTTTGGAGCTTTACTTCATCAGAATTGTCATTTCCAATAAGAAATATAAAAATAATATGACATGCAAGCCAATAAAAACATAAACATAAAAATAAAATCTACAAAATACAGCCCTTTCAGCTAGGTCTGCTCTCCTTTTCCAAATACCATATAAAAACTTTGCTTCAACAGCTACAAGAAATTGGCAAATTAACAAATACCAAGGCAAGTCAGGAAGAAGTGCTTCTAAATTACTCTGAAGTATCACATTCTGATCATAATTAATGAACAGGGCCAAAAAAACATATTGCTGAGACTCTCTAAAGTCACTCTCACACATTCTTTTAATTTCTTGCTGTATGTTTGTCATGTACGTAACCTTAAGTCCTCTGGATCCCAAAAGCATCCTTTTAAAGACAGTGGTCTCCATGTTTGGCAGGTTGCATCTGACCTGCAATCAAGCAGCATCATTCTTTGATTTCAGGAAGCTCAAGCTTGGTGGCTGCAGTTGGGCTTTGATTCTGTGTTGGGCTGCATGCACCCAAGGAATGCCAAGTACCCTCAATTCCACTCATTTCAGTGGGAATTGGAGAGCTCAGCTGTATTTAATATTCTAAAGGGTCAGGCTCTGAAAACTGTATTAGCATTCTCAGTTCCCAGTAGGACAAAATTCAGCAGAGCATTTGGATTGAGATTTAACTGTAAACATGTGAACACTCCCCCTGATTTCAATATGACCATTCTCATGCTTAAAGTTAAGCATATGCCTAAGCTCTGTGCTGATTTTGGGCCAAAAAACTACTGTTTTCAAGGGCTACACAAGTTCACAGTAGGCAAATTGCTGGTCTATAGTGCCAGTTGCATAATCTAGTTTTTCCTTTTTCATAAAGGCTGACACAAGACTGCCTTTTAAAATGGAGCAGCTAGACTGAAGAAGATGGGGCATTCTGGTGAAACCTGAGTATTTCACTAAAGTTACTAATCTGCTATTATTATTGTTATTATTACTGTAATTCCTATGTGAATGCAGGAAAAGCACCTATCCCAGACTCAGAACTTTTGCTGTTCCTGAAAGAATATAAGCCATACAGCAAAGAATAACAAACTCTCTCTACATGACAGCAAACATCAGTCAAGTGACAGATAAAAATATCCCACCCTCCCCAGAGATCCTCAGTGTCTTGCACATCTGAACTCTTCCAGGGGCACTAAAAAACAGAAGCATCTTAAAGCACACTCTGAATGTCCCCACCTTTCACCACTCCAGGGGCCAAGGAAGTCTGCAGGCTTCTGGAGAAGGACGGGCTGGCAACTCTCCTTTTCTGAATTAGGAGGGGGCTTCTCCCTTGAAATTGTGCTGTCCCTCAGGACACAGCATTTTGGCTAGCTCATGGCAAGGGACAGATGTGGCTCTCAAGCAAATTCCTTCACCCGGAGAAGCATCAGGGAATGTGGAGCCTGCTGTGATGGCTCTTCTCTGAAAGCAAAATGTTCCTTCCTCTGGGAGGACACTGGGGCTCAGAAGCCAAGGGACAGAGGGGCTTCCCAGGAGATCTGTTAGGGCACAGGAAAAAAACATAACTGTGCATCACTGCATTTTGGGATCCAGTAAGACTCTTACTATACCCCGCAGAGTGGAAGGACACAAAACAAACCAACCCCCCAACTCAGAGGCCAGGAGGAAGGAAAGAGCTTTTGGGGCTCATTTTTCACCCAGACTCCTTAAGTGTATGCACCTCATGGCACTGGAGCCATGTTCTCAGAAGCCATAGGAAGCCACACAGAGGAGGAGAAAAGCAGAGTTCTCACTCCTCCACTGTGCAAACTGGGGCCAAGCCAGGACTTGCTGATGCGCCTCCAAATCAGCTCCAGAGGTCCATGCTGATGCTGCCTCCCCTGGACTTTCTTTCCCCCTGTAGCAGCAGGTTGTCTCTGGCTTGCTATATCAAACTCTGGCTTCTCCATAACTCCACGATCTATGAGCCTTATGATGCAATTAACTGGCTGCTGCAAAGGCACCATAAAGGCGGAACAAGGACACATTTAAGATGGGGCAACGGCAAGTGGGCATAAGCCCAGAACCTGCTATTCTCTGTCTGCATCTCCCTTTTTTGACACATTTCACAATGATTTCATCACACAGTTTTTGGTACATGTGCAGCTACTGGACTGACAAGATAGCTTGTTGGAGTATTTTCTTGGGTGAGGTTGACCGGGGAATATCTTCCACCTTTTGTTTCAAGCTCTTGTAGAAGAATTACAAAATCAAAACAACAGCATAGTCAAAATCCATAATGCCAAACAAATCTCTCTTGGCATCCTGACAGAGAAATGGCACCCATTGTTAGAGAGGGGCCTTGGGCACGAGATGCAGCGCTGGCAAGACACAGAGAGAAGGAATGACCTGGACTGGTGGGCAAGGGCAGAAGTGCTGATATTTAATATTCTCATCTTCTGTCCACTTCTGTCACCAATGGCTCTAGTGGCAGGGGCGGGTGGCAAGGGCAGATGGCAGGGGCTCCCAGACAGTGGCACACATTCCTCTTGAGTGTTCAAACACAGAGATGTTTCCTGAGCACCTCCACGTCCCGACTGTGTGTGCGCCCAGTTCAGCCTGGGCTGAGTGGCTGTACTTGCTGCGGGTGGCTGTGCCTGAGAGTCCGCTGTCCGAGCTGCCAGGGACAATCACCGGGGGGATGAGATTTATGGCATTCTCCTGTGTTGACAGAAAGGTAGCGCTGGGGAAGGTTCTGGACACTCACCCCGACGCTGTGGAAGCACATGAGCAACAAAAGGAGCCAGGACTTCTACACTTTGTAAAAATACGTGCCGGTTGCCTTCATTTTGCTCCGACACGTCCAAGGGCCTTCCAAAGACTTGCATTCTCATTGCTGCTCTTGCCCGAGCACCGCCGTGGGATTTTCCCCCGAGAGCTGTGGCCGAGGGCTGCCGGGCATCACATCACTGCAGCCCCAGGGCCGGGCGGGACTCCCGCACACCCACCCCGCTCTGCACACACCTCCGCTCCGCATACCCATCCCAGCCCGCTCCGTACACCTATCCCAGCCCGCTCCGCACATCCATCCCAGCCCACTCCGCACATCCATCCCAGCCCACTCCGCACATCCACCCCAGCCCACTCCGCACACCCATCCCAGCCCGCTCCGCACACCCATCCCAGCCCGCTCCGCACATCCATCCCAGCCCGCTCCGCACACCCATCCCAGCCCGCTCCGCACACCCATCCCAGCCCGCTCCGCACATCCATCCCAGCCCGCTCCGCACATCCATCCCAGCCCGCTCCGCACATCCATCCCACCCCGCTTCTCTCCGTCCCGGCGCCGCCCCCAGGGCCGCCCCTTGTGCTGCCACCTCCTGGGCACCAGGGCTCGGGCGGCGGGGCCGCGCTCCCGCTCCTGTTCCCATTCTCCTCCTGTTCCCATTCTCTCTCCCGCTCCCATTCCCGCTCTCCCTCCCATTCCCGCTCCCGCTCCCATTCTCGCTCCCGTTTCCATTTCCGCTCCGTGAGCGACCACTTGTGGGCGTGGGCAGTGGATCTGCAGGTGCACGCCCGCCCCGCTCCTCCGTCCCGTCCCATCCCATCCCTCCCCACTCCTCCGTCCCGTCCCGTCCCGTTCCGAGCCGTCCCGAGCCGTCCTGCTGGCAAGCGGGAGCCATCTCTGCCGTGGATGCGGTGCTGACATGAAACACCCCAACAACGTCCCGCTTTCCAGACAGTGGTTTTTTTGACGTTAAGGCGTCCTGGAGGGAAGACCCCAAAGCCCATTAATCACTTCAGGATGTCTGAGACGTGGGCAATAGCACTGCAGAGAATTCAGGCCCTCTGACACTCCAGTGCAGTATCTGAGCATTTAACAATAACAGTCAACACTGCTGATGCCTGTGAAAATACAGATGTAAGCCAGCTGTCTGTCAGGGTGAAAAATGTGTTTGTCTTTTCGTTTTAACGTGTCATTTCCCTCTTGGACGTTTGCTGTGTTACTGCCAGGATATCACGTGCTTCCAGCACAAACTCTATCCCAGGAAGACGAACCACGTTCACATGGAGGGGGGGTGTCACTGTGCTGTTTCTGCAATGTTTTTTCTTCATCTGAAGCTGAACAAAACATATCGACCTGATTCCTTAATTTTTATTATTATTGAAGTAATTTCAAATACCTGTTTCTAGCCAAAGGTAATTGCAGATTTATCCATAAAAGGATCATAGGGGGGTGAAAGAGTGCGTGTGCTGGGAGGTGCCAATATTGAGATTAATAAGAGGCAATGGAAGTACATATATCATGATCAAAAATTAATAGGCATAAAATATGCTTATGGTGAGATGACTGAAAGAGGGCAGGTTTGGATCACATATTAGGAAGAAATAATTTACTGAGAGGGAGATGAGACACTGCAACAAATTGACCAGAAAACTTGTGGATGCCCCATCCTTGGAAGTGTTAAAGACCAGGCTGGATTAGCCTCTGAGCAACCTGATTTAGGGGGAGGTGTCCCTGCCCATGGCAGGACGGTTGGAACAAGATGATCTTTATTGGTGTACTGTGATTTAACATGATTTTTGACACTGTCACATAATTGAAAGACTGAGATACATGGTCTAGATGAAATCATTATTGAGTAAACGTAAAAAAGGGTGGAACAGTGCCCTCAGATAATAGTTTAACTTACTGTAAAAATGCTATTCTTTAAGAGTCTGTCTTGAGCTTAGCAACAGTTGCATATTCTTGAATGATCTGGATGTTCTGTATTGAAGATTGAGTGTGGGAAAAGCTTCAGGACAGAAAGAGCATATTGGAGAATTATCTGACAAAGAGATAGGATGTTGTTCACTTTGGATTCCTTCCTGCATGTTACACCTAGCCAGGAAAAACCTCCTGGACAGGTAAAGGATGGATGAGTTTTCTGGGAAAGATTTTGTGCTTCTGGCAGATCATAACTGAGCACAGGTCAGCACCATCTTGTTGCTGCAGAGAAGACAGAGTCAATAGTGGGCTCCATGACCAGGTCTTTGCCCTCAAGGCAGGGGAACTCGGCTCCTCTCAGCACATGTGGGTTTGGTGTGTGGGGCCACAGAGCAATGGGTATGGAGGGAGATCTGGTGAGGTCAAAAACCACCCATAAACTGTATAAAGCTTTTGATGTAGGTGTCAGGGAGCCAACCATTGCAGTCTGGCTGGCTTTTTATTATGTTTTAATGCAGTTCTGTGGTCACCCTGATAAGCACTTTTAGCCAAGAGTTTTTTTATCTAGAGAACAGTTTAAGCAATGTAGGAGCAAGCAGAGACAATCCATCAATCGGATGGAGATGTTGTCTGGGGACCTGCAAGTTAAAAAATCGATTTTGGTTTTGTTGTCTAACAGAGCTGATTAACAGTGTAAATACATGTAAATATCTTGGACAAGGACAACTATCTCAGGTCGGTTTCAATTCATTTTATTTCAAGAAGGAGGAAATTCCCCCTGGAATCCAAATCGTTTGGATCTCTTAGGCTCCATGACAACCTGTATGGAGGAAGTTGTGTTGGGGTAGCTGGCTGCTCTGTTTCATTTTTTAGAAGTCAGAAGAAATTATCTTGACATTCCTGAAAGGAAAAAGTTGCCAGAAGTTTCATGAGAGATTTTTCCTTTCAGTGAGAGTGAAATCTTTTTTAACATGCCGCATTGTCACACGAAATGGAAATCTTGAATTTCCAGACATTTCTGCTGGTCAGTTAACTCCTTCTAAAAGCTGCTTGCTCTATTAAAAAGATAAAATAGCTTCAAAGTTTGTAAGATTTACAACCTCCTCAAGGGTTGAGACCTGGGACACAGACATTGCAGCTCAGAGATCCAAACTTACTTACTTACTGCCTTTAACTTCCACTGACACTTCAGTATCCTGGTGCTTTGTTTTGGCTACTTTATCCAGTAGCCTTTGGAAATATTTTTCTGATTTATTTTGTCTTACCCGTACAAGAAAACTACCACAAAGACAGGCGTGAGACTCTTAATTTTCAGAAACAGTAAAGGGAAAGTTATTCATTTGTGTTCTTGTCCATCTGTTCTGCAGTATTCATGGGACCTAAAGCAATGTTTCCACTCAGTTTCTATGGTTTAATAATCATCAAATTCTCATACAGAGTCTCTGTGGCCTGAGCCAAGTTTCTCCATTAACCAGCCTGAAACATCTTTGGTCCTGAGATGAAATAAGATCAGATTCATTAAGCCCAGCATTACCATAAGGAAAATATATAGATATTTCTTTGGAAAAAAAAAGCCTCAAATTCCTTCATTCTAGAGAATTTGTTCCTGCTAAATGTCACGTGATGCAAATGCCTGCAGTTTGTAATTGTTTTATGAATCAGAGCTTGGGAAGGATCATTAATGTAAAATAGGCTACGTGGCATGGACCAGGACACAAGAGAATGGCATGACAGGAAATTGTGCTGGTGGTTTCAGCTTCTGATGATATTTTAGTAAATGCTAACATGAAAGCAACCTAAAAATTTGTAGAATAACACACCTCTTCAAGCAGAGCTTTTCCCCAGTGACTTACTTGCTAAACAAAAAGTGCCTTGGATTTTCAATGGTCAAGAATATTTTGAGTTTGACTAAGGCATAAAGTAATAAAACAATAAAAGTGTGGTTTTTTTCCTTTATCCTTAATATATTTTTCCTTTCACATTAATCGCAGGATAGATGAGGTGAAAAATGTAATTCAAAGTTTTATATTGTATTCTTGCTCATTTTTTTCCTTGTAATATATCCAGACAAGTTGCATTTTAATATTCAGGTCATTTGAAGATTTTCTTTTTATCTTTATAGGAAATGGAATAGTCATACTGTGCTTTGCCTTTTACTCATAGATTTTTTTTGGCAGTGGTCCTCAGGACAAATCTTTTCTATTCTGAATCTGCTAAACTGGAGTTCTCTACTGTGCTATATAGCAATGGTACTTCTTCACCATGGCTCTTGTGCTAAGCATTGATCAGAAACAGACCAAAAAGACAGTCTAATTATCCCAAAAAAATTAAAAGAGAAAATATGCCTGATTCTCCCCAGAAGCATGGGATGTAGTACCAGAAGAAATCAGCTATGAATGATTTAATTGGTTATTAGAAGGAAGAAAATTTCCTGACTATCAATACACAACAGCTATTTCATGAATTTAAATGCACAAGGGGCAAATATTTGTGGATAATACTTTATCAGCTTCAACCTGACAAGGGGTTAGAATAGACCCTTAAGATAAATCTACTTTTTTTTCCTAAACATATCTTTTTTATTCTAACATATTGTTTTATTCTAAATTATGGCAAAGAGTAATTTCAAGAGAAGAAATGCCCACATGTAGGGCACTGTATGTTTAGTAAAAAGTATCAAGATCAGCTACCAATAATTTGGTAAGGAAGCTATCTAAAGCTTTTTTTAAAAAAATTATTCCTTTTCTTTTGTACCCACATATAATGTAAATATGAATAAAATGATAGATTGTTCAAAATTTCAAGACATCTTTATAGAATTTTTTGCAGATGTTGCATTAAATAGGCATCCTGTTTTATATGGAAGAGCAGCTCTGTGAAGTTGTCCCTGCTGTTAGATGACAGAATTCAGGTGCTTCAAAGCCAACTCATACACTTTCTCCACAGGCCTGGAAAGCTGCTAAGTCCTTCACTGTCCAGCTTAAAATGCACTTTAGACTTTTGAGTAGTGGAAAAGGACAAGTTAAAAGTGGTGATACTTGCTGCTGTTTCGTGGCAACGACGTGTCCAGGGCTTATGTCAGTGTTTGGCGGTAGAGTTGCAGAAGTGCAATTACTTATCATTGTTTGTCGAGAGAGTAATATAGAAGATAAGGGGCCCCCATCTCTCCAGGGGACCTCAGTATTCACCCTTCCCACTCCTTAAAGAGAAACAAGTGTTATAGTAGGGAAAACTGAAATCCAGAGTCGTCAACAGCCCTCCTTACTTACGGAGCTGGAGCTCTGCATAGGCAGTGCCATTAACTCTCTATTGCACAGATAACAGCTTTCTGCAGGCTTCATGTTCCAAAGCATTCAGAAGCACTGAGTCAGGGCTGGTGTCAGCAGAATGAATAATTACACCAAACCAGGCCATTTTTAACACTGGCATAGCTTCCTTAGTGCTTGCTCAAGGAAGATGCTTTTGAAAAGTGGAAAAGTGGTCTCCCAGCTGTCACACTGGCAAGGGACTAAGTATTTATAGGGTCAGTACTTCTCCAGGTACTGCCTCTATGAGGTTAAGACAGCTGAGTCGTGATTTCTTCAGCAGTGCCAACCAGGCGTCATTATATATCCATTAGCAAGAGATAGAAATGGCCAGTGTGGCTGAAAATCAGGCATTTATCTCCTTGTGCCTTACCTTCCCCGCACAAAAAACAGCAGTGATATTTCCCTAAGCATGAATGACTAAATTCACATGAATGGAGGGAAAAGGGCCATTTCAGTCCAGCATGCAGCTCTGTTCCTTTCCCTAGGGGAACAGCTGCACAGCAGCTCCTTACATTAGTTGCAGCCACATAGATCTACATTATCAGCCCTCAACCCCGAGATAGCATCAGTATCCAAAAGCTCAGTATGGAGCAGGTCCAGGTCCTTCAGCAGTTTTACAGCTTGTGCTATTTTATAGCTCCATGCTGCCTCAGGCAGGCTGTTACCTGTACCCAAACAAGCAAATTTAAAGCTGGCTTAGCATTTGTGGGGGACAGTACCACCCTGTCTTACTGCAAACATGACCCTAGAAAAACAACGCCTCCCGTCTCCCCCACCACCCAGGTGACCTTGGCCATGCATAGCCGTGCTCCCTCACTGGGATCAGAGTCCACTGTGCTGTGGCAGGAGCACGCTGGCAGCAGCAGAGGGTGTCACTGTCAGGTTGCAGTCACCCGCAGCTTTCCCAAGTAGCAGCATCCTTCGTTAATGCCAAAGGCTGTAATTTGAACACTGCAAACTGCAGGGAAGTTTTTTGCTAGAAGGGAAACAGCGAAGCAGGAAGAATGACCATCTCTGTACAGATTATGAGAGATAGATTACAGTCAACTGGAAAAAAAAATAACAGAGAAACAGAGATGTGGCTGGAAACCTTGGAAAAAAACCCAATTCAACAGAACATCAGTATTTTGAGAGCCTCAGCCAGGAAGCAGGACACAGATACCATGCAGTAAAGTGCTGCCAGACATGTTGGTTATTGATTTTTTCTGAAGATCCCACCTGAACTGAATGTGTGGACTGAATCCCAATGAAAGTCCCAGATGGCGTAGGCAATTGTGGAGGCAACAGACTTATTACTCTTTAGGACTCAAGAGACTAAGATAGGTTTTTACAAGCAGCTAAAGCGAAGAAAGAGATCATATGGGAAGGTGCTAGGCTCCTATTGTTTCCGGACACAAGTCCTATAACCCAGGGCAAAAGGGAAGAATTAACTATGGTTAAAAAAAAATAAAAGAAAAAGAAAAATATTTGAGATATAAAATGTGTCTGCATCAGTTTCTCTGGCTTGCCAAAGTGTACAGTTCACACACTGAGAAAACCAGCATCTTTGGGGAGAAGAGGCAACAGAAGTTGCTGTCAAAATCACTGGAGACAAAGAAACTCTGCAACTGCTCTGCAATGTGCTGGGTCCCCACTCCTCCCCACAGCAGGGAACTGAATATTGGTGCCATGTGGGAGTAGGGGAAAAGCTTATTTCTTTTTCCTTTCTCTTTACTTTATGTCTTGTAGCCTATTCTACCATGCTAGCATCTGAGTAGTTAAAATTACCTGCAACTGCTGCCAGGAGTTTTAGGATAAACACATCCAGTCCATCACAGAACTGCATCTGGCATTGGTATGAGTAGTGGGTGCAATTGCTGCACAAACACCACATGTTTATCTATTTTGGCACTTTCATCCATGTCCTGACTGTGTTTAGTGCATAACAAAACAATGTCAGTAACATCAGAGCCCCCTGGCTTTTACAGCAGGGATGAGCCCAAGAGCCCAGAGAGTGTCTGCTTGGTATAGCCTAAAAATTAGCCTTGACTAATGTTAGCCTAAGTGCCCAGAAAGGTTTGGATTTCAGTGTCTGTCCTCCCTGAAAACCTGGGGGTTTTCAAAGGGGAAAAACATGGCTGCTCTCCCTTCCCTGGGCACTGTACCTGTGGAGGAATAACCCCAAGTACCAGTGCAGGCTGTGGCTGACCTGCTGGAGAGCAGCTCTGCTGAGAAGGACCTGGGAATGGTGGTGGATGACAAGTCAACCATGATCCAGCAGTGCCCGGCTGCCAGGAGGGCCAGTGGGACCCTGGGGTGCCTCAGGAATAATGTGAGCAGCAGGCTGAGGGAGGGGATCCTCCACCTTCTGCTCAGCCCTGGTGAGGCACATCTGGAGTGCTGTGTCCAGTTCTGGGCTCCTCAGCACAAGAAAGACAAGGAGAGGGTCCAGCAGGGGCCACAAAGAAGATTTGGGGTCTGGAGCATCTCTCTCATGAGGATAGCCTGAGGAAGTTGGGCCTGTTTGGAGAGGAGAAGACTGAGAGGGGATCTCATCAAAACATGAATATCTCAAAAGTGGATGCCAAGAGGATGGTGCCAGACTCCTTTCAGTGGTTCCCAGTGAGAGGGTGAGGAGCAGTGTCCATAATCTAAACCACAAGAAGTTCCACCTCAATGTGCTGAAGAACTTTTTTACATTGGAGTGGCAGAGCCCTGGAACAGGCTGTCTAGAGAGATCATGGATCTCCTCTCTGGAGACACTCCAAACTTACCTGGACACATTCCTGTATAACCTGTGACCCTGCCTTGGCAGGGGAGTTACACTAGATGATCTCCAGAGGTTTCTTCCAAATCTAATGATTCTCTAGTTCTGTGATTCCCTCTGACTGTGAGGAAGCCTGAGGGCCACTTTGTCTCTTAAAACCATGGTCTGGGCTCTTGGGGGAGATGAAACTCCAAGGAAAAGGCTTTTATGAAGCTGAAGAGCTGGTGGGTGGAAGGCCACAGAGAAAGTGCATGCAAACATCCCATTCTCTGGCAGAATCTCTCCTGGCAAGGCAGCTGGACACTGCTGGTTGTGGGGGCAGCACAGGGATTATGGCTCCTTGGTGCCCAGGTGCTCCTGGTGATGGCTCTGCTGCTGGCTGCACACAGCGTCCCTCAAAGTCACCACCCCTGAGCTGCTGGCTGGACCCCAAAGCAGAACTGCTTCAGCTGCTTTTATTTTGTGCATATCCATCCCTCTCCTGGCATCTCTCCTTCCATCAACAAGCACGACTTAAAGTCTGCCAAGAGGTTTGCCACCCCAGTAGTTGCTGCTTCTGAAAACATCCCAGGAACCACTAACCCTCCCTTACCCTTACTCTGCTCCATACATCCACCTTCTCCTCACAGCCAGAAACAGGCCAGACACATTTTTTGATGCTGATTCCACAGGTGTTCCCACCTGTGATAGTAGTGCTCCATCATTAGGGCCTGGAATCACTACCCTAGTTCACATGAATACTTTCAAATGTGTAGAACCAAAATAGGAAGAGAGCCACTTGCTAATAATATACATTTAAATATGCTGGCATTTGACTGCCTTCTGCTTAATCCTTTTATTTTCTTCTACAAATGAGGTTTGCTGCTGTAGCCCAGATTAGAGAGCAGTAATGAGTGAGGAAGGAAGCTCCCACATGCAAAGAGAGGCTTAGCCAGAAAAATAAACAAACAAACCAATTAAATAAAACACCATCCCACATTAGATGAAGTTGTACTGCCACCTCAGGTTTACCATCTGTTTCTACTTTGATTCCAGTGTTTCTTTCAACCATTTTGTCTACTACTTATGAGTTCAGCTGGCGGCTGTTGCTTCTAAACACAGTGGGGCCCCAGGAGAACCACAGTGCCCCATTCTCCTGGTCCCAGATCCTGGGATATGATCTAGGAGAGAAAGAGAGAATGAAGGAAGACGATGATGAGAGGGTGAAAGAGCAAAAGATGAAAGAGAGAAGAAAGAAAAAAGAGAAAAGAAAGAGGGTTCATTCCCACTATCCTATGTTCTTCTAATCTCTTTCCTTTTCTTTTTAAAACAACTCTTCAGTTTGGAGGGATATTAAAAATAGAAGAGTGTTAGATTTGGCAATAAATTAATGTCCAGATGAAGGGAAAACAATTACAAATTGGAAACAGATTTATTCACACTCAGTGTATTAATGAAAATGTAAAAAAAAAAGTTAAACTGGGTATACTGTGTGGAAAAAAATAATGGCCCAGCAGGTCTACTTTTTATTAACAACTCATCAGTAAGCAGGTTGTAATTCATAACAAAGAATTTACCCCAAGGAACACCACAGGACTGTGAGCTTTTTAGTTTCCTAAGAAAATACATATGTTGTTCCACTTGGTTTCCTTTCAATAAAACCCACCAGTTAGCACTTCATTTTCGAGCTGTTCTGACAAATCAGGTGAGTTAGCTTTGTAGAAAAAACAGAAGCCAACTTTTCAGCTGAGAATTTTAGGGAATTTTTTAATAACTTAAATAAATTTCCCAAACGGCAAGGAAGTATGATAAAAGGCTGTGAAATGAGTTTGTTTGGAACAGCTTGAAAGAATTTTTCTTTTAATTTGCTTCATTAATTTTTCCTGAGGAAATATTTAGGGATACATCCCTTACTGCTAAGGTATGTGTTTGAGACAAAAGGAATTTTTATGATTTTTGTTGTGTTTTTATAGTGTCTTGAAACCTGATTAAAGATACTGATGAAAACCTGCCCACTGGTTTGCAGCTATGTGCAAGGCCTGAAGGAGACTGAGGCGCCAAGAAATCTGTTTTGTGGAGGTCACTCTAATACGATGGGTCTCTTACGACATAAAATCCTGTATTGTTTCCTTCATCTGCCCCTATTACCTACATACAGAAAAGCCCTCTTGAAGGAAGAAAATAATCAAGAAGGCAAGTAGGAAACCAGAGAGAATTATATGAAATGAAAAGGAAAAAAAAGGGAATTGAGGTGCAAAGTTGGTACAGATTTGAATAAATCACTCTGGTTTAAATGACTGCAGCACAGTGCTGGTCGTGACATGCACCATGTCCAGCCTGGGTGCAGTAGCAGACCTGCCACAAGTGCCAGATCCTCCCAGCTGCACCAGTGTCTGTTATACCTGAACAGAATTCTCCATTCAGTCATTTTGCAGAAGGAAAAGAGCAGCCTTCCCACATTTTGTCAGCCTTTCTGCATGGTTAGGGAGAGCGGAGCTCTAGTGCAAGATTCCAAGAGATCACTGAGAGTTTTCCCATCAGCTTATCAAACATCATGTTTGTCAAACATCACTGAAGCAAAAGGATCTACCTGCTCCACGATTTCCAAGCATTATACTGAAATATATTTTGAGATGCAGAGGAGACTGCATTCCTAGTTATTTATCACTCTTGAGTTGATGAGAGAAGCACTGACAAAGCAAGGACTACTAAGGAACACAGGACTTACATGGAAAGAGTGCTTATAGCTCACAGCGTATTTACACTGAGTAAATGCAACTGAAAATTCTTAACCTCCTCCAAAAGGAGAAATAATTGTATTTGAAAGCCAACTGTTTCTCTTGCATCTGCTGTGCCTCTGATGACCATCACTCCCCTGGGTGCAAAGTGGAAAAAGCTTCTGTGACGCATGTGTAGATTATAAAGCTCGTATCAATAAACCCAGGAAGGTTCTCAGGCCCAACTGTACTTTTAGGACTGGCTCTCCATACAGCTGTTTAAAGCAAATTTAAAGTGTAAAGACTCTGTCTGGAGATAATGCTAGAACTTTTCTAAGGCAGTGTTCTTAGGTCTTTACCTCCAGACCCACTTTGCAGGATCCAGCTGCAGAGAAGGACCAGCCCATCTTGTCAAAAGCAACCTATTGTTGTGACTGTTGGGCTGGAGTAGGATGTGGACATTGACATTTCCAAAGCACTTCATCTGTGAAATGCTGGTCAGACAAGTGGTTAATGTTCAGAGACCTCTGCAGTGACATAGGAATGGAAACAACCTACTCCCTCTTCCATTTCAATAGGAACAGGCCATGGTGTCCTCCGTAATTAGAGGCAGTGTAAGTGCTTAAAGATACAGCTCATAGCTTGGAAAGTGTAGGCAGCTGAAGCATTTAGGTACATGAAATCACTGCAAGATTAAAATACTTATTGTGTTCATCCGCTTTCAGCCAATCTCCAATTTGTAATCTGTCCAGAAAAAAATGAGATCATATATCTGCTACTCAAATTATTTTGCTATCTGCCAAAGAATGCTTCTGGGAAGGGTTATTCTTCCCAGCAGAAATGTAGGAAATAAGTTGGAAAACATTAATTCATATTAATAAAAAAGGCCTGTGAAGACAACAGCTGTTTGATCCTTAGATAAACTGTAGACAGTTTTCACTATTTAAGTCATCATGAGTGATGTACTGTAGGCTTAGAGAGAAAAAAGGAGCCAAGAAAAAGAGGAGAGAAAAGAAAAAAGTCTGGAGAAAATATTTACTTGCATACTTTTCCTAGGAAAATAGAGATGTAGCTAATGAAACAGACTTGTTTAGATACTCCATAGCACTCCCCAAGGGATCTGCAGGAGATAGTTTCCACCTACTCCTAAACTCGCTTCAGCAGTCATGGCTGGGGTTTGAGGTGCGACCCTCGTAGGCAGGGGCTTTGCAGACTTTTGCAGAAAGCTGTATTTGGGGGATTGGCAGTGCCTTTGGGGCTGGAGGATGGCAGTCCTGCCGACGTGGCAGCCACTGCTGTTTGACAGGGCAGATGCTCAGGGGGAACCCTGCCTGTGGGAGCCAGGAGCTGCAGGGAGCCGGTGGGAATGGGGTGTCCACATCCAAACACAGCTACGGCATGTGAGAGGGAGTGCAAAGCACGAATTGGTTTCAATTGTTCTGCCACCTGAGAGGGGCTGTTGGTGCCTTCCAAGGTGGGCAGTGCTCTTGGGCAAACCTTCACACCCCTTCCTCTGCTCCCTGTTCCCAGAGGACACTCCTCAATAGCTATAGCTCAGATATAGGTGACTTTAAATCAAGAAATATACTGAAAAAGAAAACAGAAACTAGCACATGGTTTGTGCTCCAGAGGCAAGCAGAGATGCATGTGACATGAGGATGGACATGGCCCCTTGGCTGCTCTCCACTGCACTTTGTCCAGGGAAGGGATCTTCTCCCTGGTGTGGAGTAGCCAGAGACAAAAAGGAGCAGACTTTCCCCAGATCACAGCTAGGAAAGAAGGTTGCTCAATGCTGTGATTTTCTCCAACCTAAACTCCAGATGGGCTACCTGGGTAGCAGGAAAACTTGCTCACTCCATGTCCTAACTTCTGCTGTAAAATCAGCATGGGTAATCTCTTTGTGTTGTTTTTTTGTTGTTGTTGTTGTTTTTTTACCTGATTACTCTGGTTACCACATTGGCTGGATGTCTCATACATCCTAAGTTTATAACAAATGCAAAAATTCCAGTTTGGGGGTTGTTTTTTTTCCGTAATTAATATTTATTCCCTGAGGTCCTCATGCAACTCCCTTTCCTGAGTGCTCAGTGGATGCTGGGGTTCACTGCAGATGCTCACACAGGGGTGGACCAGGTGACATGAGGAAGCCTTTGGGAGGCCTGTTGATAAGTGTTTGTCAGTGGAACAGACAGCTCACTGTGGCTCCCATTTACAAGCTTCTTAAACTAGCTTCCAAACTAGCTTTTAACAAAGAAAATGTGTCAAAGTACCAATAAAACTGCTCTAATAAGCCCTCCATAGCAAACTCCTAATTGAAGCTCATAAAGAGAGCTCTAAACAGTATTTAAAGTGCAAAGAAAACATATTGGTCCTCAATGCAAACAAGTAGATGTGGTGCTGATGCTTTTTATTTGACCAACATGAAAGCTGCAGAACACAAAAATGTAGGTGTGGGATGTGTGTGGTTAGAAAGCTGATTATTGGACTTACAGGCAGGTTTAAAACCTCTCTTTCAACAATCAGGCAGTTCAGCTCCAGTGCATTCAACCTGCCCAAAAACTTGTACAAATGCCTATTTCACTTGTGCCCTTTCCCACACATGGATGTACCTGCAAATGCAGGACAGACCATGCACACATTTCATTGACTACTCACTGATTTACTTTCGCATTTCAACTACTGCAAATTATGCTTCTCCTCTCAGTGCTCTTGTGCCACAATTTAGGCTCTCAGTATTAGCACAGAAACTGGAATTACTCTGCGTCCCACTGAGGTCATGCAGTGACTCTATGACTCCTGCTGAAAGCATCTGGAGGGCTTCTGACAGTCCACTTTGAGCTCCCCCATGAGCGACAGTGGTAAGCCTCCTCCAAATCTACAGGTTTCTCTGTGGCCTAAGGGAAAAGAAGTACACACAGATGTTAAAGGGGAGGAAGAAGATAAGGAAAATATATTTGAGAATGGTGCAGCTTGGGAGAGAACACAGCATTCATGGCAACCCATTTTGCCTCACTGCAACTCCTCCCTCATGAAGAAGCAAAATTAAAATACCTTTTTCTCCTAGTTGTACATCCACCTATGAGCTCCACAGAATGATTTTCACAACAGAAAGTGATTTCCTTGCTCCTTCAGTTGCTGCAGCACTTGTTCCCACTGAAGGCAATAAAATGATGATGGCAGGGTTATCAAATGTGCTGCTGGACAGGACACACCCAGGGTGTGTTTAACTCAGGACATGCAGGCACCACTAAAGCACTCCAGGCAGCTCCAGCCATGCCTACAGCTTGCATGGCCTTGGCTTCCCTGGCTGGTAGTGGGAGGCAGACGTGGAGGGCAGCCACATGTGGAGGGCAGTGTGGATGGGAGTCAGTCTGGTGGGGGCAGGGAAAGTTAAAAATACCAAGGGATGAAATTTTGGGATCAAAGGAGAGGAAATAATAGACTTTGAAGATGAGGAAGGAGGGAAAAGGAAGACTCAGAAGACACTGTTAAAGTAAAAGTCTTTTGAAAAAGCATTCCAACCTTGTACAGTATATTTGGGCTGTGAGGCTGATATACCTGGTGGTGGTGTCTCCTGATCCTTGCCTTCCGCAAGCTCTTTTTAAGGAAGAGCTGCATTAAAATCCATTGTGCTGCTGATGAAACACTTTGTGGTTTTGCCTCAAGTAATTCACTGGTTTCCACAAAAACTAAAGGCATTTTTTTATAGGCAAAAGCTGTCATTTCACTGTGCTAAGCTGTTTCTGCCATAAAAAAGGTGTGATTTCACTTCCTGCACATGTGTGAAAATTTAGGATGTGTTCCAGTATAAAAGAGCATGTTGCCACATGAAAAGCTGTGTTTTTAACAGCATTTGCAAAATCTCACCCTTGACCAAATCTGTCAGTTCTCACAGAATCTTGAAGACAAGACCATGACCTGGTTTTCTGTGAGTGCACAGAAGTGTTAAAATATTGCAGTGATAGGAAAAACAAAGAAGATGGAAAAGAAAAATAAGAAGAAAACGAGAAGAGAAGAGAAGAGAAGAGAAGAGAAGAGAAGAGAAGAGAAGAGAAGAGAAGAGAAGAGAAGAGAAGAGAAGAGAAGAGAAGAGAAGAGAAGAGAAGAGAAGAGACTCCAAATACACAGGGACTTGACACAATTATATGTGTGGAATTTACAAAGAATTTCAGCCGTATAAGAAGCATCTGCCTCAGACAAGGCTGTTGTCCTGGAAGATTAAGACTCTCTTACCCTTCATTCATCAGAAAAATGGGAACCTTGAGACCTTGTGGGACTGTGGTATGCTAGAGGAGGAGAGGAGGACTCCTTCCCTAAGGCACACTGCCCACCAAAGGGATGCCACAGACTTCTCATTGCACCCAGGACCTGGAGGATAGAACAGCAGGTTCAAGTGAATGATGGAAGACAAACAAGTCTGAAAGTTTCCCTAAAATCAGTCACGTACTTCTTGTGAAGCTGGACTCAAAAGTCCCTCCATGTACTGAGAATCTGCAGGCTAAATAAAACTGGGATGCATCATGTGGAATAAGGTTAAGAGAAGAAATGGTTGATGAAAGCTCTCAGGCCATCAGTACATCCTATGAAATCATCATAACACCAAAATAGTTTTTCATTTTCAGCTACGTGTCTAGAAATATTAAAATACAAAAGGTTGATAAAATTATTTGACTACTGGAAACTGAACATTTCTGAAGCAGAGAATGGAATGCAGCTGTTTCTCCACATTGAGTAAAAAAAAAAAAAGAAAAAAGTAAAATGTGAATTTTAGACATTTATTTACTTCAAAGTAGCCTTGTTCTGTGCAATACCCATGTTCTACATATGGCCTACAGTATATTCTTCAGTGTCTTGCTAGAACTCAGATGTACTCAGCAATGCTTTATAATGCTTCACTAGAAAGTTTAAGTTAAAAAAATTATTTAAAACATCAAAGGGCCAAGGCACTGCAGTCAAATTCACCAAAATCATCAAGAAATGCTCCTTTTCAGTTGCAATTGTGAGTCCTAATGAAAACTAAAGTCAATAGAGAGCTTTGGATCAAGCTGTGAATTAGCTCTTCAAAACAGGTGCAGAACAGTGAGTTAGTCTAGGCCTGAAGTCAATTACACCCACTCAGTCTTGGTCAATTAGTCATTCTTTTGATCTCCCACCCTATCAGAAAAGGAAAAAAAAAATGCTCATTTTTACTCAATTGTTAGCTACAGGGAAGGGGTATCCTCTCTTAGTGTTGAAGCAGAAAAACTTGTCTGGTCTTCTTTTTCTTTTCTGTCTCACACATTGTTAGGCTTTCTGCAAGAGGACAGGTTTGCAGATGCTCAGATGGAATACTGAGGAACAGGTTCCTGAAAGGCACTCGGGGCAGAGCTTCAGGATATTAAAGGAGACTGATCTGATGTTAAATCAGCATCAGCTGCGTGTGAAATGGCACTGGGCTGGGCTCAGTGATGAGGCACCTAAAGTTTCATACACTGCAGCCAGTGAGCTCATTAACTCAGCAAATACACTTGGAGAATGAGCTGTGATGGGTCCAATAAAAAGCCCCCACAAAAAACGTTGCATAAACAGGGTGAACTTTATAACTGGAAATGACACAGGGAAGAGCATGAAGAAGGGGGTCCAAAGAAAAGGTGTAGGATTGCCCTGATGAACTCCTTGGGGTTCATGTCTTCAGGTACAGTCAAGAAAATCACCCCAACTTCCCTCCCCATCACTCCCTTCCCAAAGCTGCCTGGCAGAACACTTTCCAGCTCCTCAGGGAAACTCTCTCTACCAAAATAGAAGTAATTAACTTCAACTTTGCACGTTGAATATTCATTATTTTTAATGAAGTTGTATTTATCTTGCAAGGTAAGTACTTGTATCCTGTAAGTTAGTCTTATTCTACAAGAGAATAAAGAAGTTATCCTGCTATTGTTTAATTAATGGAAGTGCCCAAGCAAAACTGCTACTTTAGACTAGCCAATTCTGCATGCTTAGACAAGGCCTAAGACCTTTAATAGATAAAATAAATATAAACTTTTTCCCCAAAGTAGAGCTAAAGAAGATTCAAGGATTATTTATAGTAATGAACATAGACTTTTGCATTTGGACACAAATGCAGTCTGCCTCACTGAAACCATTGGTAGAACTATGGAATAATTTCCTGTACCTTGGCATAGTAATGTGTACTCAAAACCACATGGATATGTAAGTTCAGACCACAGCTATCCTTGTGGAGAACAAAGCACTGGATGTCTTGAGGATGGCATCAACACAATATTGAAGGCTTGAGCTGCTGGAGACAAGCCAAAGAACATAAATTAAGAAACATTTTACAATCCAAATATGTTGGAAACTGTATGCAGAGCTGACCCTTTTTAGGGTGATTTCAAAAGCACATGGTTTTAGATTATTTTGGTCGATTAAGTATTTCACTGAACTGTCTTAGTAGGCTCCAATTAAATTTCAAAGAATAAAATTCTACCATGATTTAAAATATTTGTGTATTGTGGGATAAATGAAACAACTCATAGAGTGAAAACTGGGTCCTCCTCAAATCAGTATGAGTTTTCCTTTTGGAAATTCATGTTGACTACTAGAATGGCAGAATTTCATCCTTGAGGAAAATACCTCTATATTGAACAAATATGGTGTGACTTTTCTTCCTACTTAAGGACTCTGAAACTAGAAAAACTTAATACCTTTTTTTCAATAAATGTATTTCATGGGGGGTCCTCTAGAACAGAGGAGATGGAAGCCATATTACCACAATAGGGTTTCCATATTCCTTCCCCATATAATATGCTGTAGGAAAGCTGTCACACAGCATCTGTTGCACCTGACGGTCTCATCATTTAGCTTCTATCTCTGTGTGCACCCAGCCCTGACAGACTCAATGTGTAATACAGATGACCCTAATAAACTGCAGTTAGTGTATCAATTTTTGGATAAGCAAGAGCTGGTATAATTTCAGTGGTCTAGTTGTTAGTGCAAATATACATCCTTCAAACGTGTTTGGGTTTCTTCTCTGACAATGAATACCTTGCAATGAGCCAAACAGAAAGGAGAGGAAGGCACAGGAAAGTGGTTAAACCACCTTGTAACAGCAAATTGGCCATGGCCCCTCTCCCCCTCCAGCTGTGCCCACCTCCCCTGCAGGATATCGTGGGCTGGGTGAAGGGTGGCTGGATGCCAGCTGAAATGGGCCCCTCATACCGTGGCAGTCACAGGGGCCAGCCTTGCACCAGAAAAAATACATCACCTTCCCTGCCAAGTCAGCAGGGATCAGTCAGTGATTACTTGTGCCCTTGTCACCTGCCCTTTATCACTCCAGAAAGAAATTTTACCAGGTCAGTTGTGATTTACCAGCAAATGAGAAGCCAGTGAGATTGTCTAATGGCACTCTGCCTGAATTAATCTACAGACATTACTTTAAAGAAGTCTTGTATCTTCTGACTTGTGTGCCAAAAATGTGGCTGATCATCAGTTAATTCTCTGGGATAACTTTGGAATACTATCAGGAAAGTTCTGGGTCTCCTGTGATCTGACTTGATGCCACAGGACTTGACTGCACAATTCCCGCTGGCTTTGGTCAAACCCTCATGACCCTGCTGAGCTCAGAGAATCCACAGGCACATCTCTAGTAACCACTAGGACCAGCTGTGTTTTTGACTCTGGCATGTTTTTATGTGCAAATGCACAGAAAGGCCAGAGCCACACAATAGCTGAAGTACACAACCATCCCACTATTTGATTCTGGAGGTCTGAGCCCAAAATTCATTTCCTGTGAACTGCACTTGACTGCCCATCCATCCCCTTGGAGGCCATGAAGTCTGTGTGCCCCAGTATTTCCTGCAGTTACAACCACTGGGCATCCAAGAGCCTGCTGCTAAAGGTAATGGGAAGTAGGAACAATCCCTGTTCTGCTACTAGGGAGCAAATCTATCCCCATGTGTAAAAGATTTCTCACCCATCTGTGTTGGGGGATGCAGATGTTCCCCAAAACTGCTGTAGAAGGCAGGTTTCTCACTAACGTGAGAGCCTGGCAGGCAGAGTGTGTAGCCCCCATGCCAGGAGCACACAAAGAGCTGCTCACTGTACTGAGCAGCTGAACCTGCAGCTCCTGAGTCCTCTCACCATGAGGGGCAGAGGTGGTCAAGCTTCTCATCTGAAAACAGAAAGAGTATCTCCAGCACTGCTCCAGGAAAAATGTAGTGTTGCATATTTCAATATTCAGCTGGAGCTTTTCAGTGCCCCCAGAAAATTGAACTGTGGTGGAGAAAAATTAGTTAAAAGCAGCAACAATTATTCAAAACCTGAGAGAAGGCAGATTGCTTCTTTCCTCTCTCTTTTTCTACTACTCAGAATCCTGAATAGCTTATGAGCTTGTAATAGTGTATAAACTGGTGGCAGACACAGCTGTTAGCACTGTTAGGGCAGCTGCCACTTTGCAAAAGTCCCCATTTGGGGGAGTTAGTGCAGAAACATCTCCCCACCCCAATCTTATAGCTGTCCTGGAAGGTGGAATTGAAATAAGAAAGCAGTCTACACCATTTGTAAAACAAATGTCTGTCTTTGCTGTAGTTCCACTGAGGATTTTATCAATATAGACATTTCCTAAAAGCTACCATACTGCACACTGACATTACAGCATCAACAGAAGTGTCTGCACAGAGTCAGTCTCAGAAGCAGCAGAAGTGGGAACTTGCTTTTGCCAGCCCCTGGGGAGGGAGCTGTTCCATGAATGTTGTACATATAGAAGTTGTTGATAAGCCCTCTTGCAACATCAATGCCTTTCCCATAGGCATTGGAGTAACCACTTCCTTTCTTCTAGTTTGCAGCTGCCTGTTTAACTCAGGATAGAGAGCAGAGATTAAGACCAGCTTAATAGGAGAGAACACCTGGAGCAAAGCCTGTTAGCAGCTCCTGCATCCCCAGGAACAGCTCTGTGAAATGAAAAAGCAGTGGCAAGGTCCGTTCCTTTGACAGGGAACAGTGACATGATCCTAATTGCAATGGGGAATGGAGTGACCCTCCTAGTCTGCTCCACAGAGAGCTTGACCACTATAAATTTTTATTCTTGTGGCATTTTGCTTCCCTGTGCTCGGAAAGTTCTGCATTTTTTGACTTTGTGTCAGCTGATTAATTGGGTATTAGCAATGCTTTGGGTGAAATCCTGGTCCTGCCAAGCAGGAGGGGAATTATGCCAATGAATAAACTCAGAGCTTTAAATTGAATTTCCAAACTTTTACTTTATATATAGCAGACAGTGTGACAGAATCTCAGGGTAATTCACAAATAGGAATGTACTTCCTAATTGTTGCACCCATCTATGGATATGCTAGACATATTTCACATAATTAAAAAAAGAGGAATAATTTTCCTTGGACGTGAAGATTATATGACGATGTGAAATGCAGTGTGGAAAAGTCCTTGGCTACCTTCCGTAGGAAGTATGTGTTATGTTATTTATTTTTCAGGAGTATGAAAACAGAGCCTAGACCAATGAGAGCCAGGGCTGCTGCCTTGGTTTGCACTTGAGTCAGAGCTGGCGAGCACACTGTGAGGACTTGCTCTGTCTAATTTCAGTAGCCAAGCTGATGCACCATACACTTCCTTTGGCAGGGAAGTCACATTTTTCCTGCTCTCCTCTACGTGCAACTGTTCATTTCTGCATCCTCTTTGCCAGCCCTTACCTGAAGAGGCAAGTATGCATGTGGGGACTATGCGTGTTTTAGACTGAAAACAAAAATGACCTTCTTCTGGAAAAGATGTGTTGGTTTTGGTTTTTTTTAACCTGGATTGTTATTGTTATTTTGGTTACAGCATGGCTCCCCAGGCCAGTCCCACTGCCAGGACAGCAAGTTGCGAATGGGGAGCAAAAGAGAGCAGCCAGGAACTGGTTTTGTTGCCTCTTTCTGCCAGAGAAAATGTATCCTGAACTGCCTGCAGGAGGGGAAACACCTCATCACTACCTTCTGCAGAGCAGGGACTGGGGATGAGAAGCTGCATATAGCAAAAGCAGAGATGATGTGGGATAAAACATCCCTACCTTTCCTGAGTACAGAAAATACAGAGTGAGCCTTAGCACTTTCTACCACATTCAGGTATCCCCCAATTACAGCTTCAGGTAATGAAGTCATATACCCCCAGTTTGCTCCCCCCTACCACAATTCACTTTTGTTTATACTTTTTGGGGCCTGAGGTTGTAGGGTGTCCTTGAATCTCAGGCCTAGAGGGATTGTTTTGCCTGACCAAAATGTGAAGACGTTTAACTAACACTCTATATGGAATTTGGAGTTATACAGTAATACAATATAGGATTTGAAAAATATAAAATCTAAAATCCTAAGGCATCAGCAGAGGTGACTGAGAAGCCACTTCAAGGACTGAGAAGAGCACTGATGTTAGCCTGACAGGTTACAAATGAATAATGTCAGTATTCCCAACAAGGCACTGCAAGGGAGACACTGGCCCACATTTGTTTTTTCAGCTTTCCTGATCAGAGCAACAAACACACCACCTGCTAATAAGGTTGGTGGGGCTTTCTCTCCCAGAAAGATGCAGTTGCTCAGGGTGGCATGGAAGGAGTAAAAACAGTCATCAGGGAGCCCTTCAACTCTACTCCCTAGTTAAATACCAGTGATGGAACCTTAAGCACATGCCTAAAGGATAACTTAAGGAATAGGTCCCCATAATATTTGCATTTATTTCTTTAGGCTGAATCTTCTATTAAACTTCGTTGCTCTAAAAGTTACTACTCAGCTAGGCTCCAGAAATGTACACAGTTTCTACTAATTGCCTTCCTTCATTGCTTATTAGAAATAATCACATCTACATTTTCAATCAATGACCTGTGATTTTATTTTGACCAGGTTTCTTCTTTCACCCGAGGATTTCTTTTAGCTGTTGTGTTCCAAGATAGCTTCCCCCTGGAGTTCGAAATTACAGGACTGTTCTTCCAATTACTGTGTGAACTTAGTTTTCTCAAATTCAAAAATGTTTGTACTCGATGAGTTTGACAGGCAAGCAAAACCTGGGGAAAAAAAAAAGGAAAATAAAAAGGAAAAAAAAGTGAAAAAACAGCAAGACAACAGTTTCATAAATTTGGAAAGACGGTTTCTTGCCAGTGTGTTTTTATTAACTGTTATATAGGAAATGAGGCTCAAAGTATTGAAAAGATGGTGGGAGAGCAGGATCAGGTAAACAGATTGCAAAGCCACCCCAGACAAGTTTAAATTGGTCCACTGAAGAATCAGGCTTCACATACCTGAGAATCAATAACCAAGAATCACCACAGGCTATAAAAGTGCTCGCAACTAACCAGTAATAACCAGTAATGACCATTTGACTTCTTTTTTTCTTCCCACCATAAAACACTCTGAAAGAAATAAAGAAAAAAATACTATGAGTTCATGTTGTCGGAAGACTACAAGAGTTTCTGCCTGTCAGACCAGTGCTTTGTTGGCTATCCCTTGATATCCCAGACCTGTTGGCATAAGCAGACTTGCAGGTACTCTCAGAGCAACAAGTACAGGAGATATTGAAGGGCACTGCCACTGACAACTGTATAAACAACACACTTGAAAGTAAAACAGACCTGAGGTGGTTTGGGAGGCAGAAGCCATTGGTGAAATCTGCCTTTCTGTTTGGGTTTTGTTACTATGGTTTTAGGACTAGTTATAGTAGATGGTAATCTAATATCTTTCACAGAAAGTGCTTATTTTCCAGTTAAATCTTCCCTTTGATTTCCTTGTAAACCATCCTCAGCCCTCCCAATCACACCTCAATAATGTTGCATCATGTGCACATTAATCCTTCTTTCTGAACTTACTCCACTGATTTTTAATTTGAAATTAGAAGTGATTATTTTGTTGCTCTGGTTTGTCATTTTTCACCTGAAAAGGATCTATATGAATTTTTTATTTGCTATAAATAACAAAATATATTCTCAGATTGAATAACAGGGTTGTTATTCAATCTTGGAGCTTTTCTGCCATTCACAAAGCCTCAAGTTGTACCCTGGTGGTTCCCCCTGTCAGTAGAAGACCATGATTGAATTCTATCCATGTAGTCAATCAGGGACCACATATTACGTAGGATATTTCTATAAACAACAGGTTTTGAATGCCCTGAAATATAAGGCAGTGATAGAGGAATAGGATGTTAGTCATAATGAAGATGTTTATTTTTTATACATTTAATGAGATTGTGGCATGGCTTGTGGTTTTTCTTTTTTCCTTTTCTTCTTCAGGAAGTAAATCATGACCTGCACATACAGAAATCATATCTTGTAGATAAGGAAATGCTGTTCAGTTCATTATCAAGGAAGGAATTAGCAGAGAAGGGAAGAAAAGAATGAAGAAAAGAGGGAGGGAGAGAGGCAGGGAGGGAGGGAGGAAAAACCAGCAATTGGGATATGAATTAAGCTCTAGTTTTCTCTTACAAAAAATTTCAGTAGAATTACAAACAGGAGGGCCTGAGTTGCCTGTTTGTTGTTCAAGGTGACAAACATTCTTGCACATCTTTGTAGTTTTCTCTAGCTGCTCTGTGTTGAGTGCCCATGTCAGCAGGCAGATTTCAGGAGGACAATGTATGTAATGATGGGCTATCATAGAGGGAACTGGGCACGTGCTGTCAGATATTTCACAGAATCACAGGAAATGCTGAGTTGGCAGGGATCCACAAGGATCATCGAATCCAGCTCCTGGCCCTGCACAGCAACATGCCCAAGAGTCCCAACCATGTGCCTGAGAGCATTGTCCAAATGCTTCTTGAGCTCTGTCAGGCTTGGTGCTGTGACCACTGCCCTGTTGAGCCTGTTCAGTGCCCACCCACCCTCTGGATGAAGAGCTTTTTGCTAAAATC
Organism: Acridotheres tristis; assembly: GCA_037013685.1. Lineage (NCBI taxonomy): Eukaryota > Metazoa > Chordata > Aves > Passeriformes > Sturnidae > Acridotheres > Acridotheres tristis. The sequence goes on along the minus strand of CM072887.1, from coordinate 77,718,837 downwards.
CAAATTAAGCCTCCCTGACACAACTTCAGGCCATTCCCTTGGGTCCTGTCACTGTCAGCACAGAGCAGAGATCAGTGCCTGCCCCTCCTCTTCCCTTCAGGAGGAAGCTGTACCTGCAGTGAGGTCTCCCCTCAGTCTCTTGAAAGCATGAACATGTGCTGTGATGCACAGATGGGTCCATCACTGAAACTTCAAATGCCAGGGTCTTTATAGAGGCGCCTCAATGATTCACACAAGCCACATGGGATTTGATTGGAAAGCCTTCCTTATTTTCATAGTGGCAAAGAAAACTCACAGTTGTGTTGGGATAGGGCTGTTTTTAAGAGATTCACTGAAAGATTGTCAGATGATTCTTTGAAATATAATCTGAGACGTGTCTCTGAGAGCAATCGCACTCTTGGTACGTAGCAATGTAACTTCAATTTGGTATTGTGATATAAAGACACATTACTTTGTTTTTTGTTAGTTTGCCCAGGAAAAAAAATCATACTCTTTCTGTGGCCTTCAGAAGTGACCTGGTCCTTTTTCAGGATATAATAAAGGAAATAATTAAAGTCCTGGGAAAGGTTTGTTATGGAATCGCTGTTTCTCTAGAGCCAGATCAAGTAATAAAGTATTTTACTAGGATACAAAAGACCCTGGTAATTTAAGAGAGGAGCAAACTTTTTTCCAATATAGTTTCAGATTATATCATCTTTCAGGAATCCTTTGTGACTGGTCTTCTATTTAAAGAGAAATAGCCCCAAACTAATAGGATACTTGACCCCCAATTATAAATTGTTCTACTGTCATAGTCAGTACTATTTTTTATTACTGCTCATGTTTTTTTAATTTCTCTTTCAAATAAATCTAGTCTTTCCACTGTTTTCACCAAACATGGGCCAAAAGAATCATTTTTTGATTCCAAATTCCGAAAACCTGATGTCTCAGGAGCTGGTTCCACAAACTCTTCCTCTGCTTTATTTTTAATCTTGGGCTGTGACAACAGCCAAATCTTCTGTTTCCTGGGGTAAGTATCCTCCCTCAATAGATCCCTAGCCTGCAGAGAACTTTCTGTTACTTGCCTGTGTTTATGAAAAGGATTGCAGCAGAGTTTTTGTTTATTTCTAAGCGCTTTGTCAAACCTGTAAGATATGTCCTGAGGCATAGCTCTGCTGTCACATGGATACATGTATTTATTTGTGTGAGATTGCTGACCGTATTTATGAGAGAGGCAGCAAGAATAATGTCACAAGAAGTTTGTGAGAGCTCTTTGCCTGAGGCCACCCATCCCCTGTAGCTCCCTCCCAGTCTCCCACTTACACACATTTTCCATATGGCAACACAGATCCAGGCCTTAAAATAGGTATTTTGGGGAGGGGCTTGCCCTAAATGTTGTGATTTTTCCTAGTTCTTTGGCTTATTTCTTGCAGCATTAACACTTCAAATCATCTGTTTGTTAGATTTTTGAGCCAATGATGATATGAAAGTTGTAATCATGATGTGCCCCTACACCTAACATAGCAGCACAGTCTAAATACCAGCTAGACCAGCTGCAGCTGCTGAATAGGATCAATTCGATGCATCACAGTACTAATATAACAAGTATTGCTTGTGGGCCAGGTAATATTCTATGTAATTCCCTTATTCACCAGCATAATTGTGTGTCCTGCATGATGGACCAGCTACTTCTGTTTTTGCAATACCCATAAAATTTCAAGGAATTTCCAAATGTACAAGGTAGGCATGGACTTTTTTCTCCAAATCTTTATGTTATAAAATAATCATATTCACCTAATTTTACCTATTGTTGCCTTCTTCACCACCAAAAAAAAAGAGATGTATGTTTCTGTTCTCAGGTCTAAAGGGAGGGCTGAACCAAGGCTGTCCCCAAGCATCTGAGGAAATGCTCGTTTTGGATAAATCACACATGGGCTTCCTCAAGAAAGATCAGAGAGTAAATCCTGTGTCCTGTAAACCAATTCTGAACCTGGTCATCACCAAGTCAAGCAGCTCAGAGCATGCTGCCTTTCAAGAGGAAAATTGTAGATTCTCATATTTAGTTATCTTTCCATATAAACCCAAATTTGACTGTTTTAACCCCATCTTCTCACTTCAACCCTTTTAAACTACTTTGGAGGTTTTTTTTTTTTAAGATTAACTCACTAGAGTCTCTGCTATATTACAAAAATACAAGGTGGCATCTCACGCTCCCTACAAAGGGAATTGACAGACTTGTAAAGAATTTTTTTCTGCTGGGCTAAAAATATTGTGGTCTGAGAATTAGTCAACACAGATCTATTATATACCAAGAGTCTGATATTTTATTTTTAAGTTGAATTGGTTCCAGTGGTAGTTAAGGAGGCTCACAGCTATGCAAGAATAGGTCCTAAATCTACTTTGCTTACAGAAATTTTTTTTTGCTTTGGAAAGCTCTGGTTGAATTTTGAAATGACAAGTTCACAGGCTGCATTTGTCAGTCTAATGTCAGCAGTGCTTTGCAGACAAGTCTGTTTCTTGTGTCAGTTTCCTTCAATTGCAATTTCGTCTCCTGTAGCACCACTTGATATTAGCTATAACAAGTAAAGTAGTAGCTGCAGCTGCACCTCATCCTCGTTGTACTTCACAATGGCTCACTTTACCCCTCCAAAGAACCCTCCAAAAGAACCCTCCAAAGCTTTCACATGAAAAAATTTGAGTAAAATGTTTAAAAAAAACAAACACACACACACACCAAGGGAAAAAAAAACAAACAAACAAAAAAAAACCACCAAAAAACCAAAACAAACAAACAAAAAAAATAAACCCACCAAGACTGTTTAAAACCGACCTTATGTTGTTGTACCTTGTCCAAAACTGAGAACAGCCACTAGCTGGCCTGTCAACCAGACCTTTGTTTGGGCTGGGCTGTTCTGGACACTCTGGAGTGCTCCTCTGTTATTTTGGCATGTCAGTATCTTTGATTACACCTCTTTCTTGTCCACAGAAGTTATCTGAGGTGAGGTATTCAAAACTGCTGTTAAGACTGCATATTCCATATTCGTATTCATGTTCACGTTCATGTTCATGTTCATATTCATTGAGCTATGCAGATTTAAATGAACTTATTAACATCTATGTCAGCTGGGAAAAGATCCTTGTGTTACCATCAACATTTCAGAGGTGGCAGAGGTGAAGTCAGAGATGCTAAGACCTGTATTTCTAACACACCTGTCTGAAGTTGCAGAACAAGACACACAACCGGAAGTTTTAAAAACCTTGAGTATAAATGGCAAAATAGTCGGTGTTGCCATTCTGTATCTCCCTTAGTTTCAACAAGCATTTGGATAGCATCTGTGAGATGAAGAACTGTCTCTGCATCTGGCATTTGTTATAAATAATAAAAATACATTTGCATGGGGCTATTAGAATTTATCAAGAAATTTCCCAAATCTCTAAATAAGAAAAATAAAGTCATAGTATTAAACTTTTTAAAGAAACGCAAATATTTCAACAAAAAAGTTTTCAAGAAATTTTTTATTCTCTGGGATAGAATTACTCTGTGGGAACACCACCTTTGTAAAGCCAAGATCCCCTATTTCACCTTGGATGGGGAGATGTCAGGTCAAGTTCCTCATCTGAACTGTTGCCCTATCCTACTAGACTATTAAGCTTCTTTTTAAAATGCCTATTGTTTTATTTTCTCTTCTCTCCCTTGAAAAATTAAAAAAAAAAAAGAAGAAAGATCTCATATTCTTTCTGCACTGGAATGAAAACAAATTTTGAAACCACAACATTTTTCACAAAACAGAATTCTTGTTTTCTGGCCAGCCCTATTACTTATTATTATTGACCTTTCAGGGACTCCAGTTTGAAATTTTTAGCTAAGTTTCAGAGGGAATCAGTGCCAGAGCTACAGTCAGCTCTTCAAAATCCCCAACTGCCCATTCAGCTAGCTCTCTCACACCAAAGATGCCTCCCCTCCCCAGAAACAGCCCAGGAAGAAAAACCACTAATGATCTTCACCCTTGCAAAGAAAACCATCTGAGTTCTGCATTTGGGCAGCAAGAACTTCTTCTGTCCTTTCCCATAATAACCTGCTCAGATATTTTTTAAACAGCTGTAACCGATGCCGTCCTCAATAAAGTAAATGAAAGAGAGGAAAAACACACGCCACGGCACATTTGACAGTCAGACACCTAGAAGAGAAGTTGGTTCAGGCCCCGGGAGACACAGCATCAATGCTCCACTGCTTGAAACTCCCCACTCTGACTGGAGTTGGAAAGTGTCAGGTTTTTTACACCTTTCTCTCAGAAATGCTCCCCTGAGGCGGATGCTGCTGTGATTAACATTAGGGAAGCTCAGGATGAGCATGACATCATTGTGATGTAATTTCTCCTGTCCCTGGGGCTCCCGGGATGCAGAATTTCCACATGCACTGCAGCACCCACAAGCACCTTCTAAGGTAGTGACGCTTTTAAAGCCTGTCTCTCGTCCCCTCACATCCACAGGGCTGGCGTGAGCATCCCAGCCAGATTTACACTCCCTATTTTATTAGCACATCGGGCTGGGACATACCCCCTAGCAGAGATGTATGGAATGTAAGGGACTGTGTTACTTGGCAAAAGAAAATTCTTCTCTGAGAAGCTAAAGATCTGAGGGTTTTTACAGAAAGTACTTTTCCCCCCCTGAAGAAAGGTCAGAATTGAAGCTTTTGGAACAATCTAACATGTTTCCCAGACCTGTCTGACATGCAGTCTTGTTCCCATCTTGCTAACCACTAGTCCTCCTCCACCTCATCCTTTGTTGGAAGCTTAAGAACATCTTGTGCATGTATGCATAGCTAGAAAGATGCTGAAGCCTTCAAAATATCTGTTGACTTGGAAAGGAAAAGGGCAGGCAGTGCTTTTTTACTTGGATCCTCTCTGTAACGAGGACATTTGATTAAAATGTTCTTGGCACCTCCCTTTTATTCCATCCAACAAATAAAGTCTCTTTGAAAAAGCGTCGTTTTCCTGTATCAAAACTCAGCATCTTTTAGAGAAAGCTTCGCTCCAGCAAAAATGTGTCAGGATAATGAAGAACACTAAGGATTGAGTGAACAGTGAAATTAGGGGTCATGCCCATTCCTGATGCAAGTTAATTACCTGTACCAACAGTCAGGGGCTGAATTCAACCTCTTAAAACATATAGGACTAGATCATTCTTGGGCAAGAGCCCAGAAAATTTCTGCCCTGCCAACTGAGAGCAAAATCAGAGTATGATCGTGTTCTTACTGTGTATACCTAAGCATCTGGTGAAAAATACTTGGGGCCCTCTTGAGCTAGCCCCGGGGAAGACAGACTTGGGTTTTTTAAAACTTTTAAGGGAAGTATTTTGTGAACAACAGCAACAATAAAAAAAAACAACTAGAGACCCTCCCTGCAGACACTCTCAAGGAAACTGAATCCTGGGCATTCAGAACCAAATAAGATCATGTGTACGTGGCCAGAACTCCACTGGTGTCCATCATTTACCTTGGGTCTGACTGTGTAGGATCCTTGCATGTAAATGTGGGGCTCAAGACCTGGATGATTTTAAGAGATTTGCCACTTCTGTAAATGATATAGTCCATAAGAGAGATTTCTTCTTTCTAACAGAGTGGCTTTCATAGCAAAGGACTACTTTTGCTGTGTCATGCTTTTTAGTCAACTCAGAGAAGATACTACATGTCTGGCTAATATTTGGCATGTCCCCCTTGCAAAAGAAAGGTAATTCCCTGTGACTCACCATAGCTGTTTAGAAAACACAAAACATTTGTCTTTAGAAAAGACAAAACATTTCATTGAGTAATGGTCTGTTAAAAAGACTTATCCTCTGGAGAATAGCTTTTCCATAAAGAGAAGGTGGCCACTGGAGAGGAAAAGTAGGAGGAGAGGTGCTGAGCACTGTCAGATGTTGAAACCACACACTGGTTATAAATCACAGAGATATCCTTGGCTGTGATGAGGCTTGGACTCAGAACAATTCCCAACAAGGGGTTCTAGATGCATGTTATTTCAGGATCTTATCTTGATGAATGGATGATGGCACTTCAGTGGATATTGCATTAGCCATTCTGCACTTTTACTGCTAATTGGCTGTAGGGTGAAGACAAATTGTCTCCTTTCCCCTCTGAACAGTGTCAAGATTAAACAGTGAAAGGACATGGAAAGAATAATTGCTTAAGGCTCTGGCGTGATGTTTTCTCCTGTACAAACATACAATTAGGCTGTCTTAACCTCCCAATGTAGCAATAAACACCACTTCACAAACTAATTTACAGGCAAAAGTCAGAGACGGGGCTGGAGCTGTGCTCTGCAAGGCGAGGGCCCTGTCATTCAGCCAAAGGGGCAGTTCCACTAATTTAAGCCAGCAAAAATCTTTGTATGCTTTCCTCCAACTCAAATGAGACTGAAATAAAGTCTATACATTTGAATCATTGAGCAAACTAGCTAATAAAAACTATTTTTCTGACTGGTCATAAAAAAAGAATGTAATTGGTCATACTCAAGAAACTACCCAGAACAGGGAAGCAAGGGGAGCAAGGTCTTAATAATATTGACTTTTCTAACGCTTTGACATTTTTCTGCCTCCATCACTATCTGTCAGCCAGTAACACATATGGACAGGAGCTGCCTGCATGCATTTCTTCAGCCAGGCTGATGGCAGGCCCAGGCTTGCACGAGAGACTGCACTTTTCATGTACCCCACACTGCCCTCCTCTCACTGAGGGGTCACTCAAACTATATTCAAAGACAGGACCAGCTTTCATTTCCTAAATGCAAAGAGCAGTACAAACTGTGGAATATGAATGGACAAACTGTGGCATGGGTTCAGAAGGAAAGGAACTCTCTGGGCTGGATGGGGTTACACATCCATCCCTGTGTCACACTGGGCACCTCTTGCAGTTGCAGGCACTGCCTTGCCCATATGGCCACTGAGCCACATATAACTCAGTAAAGGACAGAATTCTTAAAGAGGTCTTACAAGTTTCCTGGACCCCAAAGCTTTCTGCTTGGTTTTACCTGACTTAGGTGAAAAGAGTCCCAAAGCCACCACAGCTTGAGCAAGCTGCTCCAGTCTCCTGTATAAACCTGGTGCTAAGACACAGGCATTGCCTAAAATCCGTGTCATGTTGTTTTTCCAGTTAATTCTGTTTGAAAGAGTGAAGTTGGATTATCTAGCAAGTTAGGAGTTACTTTATTTGGCAATGCTGGCCCATCTGGGCTACATCAAATCTGCTACACCAAGAAATCCACTATGCAAATTTTGAAAATGTAAATAATCCCAGTTATTGCCTGTGAGCCCTGTGGCACAGATTTTCTGTGAACCTGACTGGAATCAGTGTCACTGGTTATGCTGGAACGAATGCAGTGCATCCAATCCTTTGGATTCTGACTTGAGTGTGTTCTAGTTTCAGGTTTCAGTCCCTATCTCAGGTAGCAGATGGAGCTCCCCTCATCCCTACTGCATCTCCATGGTTGGATTCCACCAAGACCCCAGGTGGAGCTGAGGTTCTTCTCCAATCACCTCTGGGTCACAACAGACTTCTGGGATGGTGTGTGGGCAGATGAGCATCCCCTTCCCGGAACTGGTACTTCTGGCCATTAGCATTCATTTCTCCAGAATCCTTCAGCCTAAGGGGGGAAGAACCTAAAGAATTTAGCTTCCTGTGAAGTTGGAAAAGTGGCTGGACTAAATTTTTTAGGTCTTAGGTTCTCTATTTAGGAGAAATGAATCATGCACTCCATAAAGAATCAACACAAAAATATTTCCTTCCTCAAGGGGATCCGCTCACTGGCTTAGGCAATGTGCATCACATGCTATTCACCACATTCATCACTGACTATTCACTGCAGTATCATCTCTTTTTTCATTTACTCAGCCTGCACGATAGGTGTTTTCACTTTCCATGACAAGTCAGGACAATCAATAGTTTTGCCATTTGCAAAGCCGTAAAGTACTGACCTTTGTCAGCTCTCTTTGTGTCAACTTCACAAAAGCATGGGAAGCTTTATTTCTTTCATTTATTTCCTCCCATAAGCTGTCAGTGTGGCCCACTGTCCATTGTCTTTTCCAATGTGTCCCCTAAGGGTAAATATGACTCCAGATGAAAATAACATTTTGCTGAGGCTCCAAACTAGCCCTTTCTGTAAGACTGTGCCTGGTTTTCTCAGAAACAGTACCACTTTATTCAGTAAAGCTTTATTCTTTGAAAAGCAACAGAACCTCTGTATTTGCAAAGGTGAGCCAGCTCTAGCTGTGCTGCTAAGAAACTACAGTCTTTCCATTCTTCCACAGCCTCCAACAGTATAACAAATAATAAGGTTACCTGAGGGTATGCAGCTTAGTGTGCAAAAAAACCCCTAATCAGATATCTTTATTTCCCATAAACACTTACAGCTGCAGCTTCTCTGCCAAAAATAAAGGGTGGTTTTTCCAATGGGGTTGCTAAATTCAGCATCTCACTGGGAAATTTCAATGGAAAGGAGGGTAAAAGAGCATATGACTAATGAAGACAAATCCCAGGAGGAGAGAAAGACCCATCTCAAAGTAAAAGCTACCTGTGCTACTCTGAATTGGGGTTTTACCATTGAGTAAGCAAGCACTCATCCAGCAGCAAAGGCATAAGCTAAGAACAAATTTGTTTCCAAGATTTATAAAACTGATGCAGAGGTCTTTTTCTCTGTAATGTGAGTAAAGGTCATAGGTGATATCACATCATCAAGGTGGGACAGGCTAAATTACTGATTTTCTCTTTTAAAGACAGCTCACATATTCTGGGAATTGCTGTTCATTATCAGGTTCCTGGGACTGCAGAGATTCACCCAAATCACACTTGTGAGGGGTTTCAAGCTTTCATCTCTATTTGTGATAATCAGACATGTATTTTCTGTCTGTTCTCATAGCAAAAGCCTCCTGGTGGGAGTCTGTATGAAAGGAGTATTTCAGCTCTGCAGGTAAGCTATGTGAGGACACAGGCAGCCAGAGAGAGCTGAGAGCTGTAAGACCTCTGGGGGGACAGCCCAGTCACTTTTATCCCTGGTGCAGGTGCTGGACATACAGTCTTTCTGAAGAATAGAGCAATTTCCAAAGGGAAACCACAAAGAGACTCAACTCCCTTGTCTTCCTCCTGCACCCATCTCACCCACCCAAATATCAATCATCTGGATGAAGCCATAATGCATTTGCCTATATAAAATCACTGACTTGGAGGGCCTGCAGATTCTTTGGGGTCCTATGCTGAGCTGCTATGGGAGATCCAGTCACTCAGCTTCCACTGTCTTCCCAGGCTTTGAATTTGGGGGAACTGCATCTTATTCTGGGAATCTGCTTTGCCTGGAAGCACGTGCCCTCAGTCCCAGCAGGGCCAGCAAGCTGTTCACAGCCCACAGTTTCAAAAGCATATGGGCCAAAAGTCAATGAGAATTTTTTCCTGAGTAATAAGACTGGGTTATCCAATATCAACATGCAGCTATTTCTGCAAATGTGTGACAACATGCCACAAACCTACAGAGCAGTCTTCCCAAGAAATGCCACCAATGCATTAGGCTGTCTGCCATGATATTCTGGGCTTATGAACAGCAGCAAGGCAGCCTGGGATCAAGTCAAGAGCTGAAGCAAAAGCAGGGGTGTTCCTGAGAGAGGCATTATTCTCCAAATTAAAACCCTGATATTTTATACTATGGAAGTCAGTCTTGGAAAATTGAGGATTCATCAAGGTAAGGAACAATTTAATAGTTTAATTATGAGCCCTTTAATGTCTTTTCATAATCAGTTAATAAATACCTTAACAATAAAATTGAATTTAAGCTTTTAATAGGCTGTGTTGGATTGAACCTAAACAAAAGAATTAGCAGCTCCAGGCATTGTGCAATAACTTCTCACTGCTTGGTGCCAGGAGAAACAAAGCATTTCAAGTACATTTTTTTGTACCTCACTATAATAAACGCTTGTAATATTCCCCAATTTCTGGAGTGTAAGATGCAGATCTTATTTATCACAGTATGTGACACATCTGGCACATGGATCAGGAAACAACTGTTTTACTTCATTTCTGTCATCACCTTCCAACAGATTTCTTTCACATTCCAATTTGGACGAGAGAACTTGGACTTTCTCTCCATAAGTTCTCCATTAACAGTTTCACAGCAACGAGCACTATTGGTTCGTTCTCCTTCCACAGCAATTAGTTACACCAAGCTGCATATTTTGACTTTTACTACAAGCGAACATGTAAAATGGCTGGTATTTACTCCTATCTGCTCCCAGCGCCTCGGAGGCAGGCTGAGCAGAGATGTTTGCTGACTGTCATTGCCTCTCTCTGGTGCCTCTTTCAAGTGGCATCGCCGCCTGGGTGCGCCTTGCCGTTTTCTGTCACTGTTCTGAGCGTGTGTTTTATTTACAGTGGGGCTTTTGTTGTGTCACTGAGCGCCTTTCCCCGCTGAAGGGAGAGCTCTGTCTTCTGCTCGAGCAGGGGCGGGCGTATCAAACTCGCCGAGATGGGAGCTTTGCAAGCTGCACAAACGACTGCGCACTAATAAAGCTTGAAAAGCTTGAATTACACTGGAACCCACAAAAATTTTCAAATTAAAATTCCATATTTAGAGGCCCCCTGTGGGCCGTGATTTTATTTAGTTTAATCCCCTCTTGAGGCCAATTAGGTAGACACTCTTCTGCACATGCACACGCTAACACAAAAAAATAAATATATAAGACTAGTTAAAAAGGAGAGGGTAGTATATCACTCATCCATTCAAAGACTGAAATTCTTTTCCCTTCTGTTGTCCCTGAAAATAGCATGGCTGTCAGAAATCAATAAAAGTACATGCAAACAGTACTCATTTTTTATTTCTAGGCTGTGCTTTAACTTTCCCTTGCTTCTTTCTACAACATCTAGTAAATTTTCACTGTCGCATACTGTTTCGCCAAATGCATAATAAATGCAAAACCTCCAGTGTTACTGGCAGAGAAGGGCTGGATGCCTTGTTTCTTAGCCTGGAAAGTAAAGAGGTGCTGTGAAAATAAATTCCTCAGGCAACTGATTGAAATTTATCATCACTGCATAAAGTGCATGCAGAGAGTGGGATAAGGATGCACTCCACTCTCCCTAGCTGAATCCCATTAAGTTCAACAGGTTTGTTCCAGCAGAAAGCCCAAAGAAAAATCTGACTGCACATGCACAGATTGAATTCACCCATCCCCACAATTTTTTAGGGTTTTTTTGTATAAACAGTTGGGAAGCATCTCCAGCTTTCTCTCTGTCAACCTTCGCATCTGAAGTGCAAACTTTGTCTTCTTTGTACCAAGTGGCAGACACCACATGCCCCATGTGAAAAAGGAGTTAATAAAATGCATGCGGAAAGTATAAAAGAAGGTCAGAGGTGATGTTTAGGTAATGAGGATTTCTCCAAGTGGGGAAAACAAAAGAACAAAGTTGTTATAACTGTTACAGCTGTCTACAGCAAGGGAAAATAACAACTTGTGCTTTCACTAACAAAGTAGGTTCAGAGTCCAAAATTATACATTCTTTGATCTTTGTCAGATATTTAGCAATGAAACCACCTTTCCTGGAGGTAACACACTTGTGTTGAAATGCTTGCAGGAGAAGGTCTGTCCTGCCTGCATGAAACAGCCACTACAGTGTGCTCTGGATTGAGCAGCCTCCTGGCATGGGTGGAGGGCTCAGGGCAAACATGAGCTATGGCTAGGAGCTGCTGGCTTCCACCATGCTACAGGGAAAGCAACCCCTGGTATGGAAAAGGAAAAGGCAGTTCGTGAAATCCAGCAGCTCAACTGAATTTTCAGGATAAGCATCTTTGTGATTATCCAAGGGACTGTGTGGAGTCTGTGCTCAGATATAGCAGCTTAAATCTTCGAGAACAACATAATGAAAGCAAGAGTTAAGGAAATGTGCCTGAAATGAATGCAATTTTATGGCACTTGAAAAGAGATTAGGGCAAAAAGTCTATTTTGTTTTACAGGGGCTCTCATCCTGTGCTCATTGCTACAGCGTTGGAGCAGCATTTCACCGCTCCCACATGTTGATTATTCTCTCATCTGCCACACAGGGGCAATGCATCTGCAACAACTGTCATGTCTGGGGAGGCTCCCACTTTGCCCTTTTAGAGAGATTGCACAGAGACATGGAGGGGAGCACTTCTGCCTTCATGCTTGGTTTGGGATTTATGTTCGAGAAAGGTGCAAAAAAAGAAAGTTCATTAAACAAAAACAATAAACAACAAAACCAAAACAAAAACTCAAAACCAATGCAACAAACAAAAAAAACACTGAAGCAAATTCAACTTTTTCTTCCAGACCGAGGCTAAAGCTGCATAGGAGAATCCTTATTCAATATATACATCAAGTAAAAAACCTCACTTAAGGGGAATCATCTAAAAAGAATAAGGTTGTCATAACTTTGCAGATACTTTAAAGCATTCAGCAGACATACAAAGAAAATGTATATACCCGTCTCTGGATCTGATTCAAAGTCTGGGAAAAGATGTCTGTTAGGTTCAAACTGAGATATGGGCCAACTGAAAGAAGAAATTTTGCTGCAAAAAATGGCATTTGAGAACTCGGTCACTGCAGTGTAGCACAATTTTACCCTGGTCTTTCAGCAAGCCATCTTTGCAAACTGCAAGACGGAGGAGGAAAGGGTGGAAAAGGCTAAAATGCCCCACACACACATACACCTCAAACCAGGGAGAAAATCATTGACTGAATTGTCAATCTTCTCCTTTCCCCCCTCACAGAGCCAGCATCTGCCTCCCATCAGACACCTCCATGTGCACAGGGTTGGGTCTGGGGCAGTCCCCAAGCTCAGTTCATGGGCTGAAAGAGGTAGATGCTGCTGTGGTGATATCAGTCAACAAATGCCACTATACCTGCACCAGATGAACAAGTTTCTTTAGATACTTGAGAGAAATTACACAACCCCTGTCTTTGTTTATTTTCTCTATATGGGCATAAAGCACACACAATATCAGGAGCGTTAAACCCATCCAGCATAACTTTATGGCAACAATGCAATTTTATTTTATTCAAAAACACAGCAGACCTCACACTGCCTGTTAGGACTGCAAGAACTCAAGATTGCAATTTACAGCCAAACGCTGGCTGGTGTGAAGGTCTGCCAGGGTGCCTGGAGTGCTGCATGGACACAGAGCTGCCACCCCTCTTGTGCTAATGGCAAGACTGGAACACAGCTTATTTGCCTGATGTTTTCTGAGGGGCATCTAAAGAGGACTGCAAAAGCAGTCTGTAGGACAACTAACTAGAAAAAATGTTCCATCTGTAAGTTAGGGTGGCAGATATTTATTTTGTCCCACAGAAAATGCACACACTAAGTCCTTACCCATCCCCCTCCCATGGAGAAATGAGCAGGAAGCTGCATGCTGAAATTCATTGAGTTTCCTCTACCCTGCATGTGTTATTCCCCTGTAGGGGAGAATGGGGCCCTTTATACCTCCATAGCTCTGGGCTCTTTGAGTAATGAAGGGAACACATTTATTGGTACAAGGTTTGGTGTTTATTGATGCTACCCATTTTTCACCAGATTTAGCACTCTGTGGGGAAGGCACATGGACTTTCCAAAACACATTTTATAATCAAGCCATTTCAAGGTTTATGTGGTATAATACGTTTAACTGTTAAATTGTAAATAAAAGTCACTGCCCAATATTAAGCTTCCTTCAAGACATTACAGTCAGCTACATCTTTAATTATCTGATTTATAAGCAACCCTGTTGCATGTGTTACAAGCACGTGCTATTTGCCTGACAGATGTAGCATGCAAAGTTATCCTTCTAGAAGAGTTTATGGGCTTAACACACCTCTGCCTCACTGTCCTGACAAAGGGATGCCCTCAGCTGCAGGGATGTGCTGTGTCCCCACGCCCTCCCCAGCTGCTGCACTCCCTCTTGGGGCAGCACAGACCCCAAGGAAAACCCAAGCACAGGGTATTTACTCCCAGAGAGCAGCCGGGAATACAGCACAGCTTCAGATACATGGCGGGAAGGTGTTCCAGGAGGCAGAACTACATGCGTGTGCACAAAAGTGTACCCCACCCCACACCAGACATTTCCCAGACTGTACTCCTGATATAAATCAGTGGGGAATTACCTTGCTGTGTGTAAAAATGCTGTGCTGTAGTTTGTCAGAGGAGACCCTGCTGCCCATGGCCCAGCAGGGTGCCCCCACACACCCAGCAGAGCTCCCCAGCTCTCCTTGAGGCTATGCAGAGGGATCCATCCAACGAGGCATGAGCAGTGTTAACCATTCCCAAAATCCCATATTGATTTAGCAGTCTGGCCCTGGCAAACACTGCTAGCACAAGGCAGGCTTACAGGAGCTAATGCTCTGCCCTCATCTGCCTATTGCCTGCCAGCTTGGCACTGCCAAGTCAGGGACTCCAGCTATTAATTAATGTGTTATTAATTTTCCACCAAAAAGCAAACCCTCTAACGAAGGAATAAATTAATGAAAACATACCATCTCAGACTAAGGCTGAGAAACAGGTATCCTTTGAGTGTTAGCTAGTAAATCAGAAATTCCCAAAGATGATGAAATAGCTCTTTTTTTTTCCTGACAGCACACCCAGATCACGCTTCTCATGGCAAGACAGAAACCCGCAGTGGGAAGCTCTCCTTTGCAAAGATTCATTTGCTATCTGGTATCGATGTGCTACTTAATTTATATATCCACAGAGGAATGAGAACCTGAAGACAGTACAAACTTCATTCTGCACAGGTTCTTTTGAAGAAAAGGGCTTTAGCTCCTCTTCTTCCTTGTAACTATTTCTGAAAATGGACATCCCTGTCATGTTCTCACTGTATTGTCATGGTACAAAAAAATCCAGGTCAGTTTAAACCTGACAGCTTGTCAATAGGTTTGCACAATAGGACTTATTCTCCAGCCCATTCCTGTTGTTCACTTTGTTAGTTCAAAATCTGCAGATGTTCATTTGAAGAAATAAATTAAAAAACTTGCTTGTACACATGGTCTGTAGTCCTTATTCTTACTTTTAAAATCAAAACCCCAATCAATTTAATGGAAAAGTGTTAAGGGGACAACCCATAGAGAATGGGCTATATTTTCCCCCTTTTTTAAACCATTTTAGTGTTGTTCAGAGATTACAAATCCATGCATGTGAAGCTTACAGCACAGTACAAAGGATCCTGTAAAATGAGGAAAAAGATCCTGTAAAACAGTTGAAGATGTCTGAGAATAGAGGATGGAGATTTCCACTAAGGCTGTGTCCTCCACAACATTCATAGAGAGTTTAGTCTCATGCTGTTATTTGGGGCAGTATGTTTTCCCCTAACCACCCAGACAGAATTGGCTTCTCTCCTTTTCTCATCTGGGAGCAAGGGCAGGTGTAACAATAAGAGTTGTCTCTGTCAGGACTGATTAACCCCTTGGTGAGAAGAAAACACGAAAGATGCCTACTCTTTCCCCATTGCAGGAACTGGAAGTTGGTAAGATCAAGGGATACATCAGTAAGATCAAGGGATGCATCCTTTCTCCTATCTTCTTACCCTTCATCCAGATAAAAGGGTCTAGACTTCAAGTTGGTTGAAAAATCATACCACTGCAGGAGCCTGGCTATCACCCAAGTATGAGCTCTTAATCATGTGAATCATGCATCAGAACTCGTGGAGCTTGCAAAGGCAAAGATCTCTGCAGCTTTCATTTTTCCCTGTGCTCAGTGACCATGCAAGTGGTGGCCATCTGGCCTCGAAACAATGCTGCTGTAGAAAAGCAACCTGTAAACAGCATATTATATTTCTTGCAAACTACAATTCAACAAACAGAAGATGCAACTCGATACAGAACTAAGCAGCAGGTGGACAGCCAAGAACATGGATACTGTAATATAATTCTTTGTATTGTTGACATCACAAAATCATGCATTGATCTTGTACACTTTGGTATCTTTACATGTTCAGGATGTCAGTAATCTTGGGTGCTGGGCAGAGGGCATCACTCTTATTCCTGCATGCCTGAAATCTCTGGATGGTGAGGACTCAGAGAGCAGGAACCCAAGGAGAAATCTCACAGTCATATGAATTAGTGGCTCCCATTTGCCTCTTTTCTGCCAGCAGTATATTAAACCTCTGACCACAAACAAAATGTCTTAAGAATTTTATTTTTTTTTATTGTCCACCCTCCTCTTGGTCTCCAATGATCATTATTAATTGAAAGTCCAACATATGTTTGCATTAAAATCTATCAGGAGATGGTATGATCTCCACCCATCTTCAGTGGGATTTCATGACTATTTATCGCCATGAATCTGCTCCCATTTCAGTGAGAGGTAGTTTTTCATTTACTTGAGCAAGAACAATGTTAGGTTTATACTGAGAGCTTTAAGAGAGAAAAAAATAGCTGATTACAACAGGCTCCAGACAATAATAGTATCACTTTCTTATATTCAGAGCAGTAAAGCAAATATAAAATAAGCAACAAAAAACTGACAAAAAAAGGGAGTTCATTCTAAGTTCAGTTCATTAAGAGTTACAGTTTGATACTGTTGATTTCCCCTGAGTTCAATAAAGACAAGCTCACACAAAAAATTCCCCAACAAAACAAAAACAAAACAAAACCAAACCATAGCTATCATTTTCCAAAATACATTAATGGAGAAAGGTAATAATGTGATCTGACTTTATCTAATCAGTGAATAGCCCCAATAATACAACTTCATCTCCTGAAGTCATCAAGCTGCTGACAATCATAATGTTATACGTAAAACTTCACGATGCTGCAGTGATGAAAACCCCCACACACACACTTAGCACACTTGAGGAGTGGTTACTGTCAGAGATCAAATTTCCTACATGGAAATTCCTACATGCAAGATGAGGCTCAGAGTTTCTGCTGTACTCCATGGAGATGCTAGTACAATTGGAGAAGCCTCAGCAGTGATTAATCTCATCCTTATCTTGGCACTGAAAGATCAGTCCCATTGTCTAACATCACTTGAGATGCTGCAGGGTATCCAAGACACCCCCCTGGGACTGGCAGATGTGACATGGGAACCTGGGGATAACCATGTCTGTCTTAAGCAGAATCTGAAAGCTGACAGGATATCTGTGGGCAATTCAAACACCACTAAGTGCCTAAACTTAACCAGCAAACCCCCTTTGCTGACCCCGTGAGAACACCTCCCAGTAAATGATCAAGTTAAGGTGTCTTGTTCTTGAACTTTATTCCACCAGAGTCACATGGAAACACCACAGGTCAAAAAGTAAATAACCCTAGCAATACCCTCTTTCTGAATGCATAATAAGGTCCTTCCCTTCATCAGGCTGTAGTTAAACAAGAAAAACAATCCAGATGCTATAGTATTTGCAGCCAGTGTCTTGTCCCAGTCATAAAAAAGCTTCAGCAGACCCTGCTCTTCACAATCTGCACTAAATGCTTATTATTTGGGGAGTAAAAAATAAATTGATATAGCAGGAAAAAAATTTGATAAAGCTGAAAAAAAAAACCCTCCAGTTTCAGCAAAATCTTTGATACTCTCTACTTCTATCAGCAATCTGAGTCCACCTCATGCCTCTGACCATAGGTTCTTAATACCTTAGTGAAAAGAGCAGAATATCTCAGTTCAGTTTCCAAAAGATTAATATAAACATAATCTATGGGCACTCTTGGTGGCAGATGCTAAATACAATTTGGCTTTATATGGGAATTTGGGAAAATTACTCCTGCTTCTACTATCTCTCCTCCCTTCAAACCAAATTGGAAGTAGATTGCAGAGATACTTCTGCCATTCCACACACAAAGGACTGGCACGTCTCATCATAGCATAACACTGAAGAATATGTTGAATTTAAAAATAAAATGGGTGTCCATAGGGTTTGAAAGATATCCTTGTAAATAGTGTTGCATATAGTCAATAGAACCCACCTTTGGCACATGAAGCCCTTGAGTGGGCAAGTGGTTGGAGGCTGGGATGTGCTTCTGAGAAGTGTCACATAGGCTTCACCTGACATGCTCAACTCCAGGTACCTGGTTTTGGCCTTGCTCAAAAGCTTAGGGATGCTTTTTGTATTTCATATTCATGTACACATGTGAGAGCCTGACACAATACTGAAACATGAATGAAAATGCAAGGCTGTCTCAAGGAATAGAGTGAGGATTACTAGACCAAAGCTGTCAATATGTTTGAAAAAAAGACACCCACATTTGGAGAAAATACGTGTTTTACATAAACAGTTCATCTAAAATATACCATGAGCCAGTACTTAAAGACAATCATTGAAATGTGCAAGATTTCTTTCCTAGAAATGGAAAATTATCTTTAAAGAAATATCCATATGCATGACAAAATTTTTGTAAATCTGGTAAGCATATATTACATTGCAGAAGACAAAGACTATCTGCAAACTAAACCTATTCATCTTTAAATTTAATCACTAGCCTAAGGAATCCATGCAGAATCAGATGTAAATTTAGCGGTGGTATGGATGGCATGAGTGAAATATGTTCACAAGTGACGTCTTGGATATACTCTGACATGAACTAAAATTTAATATATTATGGAGGAGAAAGTTTCTTGCACTTTAGCAACCTGATCCAAGCCCTGAAGACAAAAGAAATATTCCTCTTCACTTGTGTGAATGCTGGACCAGATTGATACAGAGAAAATAACAGCCCATATGTTTCTGATTCCACTGGTCTTTTGGTGGTGAAGAACAGACACTTCTTTGACTAAGGAAGTACTAGGACTCTCAAAGAGACCAATCCCTGATTTACTCCATTCTGGAAGGAGAGTGTGACCTGCCCTTGAGTGCATGCTTTTTTAACTCCTTAACACATGGTAGTAAGTAAATCCTGCAGAAAAGCTGCTGAACTTGCACATGCAGTAACTTCTAAAATAAACTCCATGGCTGCCAAAAAGTGTATGAGAAGTCAGAAATAACTTACAATATGGCAGGTGTTACAGTGCAATAAGGGCATATCTTAGGTACATTATAAAAGACAGACTGAAGTGGTTCCAGGATCTAAGAGTTATTACGATACAGACTGTGTGGTTGCTATTTAGATTAAATTCCTCCTACCATGTCTTCAAACCAATTTCTCCCCTTTATTTGCTCCATTCACCACATTTAGATGCCACCATCCTGGATTGCCTTCTCAGTAAAGGAAATCCCCACTTCTCAGCATGAAACTTAAAAAGCTCTCAGTCTTAGGAGGAGAGCTGCTGAGCTTACATCCTACAGCCAGGTAACCTAAGCTGTGTGGAAATACAAACTTCAAGCCTCCAGAGTGGGCCAAGCTCAGGACCTAAGCCAGCACCATTAATACCTCAAGCAGCAGACAGAACCAGTCAGTGGGGAAATAGGAAGTCAAGGATGTGGGGAACATTGCCAAAGCACCAAAGAATTTGTGTGCATTAAAGCACCACTCTTGGAAAAGAGATGTTCACATTAGTTCTGCACATGCCAGTACATCTCCATGACAATGTTGATCCAGGAGATGCTGACTTTGTCCTGCGAGCAGGATGCTGCCTCTCAGTTAACCAGACCTGTCTCCAGTAGGGTGCTGCCCCATTAGTCTAAGGCACCTTGTTTCCCAGCGCGCTGCAGCATCACTCCTGTGCAGCAACAGACTCCACCAAGCTGGCATGTCTCAGTACCTGTGGAAAGCACATCTCTAGGTAGGGCATATGCTCTGCAATCCTAAAAATCCAGGTCTTGGGGGAACTCTTGAGTCAATTCAGAGGGACTTCACAGTTCTAAGAATTTGACTTTTTAGCCCTTTTGAAAAATCTCACACTAGATCTTACAAAACTGGCAGTATTCACAGGAGTATAAATTAGGACTTCAAAAATAATTCCTCCAAGAAATAAACCCCAACCTTTCATCAAGCCAAGGCTCCATCCTGCACGAGCAAAATCAAGACCACTTTTCCTCATCTCTAATGTAAAACAAGAAGAGATTTGGAAAGAGCTGCAGGCAGGATTTTGCTTCACAGGAGGAAACCCAAGATGGTGCCTGCAAAGTGACAAATTCCTGCTTGTGCTGTTTAATTTCTGCTGAACCAAATGAGGCTATTTAACAAGCCTGGCATTAACATAAGGTGGCCTCTTGCACCCAGATGGCCATGTTTTTTGGATCAGTAGCACAGGTATCATGAGAAACACTCTTCAGTTTCCATAGAAGGCAGCAAGAATATGCAGTGATAAAGCAAAAGTTTTCTTCTTAAACATGAAGCTAGTCTCCAATTTATATAATTTTTTTTTCCACTTGTTGCTAGCAAAACTGTAGCCCTTACTCAAAGGTTTGTTGCTTTGGTTTGTTTTATTTCTCAAGGAAACAGAACTGTTTCCTCTCCCACCACACCCCCAAATGAATGCAAGGTGGTCACTCTACAGGTCTTGTCTGAGGAGGAAGACTCTTTATTGAAGCAGCTAAGGTTGTCATTCCTTCTATGGTCATTCCTTTAGAAGGTCATTCCTTCCTTTTCTCTCCTCCTTGCTGGAGACTATTCCTTATTGGCACCTTTCTTCTATCAGAGACCTGTTCTGTTTGACCTCTCCTCACACTTTTTTCAGGTTGGATTGCAGCACATCACATGACAGCTGAACCACAGAGCAGAGACACAACTAGCACTGCAGGGTGGCTCCATTCTCATCCACCTTTTCAGCTTCATTTGGTTTGTGATAAGTGGCCATTGACTCCCTAACAGAGAGATGGACTCTCTTATGCTCCCTCTGCCCTACTCCCCTTTCTTAAAATCCTCCACTGTGCCAAAAAAAACCCCAGACTCTGAAAGGTATTTGGAAGCTTTTTGATTTCAACGTTTTTAAAGGTGTCAGGCTGGGACTTTCCCCAAAAATAGCAATAGTTAAGTTAGCTAGCTATCATGTTTTAAATGTTTGTTATATTTTTTAAGAGGTTTTTTCCTTTCTTATGAAATGTGCCAGAAACATGGGGTTTCTGTTCTATACAGTGCTTCCCCTCACTTTTATTGTCCTGTTTTTAGTAGGAAGAGTGGTTTAGGAAGACAAAAAAGGGACAGAGCAAATATTAGCACAAATCAGGGACAATTTCCTTGTTCTTCCCTTGAAAAAAAAGAAGTCTCATTTGTTTCAGACTTTCTGTAATGGATATCTAAAAGATCCTAAGTCCCATTCCAGCTAAGAAACAGATATATCTCAAAGTGTGACAACCTGTTCAACTTGTGGGACTTTATCTTTAGACACTAGAAGAAAAGTGTTTGCCCTGTGCCTGCAAGCAGCTGCATACAGATGGCAATGCACTGAACTCACCCAGGAGAGTCTGAACTGCAAAGCAAACAGTAAATCCATTTGGGAGTAGAAACACTTTTATTTTTTTTCATTTTTTTTCTTTTTTTTTTTTTTTTTTCTTTTTTTATTTAATTCCGTCTAATTTTCACTCATCCTGGGGAATTTTTGCCCTTAGTGAGCTTCACAAGTCAAATCAGGAAGCAGGACACTGCTTATTTTTCAACTCCAAGTGATGAAGGGTGGAGAAAGGATTTGTCATCGCACTAAGTTCTGGGAAAGGCTTTGTGTCCCAAACATTGTAGTCAGTGGAGAGAGATGGCAACTCCCATCTCAAATTGCAGGTATGTGAAAGCACTCTTTGGAAAAGCTCTTTTCTCTCCCCATGACTTTGGAAACAACACAGGTGATGAAGACAGATATAGATAGACAACAGCTGTGGGAAAGAAAAAGCCTCTCTTTTTTGTTGTTTTTTGTTTGGTTGGTTTTTTAATTTTGTCATTGCTGTACAGGGGAAGAAGCTCACAGACATGCAGAGTCCCCACTGGAAAGAGAACAAGAATTATATCCCATGAAACACAAAAGACCTCTGTGCAACCTAGAGTCAGACCAGTACTTAAATGTGCTACAAGTGCATGAAAAGTTGTATGTTTTACACAGCAAATATATAAATGCTTGCACAGCATCCGGTATATAACTCAGATTTGCATTCATGCTACCACAGTCTTTTCAGAGTAAACTTGTGTCCTTGCACACCAGCCATATGTGTGTCAGGAAAATTGTGACTCAGTTTAGTTTGGTGCAACTTGCACTGAAAATATGCTTAGGGAAATATTGCAGGAGGAAGAAAGCCTTATACTCCAGGCTAAGGCTGGGATTATGTGTCATCTGACTTGGCAGCTCTGGGGCATTAACTGGCATAGCATATCAGGTTAGGTTAATAATCCACCACTTGGTTCTGCTTGAGCAGATCTGTGTGCCCAAGCCAGGGATCAGTTGACAGCCCTGGAGTCTCAGGGAAAAAGGATTAGCTCTCTGTGATCAGCAGGATGGCACCTGCACCACGAGATGTTCAGACTTAATGCCTGGATCTGCTGTGAATCAGAAGCTACATCTGGAAAGGAGCAGTACAAGTCCAACTCTCCAGAGATACCCATGGCAATGAAAGCAGGCCTGGATGACAAAATGACAGATACTGGCAACTTGAATGAGATATTACCAGAATGGGAGAAAAACTTAAAGGATATAAAAATACCTGCTTTTTTTTACAAGATGCCCCAAGAGCCTGGGAAGACTTTCCCTCACTCCAAACAAGTCGGGAATTACTTAGTAGGCAAAATGATCAACAAGGGCTCCTTTGCCAAGGTGATGGAGGGACTGCACATCCCCACAGGGGAGAAGGTAAGCTCATAAGAAGAGGGTAGAATGCACCAGGAATTGCAACTAAGGTCACACTAATTTATGGCAGAAAATTTCAGACTGTTTAATCTGAAAACCACAATCTACTCAGTGAATTATCCTCTGAACCTTATCCTCATAAATTAACCTCATAAATTCAGTTTATTGCTTATGTATAATCAATCACATGTGTGAATACATATTGAGTGCAACTATTTTCACAATTATAAAACATAGATATCCTCCAGCTGAAAGAAAAAAGGATGCTGGCATAAAGACAATTTAAAATCTGCTTTGCCTGATAATCCTCATTGAGCAATTAGTGCCATGCATCTGATCTTTAAAGTTATGGACAACACTGAGTGAAAAGCCAACCATTCCAACAGCAAATATTTATATGGCAGTAGATAGATAGCATCAGTTATCTCCAGCTTAGTTGGGCTAAAATAACACACCACTAGACACAAGTGTGGAAAGGTGGGTTACTCTCAAGTGACTTTTTGACTTGTACTTTGCTTGTGGCTTCAGCAGCTATATTGTCTGACTAGCTCCCCAAACTGCAAAGAATCCAATCCCAGCCTATAAAAGCCAGTATCTGGAATGGCTTTTACACTAAGTCAGAAGGGAGTATGTTAGAAAAAAAATGTGGTACCTTTCAGAGGCAGTTACAAGTCAACCATGAAGGGATTTTTGCATTTCAGAATATTTCATATATGCATCTTTATTAAAGCAGTGAGAGTAACAGATATGACAGACTTCAGCCTTCTTGCTTTGGCCTTCACGAGAAATAAAAAGCACATTCTTCTATCAAGAACATCTCCTTCTGTGATTCTGATTATCAACATCATGTCAAAAAAAGCCTCACGTCATCTTACTCCATGTCCTCATGAAAACTAATCCTTGTCACAAAGCTTGTTGCTAATTTGCAAATATCCCACCATTTAGGTAGCCATAAAAGTCATTGACAAGAGGAAAGCCAGGCAGGATTACTATGTTTTAAAAAACATGAAGCGTGAGCCACGGATACACCAGATGATTAAACACCCCAACATTGTTCGGCTATACGAGACCTTGGAGACTGACAACTCCTATTACATGGTGATGGAGCTGTGCCTCGGTGGGGACCTCCTGGACAGAATTTGTGACAAAAAGAGGCTGGTGGAACCGGAAGTAAGGAGATACACCAGGCAAATTCTGTCTGCAGTAGAGCACCTGCATTGCCAGGGGATTGTTCACAGGTAAGATGTTTCTCATCTTTCAAACAGTTAGAAAAGAAAGTGTGCAAGAAGATAGAGTGCTCTTCTTCACCAAGAGCATTTCTTTATTTTTCTGTCATAAAAGCAGTGATTACAAAGAAGACTATATTCTCTCAGCTCACATTAATAAAGTATTTTATTCTCAGTAGTGGTTAGTCCTGTTATGAGTTATGAATTCCTTGGGCAGTAGAGTAGAAAAGATCCCAGGGACAAGAGCTGATGAGCACAACAAACCAATACACTTCCACAATTATCTCAGAATTATTTCATGACAAATGTGTATCTAATTCAAATATTTCAGTATGGCTACGCATATAAATATTATTGTCCTTTGGTTAGCCACAATGTACTGAAATAACCATAGATCACTCAGAGCAGAAATCCAAGGAATCACAGCCCACTGCTTGGGATGTCCTGCATCACATGCATCCCATGCATCCCAGCCCACATATCCTGCAGATCTGGGTCTACAACAGGTTGATGACTCTCCATGTTGGCTTTTACACTTGAGGACAGATCATGACTTCAGTCACTGCTAGAGGAACCTGAGCAGCGCATGCAAGGAGAGCTGATCTTCCCCTCTATCAGGGATCTTGGCACATATGCCAAGAGCAGCAGCAGAAGAGTTCCATTTTAGCTGGAAGAATAGGCAAGACACAGTTTTTTCCCACCGTTTTCTGTTTTACTTAATGATTCACAGTCAATCAGATTCTTAATTTTAAATGGTAAATGCACTCACCAAGAAAGCCCACAGGACTTAAAAAGTAATCCAGTTGACTCCATTGTTACAGCAACCATGAAACAAATATGCTGTAAATGTGATGTCTCAGCATTTACAAGTGCTTTGTGACTAGAAATGCTTGCAATCCAGCACTTCATTATATTGGATTTGTCAATTAATAAGGAACGGTCAAGAAAGAAATAGTCAGTATCTGACCTAGAGAATTTAAATGAACAACAAAAACAAAAAAACAGAAAACAGAAAAGAAACCCAAGGGGCTTCACCCATTTAGTCCAGGCTGACCCCCCTGCCTTGCTGGTTCCCTAATCTATTTCACAGCATTTCTTCAATGCTCACAATCATAACATTTATGTCCTTCCCATGACGACATTCGCCATTAATTTCTCAAGTCCTGTTCCCATCTTTTTGTTTGGAATAATTCTTCACAGTGAGCTGGAGACTAGCCTGACTTCTTTCTTTTTCTGTTGTTCATGCTTTGCTGGAAAAGCTTTATGAGAGAGAAGAATTTTGCTGAACATCCTGAGAATAGGCAGGTACAAAGTGGTGTGAGCTCCTCTGGTGACTTGATTTACTATCAAACTCTTACCGAAGGAAAATTCATTCCTGGCTCTCCAGCACTTTGTCATAGGGTTTATGAAGTTGCATGGTCTGGCAGGAGCCCAGTCACAGGTGTAGGTTCAGTCAGCAGTACTTCAACTCGTGACCTACTGCGAGCTTTGAGATTCAGAGCTGTGGCCTTGACCTCTTACCAGAAGCAGTTTGGGAAGGATCTGGAAGGGCTTCCCTGCTCAGCTCCAGCTGCAGTGATTTATTGCAACTCGCTGCAGAGGTTAAACCAACAAGTATAATTTTGGGTGTATCCTCTTCTGAAAAGAAGGCATCAATGTTTCCAGAAAGATGAGTGAAGAAGTAGGAAAGTTACCTTACAAATCCAGTCTGGTTTTCCCATCTAAGCACCGAGCAAAGCTCAACTCCTTGCATTGCTTTAACACAAAGAAAGGATGGTACACAAGCTGCCTGTTGGGAACAGCTGCTGATTCACGGGGAGGATCCTGGTAGAATGACACCAGTTATGAGTTCATGAGATGGATAATTGTGTGCCAATGCTTGGGTCTATGCCAAGAATTGAGGTGTCTGCTGATTGTAGGGTCTCTTCCCTAAGCTCATCACTTAGGAATGTGCTAATTTAATTTACTTTTCTCAAAAGTGTCTTATGGGAATTCCTGATCTTTAATCCTCCATGTATCTCAGAGAAACAATATTTTCTGCTGTCTTAACAATATACTTGATGAAAAACTGGCCAAATTTGTAGCTGTTTTTAGTCCAAATTGATATATTGTTTTTAGTCCAAATTGATATATCTCAACAGAAATTCAACACTATGTTCAGACAGCTATTTGGTTTCTTAACCTTTGCTTCTCCAATTCATCACTAAAATCAGCACTGATGCAACAAATCCTTACAGGTTAAATTGAGTTCATATTTTAGAGTAAAGGTAGTAACCTTTCTTGTCCATGCAAGATCATGGTTGATCTTTTGTCACAGTCTCTAAAACGACCCAGAAGACGGAGCATTGACTCCCAGCACTTTACTGTGCCAGATATAAGAAGGCTCAGGCACAAGATCTGGATCAACAGCTCCACAAGCTAACACTCATCAACTGAGTTCTGCTTACGATCCCTGTGCCTGCTCTGGACACGGCCAAGTGGTGAGGTAATGCATCTGAGCTTAGAAACCCCAAATTAAGACGTGTAAGCTAAATTCCATTGCCTTGCAACTGGATTGGAGCAGCTCATGCGCAGTCAGCTACCAACCCCTACAGCTGGCACTTGAGAGGTGACAGTAACTCACTTGTTTGTGCAGTTCCTAATTTTTCCTGGCTGTTTTTCCTGGATATTTTCCCTTCCCTCATATAAAAATGTCATATATCCCTTTGAATGCCTACTGAACCAAAGTTCTGGAGAAACATCACAAGCTGCCCTCTAGGCTCTCTCTCTCTGAAGTCTCCATGGGAATGAGGAGGAAAAAAATCATGGTGTTGCTTAAATTTACAACATTCCTTGGAAAATTTCCTTTGGGAAAAAAGGGAACATGATGTATCTTTCATGTAAGATAACTTCTGACATTATGTAAACTTTCATAATGACCATTATCAGGTTTTTCAGGCAAGAAAGTCTACATTTTTATTAACTCTGTAAGAACTCAGCTCAGCTTATAGAACAGCATTTGTAGCAATCCAGCATAGCATTATTTAATGGCCATGAGTAAAAATAACCAGAGTGTACTGTGGGGTGCTAAATCTGATAAAAGTGTCATTTTGGCTGTAGCCTGAAACACAAATAGTTTTAAACTGCAGCAATTTCAGTACATTAGATTATGACACAGCCAAGCTATAAACAAACTTACCTTAAATCTACCTCCCAGCTTTTGGACACTGGCTAATTTGCCACTCCAGAAAGCATGCTATTCAAATTAAAACCTATTAAAGAGATATCATTAAAACCATTCCCATTCCCATTCTCAGCCTGGGGCAGCAGAGGGTTTTGAATGCAATGCTGTCTCAGAGCCACAGAGTAAAAAGGATGCTCCTCTAAACCCTTCCATCATGACTACCTCCAGGCTTGATCCCCTGCAGCAATGCAGTGCTGTTCGTGCAGCACCAGTCCAGCCAGCCCTTGTTCCTTGCTCCCATCACGCCTTCTGGTTTGTCCTGCAAGGTCCCTCCAAGAGCTGACAAAAGCACTTCACAGCTTCAGAGCAGGTGAGAGGGAAATCCAGGGCTTAGCAAAGCATCACAGGCTCTTTGGCTCCCAGCTCCGAAATTACACTGGCTGAGGACTCCTCCATGATGAAAAATATTATATTACAGTTGCCACTTCAGGCACTCCCCACAGAGAGGCATTATTCTGGCTTTTGCTTTTAATTTGGAAATATGTAAATGTTCACACAAGTACCTGAGCCAGTATTTTTCTTTCAGCTTGAATTACATCCTCCTGGTGGGGGTGGTTGATCCTGTTTACACAAACATCACTGAAGATGTCTCCGCTTTCAGGGTAGCTGTCTCCAACACATCTTTGGTACATCTCCCCTCTTCTACAAGCAAGGCAAATCTCACTTTCCAGTTCCCCCCTCATCCTTCACATTTCCTAGGCACGATTTACTTGCAAATAAATCAGAAATATTCAGCAGTGCTCTGTACTTCAAAAAGCCAAAAGAACTGTGGTCCAATGTGTGCAACATTTTTTTCTCAAAAGAAGAAATAAATGCATTTAATTTTAAAAAGGTCTAAATCAGTAAACAGAGGTTTCCTAAAATTAATACTTTCTTTTAAATGTATATTCATAAAATATTCCCTGAAATACAGATAGTATCCATATTCCTGACCGAAAACTTCAGGAAGGAACAAGGATCTTGTTACAATTGTAGGCAGAGCTTTGTAGAACTATTGTTATAATTTCAGTTAAATTTTGCCAAAAATTATCTGCAAATGTTTAGTTGGGACATCAGGCATCCTAAAGTTTGTTTTCTGTCTTAATTTCAGAGACCTAAAAATTGAAAATTTTCTTCTTGATGAGAACAACAACATCAAAATCATTGGTAGGTGCACCACTATGTGTGAGGCTTGTTTTCTGCTTTGTGTGTGTGCAGCTTCAGCTACTTTTCAAACACCATACTTGACAAGTGAGCTTGTCATTATTTAATACACATATTTGAGCTTTTAGAATAAATTCAAGTTATGAAGTATAACTAAACAGCTTGTTTATTTGAGCTTTAACTGAAACATATTTTTAAGAGAACAAGGAAAACAATTTTGCCTGTTGTTTTCCCTTGTGTATTGCTGGCGAACCAAGAAACAATTACAGCTTTTATGTGTAGAAAGCTGTTCCTAGGAGAAGTGATTTGTAGACAAAGAAATAAATCTTCTGGGGTGAAACACAGGTATGGACACATTAGTTTCTGTTGAGTCATTACTTCAGCTAGAGACCTCATCATTTGGTATGTGTTAAAAAAAAAAAAAGAGACTGTTTTGGTCACTAACAATCTTGCTAGGGCTGTGAAGCAAACATTTATAAAAATGAGAGAATTTGCACCAAGCAGTTAACACAGCTCAGAGAAACATTAATTTTATTCTATGGAAACCTCACAGAAAAGTCCCCACAAGGGATGCTAAATCTTAGAGAAGCCACATGTTTAACCCAGTGTTTCCCAAACTTTTAAAAGCTTAACACCTCTGAAAAAAAAAGGCACCAACTCTTCACCCTTGTTTTATAGCCAGCCAGTCCTTTACAATCACACCTTTCTCTTTCGTCCCCTTTGCACATATGCACATACACAGAGAAAAAGGCTTAAGTCAGCACTTTCCCCCCCGCATTTACCATGGGCTAAAGCACACAGAGCTGAGCCCAATGTCATAGCTCATTAAGCCATGCTAATGTGGCTGTGTTGTTAAGCTCATGCAGCCAACAGGGGTAAACCAAAATAATTAAACCAAAATCAACCAATCCAGGTCTATGGCTGGATGACTTCACTCTAAGTCCCCTGCTAATTCATGGCATGTTTATTCAAACCCAGATTGTTATCCACAGCTGAGACGCCAATAAATGCTACAATTAGCTGCTGGTTTTGTCTTTCTCCTATTTTCAGACAATTGGTAAAGTTAAAGTAATTTGAAAAGAGACTAAAACTTCTTTTCCTTTGGCTTTGTGACCATCAGATTTTGGACTGAGCAATACTGCAAGGTTCGAGGGTCTCTCCCAGGAGCTGTTACATACCCAGTGTGGAAGTCCAGCTTATGCTGCCCCAGAACTCCTTGCTCATAAGAAATATGGTCCAAAGGTAGATGTCTGGTCCATGTAAGTCGATCTAAAAATGTACTTGCTGAAATACTCTCAGCACTGATTGTTTTAGACAAGACTGATATAAATGGGTTGGGGGCATTCAGTTGTGGGGCATTAAAGGCAAAAGCAGAGATACATCAGGAAAGAGTTCCAGAAAGAAAAAAAAGAATAAACAAAAACCTGAGTATCTTGAAATGTGTCTCCACTGCAAAACACTGGAGAAAAAAAATGAATGGTCAATACATATCCTATTCTGGAGAAACTCTGTGCCACAAGAGGAATCTGTGCTGAAAAGTCAGAGAAACAATTGTACATATCAACCCCTTCAAATTACCCCCCTACCCTCCTGTCCTGGTAGCTGAGTAACTTCTGTCAAAATCAGACTCCTTGAAAGCCCTGGACTGACAAACAGGCGTTTTCTGTCTAAGGTGTATTTTGCCAGAAAAAAGAAATCTATACAGAAATATTGAGTCTCAGGGACACACAGGCCAAAGATGTGGCTATAACAGAGACGTTCTGAACTTCACCCATACCTTAGCAAGCTCCTTTATACTGAATTATGATAATAAAGCATAGCTATTTTCTATCAAAGATGACACAAATCTTCATGGACTCCATTGTCCTTTTTTATTACATCTATAGGATACATCTCCTGTAATAAGCAAGAATGCAGAAGGTTCCAGGAGAAGAGCAGTTTTTCACATAAAGTATTTTAGACTTTTCAAATACATTTGCAGTTTGCAGTTCTAGTAGGCAAGTTATGGGAGTTTTTACTTTTTTTTTCCTAGGTGGACCTGGGAAAATGATGATATATTAAGTTAATTTTTGTATTTTTAATCTTCATGGATCTGGACAGGAGAACAGCTCTTCATGTCCATCATTTTGCCAACGGCAGTTCATATTTATCTATCTATCTAGCTATTAATTAATTAATTAATTAATGCCAGTGTATCAGCTTCTCCTCAGGTTTTTAATAGTAACCAGATGTCTGGATCTCCATTCAGGAGAATTTTCTAGCAGGTATGATTCAGGGCATGGCAAATGAGCATGAGTAATATAGACTAAACCAAATCTTTGCCTAGAGCATTAAGATGAAAAAAAAAAGGTCAAGTGCACCTTTAACCAGACTCCTCCCACTTTTTTACAATTACACCATAATTCCTTGCAGTATCCTAAGTGTTAGAATAAATTTTTAGAATACAAGTCCAGCTATTGAAGCCAATGATAAAATCCCATGGATTTTAAATAGTTCACAAGGCTTTTAAGAGTAACAGCACTTTTTGGTTTAGAAATGCCCCCTCCCATTCCACCCCAGAAGCCTATTGATTTAAAGGATGTAATCTAATGCTTCTGGAAAATGTTTTCTGAAGAAGTGGATGCCCCATCCCTGGAAGTGTTCAAGGCCTGGCTGGATGGAGCTCTGAGCAATCTGGTCCAGAGGAAGGTGTCCCCGCCAATGGCAGGGGACTGGAATGAGATCATGTTTAAGGTCACTTCCAACCCAAACCATTATATGATTGTGTTTAACACACAGTGCTGCATTTGATCTAAACCACTTCATTTAGGGCACCTGCAAAAAAGGAAAGGAAGGCCTGGATGTGCACAGCTGCTCTGAACTGGGATGTCACACTTACCTGTCCATCTATGAGGATGTGGAGTCTCCTTGAGGAGTTTTCAGCAGTAAAGAGAACTGTGTAAAGAACAGGAAAGACTAAATTGTGTGTTCACAAAGTGTTTTAGTTTGCTCTACAGGCATCTGGTTCAGGTGCCTAAAACAGAAGATTAGTTTTCCTATACGCTCAAAAGGTAAAAAGGATTTATATACATATATAAAGTACATTATTCCTCTCAAGACCTGCTCTGGCAGACATACTATATATTTGGGGTTTTATCTAACCATGATTCCTCTACCTCAGCTTCTTCTAAATTTACAGGATATGAATGGTACACAAAGTTAAGGATGAAGGGACACATGCTACCAAACTACTTTAATGTATGTCTGGTTTTCGAGAGTGCTACTCTGAATTTATGTAAACATAGCACAGATTAATCATGTCTAGAGGATGCTGTCAGCACTTAAAAAGGATAATACTGATTTCACATTTCAGATATCTGAATGAGGGCAAAGCAGTAACCTTAGAACATTTACTGAGTTCACTTTGTTAATAAAAGCAAGTAACAGGTCAAGGTCTATATAAAATGTCTATATGGCCCTTGGTGTTTAATACAGACAGATTCTGCACCTCAGGCATAAAGCATATTAAAAATTTAAATTGGAATTGTTCACATTATATTGGGAAAGGGAATTCTGATGGACTAAAATATTAGTTGAAAAGTTAAGTTGCTTATATTTTCACAAAATAGGTAAAGGACTACAAACTGGTGGGACTCTAGAATCAAAATATTTCAGTGTAGTGCAGAAAGACTGACTTTATGCAGCAGAACTGACAAGGAGTCATTACAACAGGAACCAGAAAGCCAGTCAGTCAAAAGCACACTCACAAACCCAAACAGATCCAACTGCACTACAGCCAAAGCTCCTGAGATACAACAGTGAACTGCAGTGCTTGTTTGCTTAATCATAACTTCTGTGCAGAAGATTTTAAAGGTTCTTTGGAGACTGCAAAGTGATTGGCTTTCATGAAACAGCTGAATTGAGGAAACAGCTGTTGTATTCAAACAAATCCAGATAGTTCAATAGAACAGAGGAGAAGCAGCTTGTTATGGCTAATAAGTTTTCATGTTTATCATGACATCAGATTCCATCTACAAGTAACTACCAAGTGTGTTAGTGTTTACTAGCTGTAACTGTGTGTAACATTTTAAAAGAGATTTTAGACAGCACTCTGTCTCACGTTTTTCAGTTGTTTGAACACATTAATAAAAATAATAGTTGAGTACACCACAGATTTGTTTCACAGATATCATCTGCACTCGTGTACCAACAAGTCAATTAAATCAGAATTGCCACAAATCAATTAAATTAGAATTGCCTGAGTTCCTAAAATTATTATCTCTGCTGAGCTCAGTAGAGAAATGGTAAAGGACAGTTGGAGAGAGATGTAAGCAACGTGGTCTAGAGAAAGGTGTCACTGCCCTCAGCAGGGGGATTGGAACTGCATGATCTTTAAGATTCCCTCCAACTCAGGCCATCCTATGGTTCAATGATTCATTCTGTGGTGAAGAGCAGTGCTGTTGTGGTGGTGCAGTTCAGCTGGAGCAAGGAAGTACCATGGAGAGTGTTCAAGGAAGTCTCTCTGTTCACAAATTCAGGACAGCTAAGCAAGTTTTCCAAAGGTTGGTATTTTTCCAGACTGAATGGCAAGCTTCACACTTTGCTGATTGCTGCTAGCAGACTGTTAGTCTTTCACAAGAGTTAAAATTTTAAGTCTTTAGCCAACAGCAAGCTGTTACCAAAAGAAAGCCTTCTAGGCACAAGTCACACCTAATTTAGCAATCTGAGCAAAGCAAGAAGAACTGAATTACTATTTGGAACGAGATCTATTGCATCAGTCCGAGTTCCGTGTTGTCACTCAGCCTCCAAACCAAAATGCTTTATTCTGATGGGCTGGGTACATTACACTGTCACTCCAATTAGTTTATTTTTAAAATAAACAGCAGGTCTCCACTTTCAACACTGCAGGCTTTCCCATCACTCACTGTACACTCTATTCTATGTACACTTCCCACAACATTCTTTTCTAGATAAAATGGCATTTACACAAAGAAAAAAAAAAGGCGTAAGTTGTGTATTCAGTACGAATTTCTGCTTAGAGATAATTTGTAACCTCATTTGTGATGCTGAAGGCAACGCTCTAAAAACTGACTCATAGCTTTGTGAGATTTTTAAATAAGTGTTTATTAGCATTATGTGGAGCTCTGATGTTTGTCTTTTCTTTTGACAGAGGTGTGAGCATGTTTGCTATGCTAACTGGCACATTACCCTTCACCGTGGAACCTTTTAATATCAAGCAACTACATCAAAAGATGCTAATTGGAGAAATCAGCCCTATTCCATCAGATATTTCCCCTGGTAAAGCACTTCAATTTTTACAAAGAATACTGATGCATAAAAGTTTTCACCCATGTAATTATGTAAATTCAGCAATAACACAGCCTTCTGGAAATTAAGATGCAACTTTTCCAGTTGATTTGTTTGCATTTAGAAATAACTTTTTTTCTGTGGCAATACCACTTTATCTCAGGCTGCAAGAAAAATAACACTGTTGTCTTTTCAAAAGACCATTATTCTTGGTTCTTGTTTACAGGGGGAATAAAATGTACATTGCTTTTACATAAGTGGAGCAGCTCTGCAATAAATGAGAACACTGCCATGTTTAGTATGTCCCATGCTGTGTGTCACAGCCAGGCATTCTTTCCTGTTTTTCCCACAAATAAGTTATCTGAACCTTAGATATTTTTTCCTGGAGACCTTATCTTTTGGCTACTGACAGACCCTACAACACTGAGATTATTAAAGATATGGGAGAGTTATTTTTGTGGAGAATCTGTTCATATTTTTCATGAGAAAGAACTGAAATGTAGCATTTTAAAATTAATTTTACTGACAATCTTTAATGAGGTACAGTCAAGTAAGTATTTTTGGGACAACTGAGCAAGATAGTTCTCAAAAATTCTAGTCTGAATTGCAATCTATGGCTCTAAACCCCAGAATTCACATTGGTGTGCATATGGTCTCAGTCACCAGTACAGGATTTACTTCCCCAAAGTTCAAAATTCTGCTGCTTTACAGTGATTCTTATACACTTCTGGCTTTAATCCCTATTTTCTCTCCACTGGGAGTAGCATCCTCTCTGTTGACCATCACAGGCTCAGGCCCTTTCTCACAGTTGTTATGGTACATCTTCACTGACCAAGCTGGAAAGCTGAGCAGAGTGAGACAGGTTTTGCCCAGCTATCTACCAGCAAGAGCTCAGATCTCCCCATGGTTTTAAGCAGTGTGGCTGTGATGTTAGGCAAGAATGATCCTAGGAACCAGGATTAGCTTCAGCAGCTGCCTGCAGCCAAGCACTGGAAAGCAGCAGACAGCTCCAGACCAAGCTAGCTGGATCTAGTCTGCAGTATTAAGATAATGTGATGATTCCATTTCTTTCTCTCCCCTAGTAAATGGAATAAGGATATCTACCATAGTTGTCAAGAATGTCTGTGCATTGGTCTCTCATTTCTCTTCTTTTGGAGATCAGTTGCCAGATAGCAGCTTCATTTTTGTAGAATCCCTCCATAGCTACAATTATTGTATTTCTAATTTTTCTTATTTATGTTGTTGTTATAGCTTCTACTAATAAATGCATTATCTCTGCTTTTCTACAAAGCCCACACAGTTAGTGGATGATTGTGGATAACTCCATTGTTCTCCTGCCCACTGGGAATTCAGGGAAAGAGCAGTAATAAACTGACTTTGCATACTTCAGATCTAAATTCTTCTGAAGGAGATTACAAGTGAAAGGAGCAGTATGTTCCCAGTTTGATGCTCACTTGCCATTTTATTCATTTCAAAATTTCCCCAAGGAATACAGAAGAATTCAGTAAAGTTTTCCCAAGAAGAAGAAGAAAAAAAAAAAAGAGAGAGAGAGAGAGAGGGACTTTATGCAATGTTGGAGCTGAGTGATTGACATACGAGAATAAGAGAATGTTTGAGTTCTCTCTGTCTCAGCTCCGGGGAGCCAAAGCACAACACATCATGTGAGCACAGGAGTCCATCTCCATCCCCTCATTGCAGAGAGTTTTATCCATGCATTTGGCTTCTTTGGGTGAGGAACATAACTCCTGTGTAGTCAGCTGGCACAGGAGTGCCCTTTCTCAGCAGCCTGATCAAATGCTGAGTGAGCACAATGCTGAGATTACACTGATGTCATAGGCTGCATTCACTGGGGTAAATCAAGCAAATTAGCAACTGAGTTCCAGTACTGTATCTACAGCAGCATCCAAAGGTCCCCAGCAGGCATCCCAGCGTGTTTTGGCCACTGCTGCCCACCCTGTTCTTGGGGGAAAAGGGTCACCCTACAGGACCATAGCAGACTCAAAGAAAAGCCCTAGAGACTGAATTTTAGCTGAGGCTCTTACAATGTGGAGAAGCAGGGCAAGTGCCACATTTCTGAAACAGGAAAAATATGCAGTGGTCAGATAGCAAAATATTACTAGCAAACAAGCTGTTTTATTGGAATACTGCACAGGAGCTGTACACTTCATGCAGTCTCTACTTGAGCCCGACCCTGCTAAGAGGCCTGGAGTCAAAGAAGCAATAAAAGACAAATGGTTGAATGAAGGTTTCACCAGGAAAATACTGAACACTGCTGCCTATGAGAGCAGGTAACAGTTTTGACATCTGTCTTCTAGCTTGGGATTTCAGGATTGGGGATTTGGGAGGGAGGTGTTTTAGGATTTTTTTGTTTGTTTGTTTTAGAAGATTTTTGATATCTACTATGTGCTGTTTCAAAATGACAGTTTTACTTCAGAAAACATCACACTAACACTCTTAACTGTGGGTACATTTTATTTAAGAGGAAACATACTTATAGAACTGTTAATATGCATTCTATCAGTAATTTCATTCTTAACATGCTTCACAGCTGCCACTAATTTCAGTGTGCTTCTAATCCTATTCTACAAAACTAGGTCTCACATGCTTACCTGAGGAAATATTTTTGTATTACACCAAAGTTATTGTTATTCTAATAATTTTTATTTTCATCCATCTTTGTAAGTGGTCTTACCCAGTCTCCATTTTTTCTTAGCAAGGCACTTTATGGTTTAAGATTATTATAAAAGTTTAAAGTAGATATGTGCAACATAACACTTCACATAAATGCTGTCAGCTTTCAAGATGCTATTCATCTTTCATATTGGGAGGCTGCAAAGCATACTTTGCATGTCTTTGAATGCCTAAATTCGGTGATGGACCTTTTACATCATACTCATTGCTGAAAGTAACTAGTAATGGGTCACATATTTTATTGCCAAACTGTTCTGTAAAGGTCAGTATTTCACACTAATTGAAAAAGATAATAATCCGGCCTGTGTAATCTGCACCATCTGCATTGGTGCCTAGAGAACTCTTAGCAGGTTTTCCTACCATGGTGATCGACTGCCAGTCACAGCCAGAACTGTTAGAAATCTCTGTGCAATTTCTGCGAGAATTTTCCACTGCCCTTGACTTTGCCCTCCTTCCTTCCCTCACCTGTCTGTTCTCATTCATACCAAAGTTTGAAAAAATGTCTCAGGAGTCTCATAATCTAAGGATGATTTGTGTAATTCCTTTGCTATACTTTACTACTCACAGAAGCCCGTGAGTAAAACAATTATCCTTATTAAAAAATGTTTTATTTCACAATCTGATTTATAAAAAAATTAGAATCCTACTGTACATTCTTTAGTTCTCTTTTATCCCTCAAGATTTTCCTGCCTTTGCTACTTTTCTGTCTTCTTACGTACATGCACACACACTATCTCCCTTTTAATCCATTTGAAGCTACTGCACTGAGAACTGAAATACACACTTGATTAAAATGAGAAAATGCTGTTTTCCATATTTTAATTTTTCAAGCTTAATCTTGGTGGGTGTCCTTTCAGAGTAATCAATTATATCAACAATAGGATGTTTAATGATGCAGTAACAGAGCCTCAGCCCAGCAGTGAAGTTAGCTTAGCCAGACAAGAAGATTATTGCACAACTGTGTATCATAATTTGTCTGTAAAATTAACTTAGCCGACTCCAGCTGCATCACAAGAAGTGTATTGTCTGCTTACTGTAAATTCTGACATTGTACCTGGTCACATCATTTGTATTAAAATACTTTTTTCTAATATTTCAGATTTTGCCCCTGTGGATTGAATCCCATTGTTTTAAACTACATGACACACATTATGGAGTTCAGTCTTTCAGAAGTTATCAACAGTTTAATAAATAACAGACCCTCTCCTGCCTTGTCTTCTTATTGCTTATTGCTGAAGAAACTGCTCAGGTACCAGAAAAACCACAAAAGAGCACAGGTAAGATATGATGGCCATAGCAGGCATAAAGGGCTCCCTGGATTTTTAAGAGAAACAATGAAGCAGCTATGTAGCACACATTAAAAAGGTGGTTATCCAAGAAACAGGGAAAAATTCATCAAAAAATTGTTAAGAAATTGCAGATCCACGTGCAGTCTCAAGAAACCTACAGTCTGGCATTCTCGGAGGTGATTAATTTATGAGTTTTTTATTCCCAGAGATAAATATACTTTTTTTTATGACTAATGAATTTTTAAAATGAGCTGCTGGTTGTAATGGGATTGCGAATTGTTTTGTTTTATTATATGTTTTATTTATAAGATTACTTTTCCACTGGGAAAAGGAGCATTAGCATCTCAGTGACCTCGCCATCCCTTTCCTTTCTGACTGGTCTGTGAGGGTTTAATCCAAAGTCTGGGGAGGTGAGTGGGAAGCTGTGAAAGTTGTAAAATCTTTTCCCAATTTTTTTTTTTTTTCATATTTTACCCCTGTATCTTATTCTCACACTTCAACTCTAGCTCACTTGGGGACATGGAGTGAGATCAGAGGGGACAAACATTTTAAAAATAAATTCAAAAAATTATGGTAATCGTTGGTAAGGCCACAATT
This sequence comes from Acridotheres tristis, assembly GCA_037013685.1. Lineage (NCBI taxonomy): Eukaryota > Metazoa > Chordata > Aves > Passeriformes > Sturnidae > Acridotheres > Acridotheres tristis. The sequence goes on along the minus strand of CM072887.1, from coordinate 77,680,746 downwards.
AGTCAAAAAGGCTGTAAGTTTTTCTTTTACAACCGTCTCCACTAAGGGGTTCACAGCTCAGCCATAAAAATTTTGCTTCAGGCAGAAACTAGGCAGACAGGAAGCCAAATTCCAGCTTCTAACACACAAGTGCAATGGGAAAAGTTTCAGCTACAAAAACACACACATTAGCGATTAGTCTCCCATTCAAAGCCTTCACCCTGGAGAAGCTGTATTTTGAGAAGGTCCAGTTGACTCTTCTAGAAATTATTCAGATGAGCTTGAGCAGATCCAGATCTCCATGCCAGCACACAGCCCCAAGGTCGCAACAGTCTGTGCAGTGTCTGCAGACAGAGCCATAATTCAAAAATATGAGTTGGAGTGTGTGTGTGTGCATGCTTAGGGAGAGAAGGCTTTTCTTCACATATGCGAATTTTTTCATATTACAATTTTAAGTCGGATCTGCTAAATCATAAGCCACTCAAAAAGATCTATACTGTGAAGGCTATTGACCAGCTTTCTAGTACCTCTGCATATCAAACTGATTTACAGCCAGCAGAGATCTAACCTTCCAGGCAAGTGGCAGTGCTTCATGTCATGTATGACCTCTTCCAGCATTCTTCCCGGGTGGAAGAGGGAAGTGATCATGTACATAAAGTTGCAAGCTGATTAGGGGTCTGTGATACTTCCTGCCACTCATGACATCCAAAATGCCCTCTTTAGGCAGAGACTCAAACTGAATTCAAGCACAAACCCTTAAAATAGCTATGATTGTAAGTTAATAGCACTAAAAATTATTGAAGTCCTAGTAAATACATTTCCCAGGCAGAATGAAACTTTTGGTAGAGCAAGGAGGAAAAAAGAGGGGAAGTTTAGCGAAGGAGTGAGTGACATTTTCTTTCTCTGTGTTGACATTTTTCCAGTTAAAGGTTTAAACCCAAACCAGTACTGACGCAAAATAATCTGACCAGCTTCCAGATCAAAACAGTGATGACTTTCACAAAATCACAGCTTCACAGACAGGCTGAGGTTGGCAGGGATCTCTGGAAGCCACCTGATCTAATCCCCATGCTCAAGCAGGGCCACCTACAGATGGTTGCCCAGAACCATATCTGGACAGCTTTTTAATGTCTGCAAGGAAGAACATCAGCATCCCTGGGCAACTTGTGGCAGTGCTTTGTCACTTTCACAGTGAAAAACTGTTTCTTGATATTCAGAAGGAAACTCCTGTGTGTGTTTCAGTCTCTCAAACATCTCTGTGACCCAGAACTCTCTGCAATGTGTCCATGTCTCTCTTACTGAGGAGTGCAGAACCAGATGCAGGGTTCCAGGTGTGGCCTCACTAGTGCTGAGCAGAGGGGCAGCATCACCTGCCTTGTCCTGCTGGCAGCACTGGCAACTCCTGTTGCAGCCCAGGATACCATCAGCCTTCTCTGCAGCTGGGCCACATTGCTGACTCATGGCCAACGTGGTGTTGATCAGGACCTCCAGCTGCTTTCCAGCCTGGTGGCCCCAGCACATGCTGGTTTCTGGGGCTGCTCTTCCCCAGGAGCAGGACTTTGCACTTCCCTTGCTGGACTAAACCCACTAGGGACACATCTAATCATGTAAACTGGATATGGTCTATTCAATTGTGTCATATCACAAGTCCCCATTTCTGTACCTTCCCCATAACTTCCAGAGGTGTAGAGCTTTCTTCTGCCCCACAAAACCATGCTGATATGCAAATTTTCACATGATCAATGTGGAGAATTCTTAAATTTGCAGACAGAATCTCCCTTTGATAGTTGCACAGGGAAATTACTCATTTTTAGTAGGACATCTTTGCTGAGAATTTGAAATATAGGCACAAGATAAGTGTCTAAATTCGGGAGAGTGGATTCTAACACAAGTAATACCTTCCAATATCTGCTACTAAGACATACAAATTAGGAAATTAGAATAGATCAATTTATACCATCTTTTCCTGTCATTAAAAGTTTGTTTCCCTTTTTCCATCAGCACAAAGTTTGTAACTGCTACCTTTAAACTCATGAACACAAAGCCTGCTACTAGCACAGTTTAGAGATCATTCTGTTATCCAAGCCTGTTGGTAAACTCACTGTTTTTTCCCTAGATAATCACTCTGCATAACTTGTTTCTTATTTTTGTCCCTCTATTCCGTCTTATATTCTTCTCTATTATGAAAATTAATATTTCTCTCTTGCTAGTAGTTAGGCCATGCAACTTTCTGCAGTTAATAATGATCTCTTGATTGTTTCTTATTCAAGACTTTTGCATAATCAACCTGTGCAACAAGCCATCCCCAGGAGCTCTTTTAAAACATGACTATCAGTGCTACCACTTTATACCAGTTTCTCCAACATTCAATAATATTCGTATTTACTAGCAATTTGGCTGGTAAATTTGTCTGGAGTTTGGGCAAAAACAGGGAAGAAAGAGAGTAAGGCTGGCTAAGAAATCAAGCTGGGCATTCTTACTCAATCAATGCTCTTATTTTTCCAGTATCCTCTCGCCTGTTCTTTAGCTAAAGCTACTTTATGCACATACTTGCACAATGGCAAAACTTAGCCCTAAGCATATGCGAAGTATATAGGGAAAAGAAAAGAATGCATCTCTTGGATCCCAAGGCGGAGCCCCACACGGGTGGCATGACGTTTTTGGGCAGAGGCAGAGCCAAGAGCAGCCCCCAGCTTCCCTGGAGAATGGCCCACGCTGTGCTGGCACGGCTCCCAAAGGAGGCAGCTGGCAGGGGATTATCTTGTGGGGAGGATTCTCCGCTTTGGTCTAAGAGAGGCCAAATTCAGCCACCTCTTTGGCAGGCTGTAATGCCCTTCTTCGACCACCCAGCCACAGAGAGCTGAAACTGAGGAAGAAGAGTAAAGATTGTTAACTGGGGGAAATTTCCCACTTTTTATTCATCTTCTTGTTGAAATCCTGATGTTACTAGAGCTTAATTATAACAGCATGAGTATTTGATATTTGTGCTATAAATTATGCCAAGGATATTTCAAAATGCATAGATAGATGTTCTCTATATTCTGTATAAAGCCAACTATTTGCTATTTATTACTAGCACTGTGTGATCCATCTTTAAATCATATTATTTCCTTTCAGCTCTCCAGATCTTGCAAATGCATGCATCTGCTTTAACTTTAAGGATATGGATAGTTTCACTGAGCTCAACAAGACAGCTTGTATGTATAAAATTAAAGCACAAAAATTAGAATTTGCGTATAAATCAAATCTAAATTATGGAAACAGACAAGTAATAATTGAGTCACAGGTAAAATGAAGCAACCTGAAAACTAGTTACCATGTATTTACACTATTTATTTCTAGGACCATAAAGATTCTGTCTGCCGATGAAAAGAGATATTTACAGGGAGCTAATATCTATAAAAGAGCAAATTTATAGTAAAAAAATACTCCGATATTTTTGAGCAAAATAGAAACCTCCTTTCCTCTCAGTGACTTTTATAAAAAGTTGGCATCTGGCTCTTCTGAATATTCTGTCCAAAAAGAACAAAACATATCAAATATCAACACAAACAGAAAAGTAACTGCATTCGTGATAATGCCTATGAATAAGAAGCAAGAAAATATTCTACCAACACAATCATTGTTTGGAATTCAAATGCATATTCACAAAACAGTACATTCAACCCATTCTAGGCAGCAGAATATGCTATGATTTTTCATACATACAAAACCTACAATTTTCTGGGGAAAAAATTTCATAAGAAATTCTAATCTAAAACTGAAAAAAAAAGTCTGTGGAAATTACTTTTCATGTACAAACCCTCTGCATTTGAAAAACCAGCATGAGTCATTGTATTTGCACCATCTCCTTGTACACAGAAGTTAACAGTTGAACATGCAAATAATAGTTTTGTTGGATGCAAACAGATGTGATTCTCATTTTTCTGGCTACAATTAGAAAAGTCTGTTGAAAGCTTTACCCTTAAAAAAGCATAAGATCCTTTCCATGTTCAAATTTAAGCCATAAGTCATTGGATAAACTTAAAACACAGCCTGTCCTTTTATGCATCGTAGTTTCTCCAAGCAATGTATTTACATTTTATGTGTTCTCCTGTGGAAGAGGGAGCCTTAATGATTACAATTTGCCATCCAGAACTTTATAGCTAGTCCTTGCAGAAAATAGCATTTCTGCCAAAAAGCTTCCTGCCCAGGTGCTTAACCAATTAGCTCTTAAGAGGTCTGGCAGTAAAACCAGTCATGGCAAGTTTTCCGATATACTGTATATAAGGTGACAGCTTGCAAAATGTAAGATGAAAATTTGTTTTCTTAACTAGCAGTGTATAAAATCCTGGGAGACTATTTGATTGCGTAGCCTAAAATACTTATGACATCTCAAACTCCCAATTGATCTAGTGTGGTTTTAGCAATATGTTGTCAACTTAAACATATTTTGTATCTTTTTATAAATACTCTTAAAATAATTTCCCTAATTGTGATTGGGTACTATAAGTATGTAGGAAGGATGAGGTGACCCCACCAATTTCAGGTTTGGGGCCTTTCAAATTTTCCAAACATTTTTGCTAACTCACAAAATATATTCAATCTATCAAAAGTGCCTTTTCTCCACAAATTACACCTACTTTTTAAAACTACATGTTAGATTAAAAACGTATTTTTTACGGGGCGGGGGGGTACTTTGCAGTACAAAGATTAGAAGAATACCATGAAAAAGATAAGTACACCATAGTAAACTTAATTACCTCTCTGACTCTGGAAGGAAGGAGTTTGTATTATATGGAGATAGCAATAAAAAAATCAAAAGTCACTAGAGATAATCCTTGAAGTGGTAGCTGTGTAAGGACAAAGTGGATCTGACAAAATTATATGGAGAGCAGCAAAAAAACTTGGTATTGGACTAGAATATCCGTGTGAGTAGTTGTTTTGGTTTCAGAAACTACATTTCAGAAATTTCTTTCTTAGTAGTGCCAGACCTGAAGAGACATGCTCTATGACAGAAGCAGCACGCAGAGCAGTCAACTCATCACAGGACTTAGTTCAGTAGGAAGGGATTTATTTCTTCTACTATTTGCTTTGCAAAGTGCTCCCCTTGTGAAAAACATGCTTTAAATCTAACGTTTTATTTCACAGCCCTTGCATTTTCACAGGGTTTTGATAAGTGAAACTCAGTGTGCATGAGGCTGACAGAGCGAGGACTCTGAAAACTTGGATTATAGGATAGACAAATGACCTACATAAGAGAACCTAGCTCTTGTGCATGGAAGATGCTTGTAGGAGTGAGGGAAGTGGCACTGCAGCAAGAAGCGAGTGCCTCCCGAAGCCCAGGTTCTTCTTGGGATGAACGGTCCTGTTAGCACAGCTCTATGGAGGTCTTCCTGCTGCAATTCCACTGCAAAACCTCGCCAGATCTGTGCCAGCCTTGTGCTGACTCCTTGCCCTCACAGCAAACACTTGCCCATGGCAATCTTCCTTCTGGATCAGGGAGTGGCTCACAGCATTCTGTGATGTTTCTGCTTTGCAGCATGAGCTCTGTGGTATCCCGACCTTCCTTACACATCTCAGGAGACTCTGGGAGGCAAAAGCCTCAAGGAAGTGCTGTGGGCTCTCCAAAGATGGCATTCTAGTGCCCAATTGATTTTGATGAAAACTTTCTCCCTACAGCCTGCGTGGTAAAGGGAAAAGTCTGCCAGCCCATGTACAGGAGATTTTCAGGGGGAACCTCTGGCATACGGCCTGTTCAGATGAAATGTTGATGTGTGTAACTAAGGCTTGTGTGAAAAGAGGATTTTCCATTACACCTTATAGCGTGATTTCTTATAAAGTTTAGGTGCTATTTTGTTTGTTCTCTTCAAATCAAATGGTGTCTGATCATTTTACAGAGGGAACGTGAAGCAGAAAAACACAATATTGATCCTGATAAACAGCTGAATAAGGAGTCAGAAACAAAGATTTCCCAGAAGGCTGAAATGGACACTGTGGAAAACCTCAGAAATTATGGCAGTAGGGCATTTCCTACTGTACTAACCCTGGCAATGCAAAATGCTATTCAAGAAGATGAGATTACAATTGCATTGGAAAACCAAGGAAACTTGTCAAAAGGTACTGTTCTGAAATAAGTCTCAGCATGTTAGTTCAAAAGCGTAAAAGGGTATCTGAGGAAAAAAAGGGAACAAAATTCCTGAAAATGGTACAGAAATATCTTTGCTTTTTTTTCTTTTTTTTTAAATTACAAGTATTTTGAGTAATTGTTTCCCAGGCCCAAATCTGGTGCCTGGGAATTTAATTTAATTAAATCTGGTGATTTAATTTTGATCAGGTGAAGTAATCAGCAGATGAACACCTGACCCAGTACTCCACATATACTGATCACAAATAAGTGTTCCATCTCCATGTGTAGGTTATTTCCTCTATGAGCAACCCTGGAATGGTACTAGTACCTCTAAGGCACTTCCAAGAATAGACATTAGTGAGTGCAAAAGGACATTTATTTACATTCCTAGGATGAATGTAAGCATGGTGCAAGTGTCACAACTTCACTATATTCAATGAGGGGTTGTACTCATATTCATGACATCATTTTCCACAGTCGCAAAAATAGAGAAGATGCGCAGTGCTGGATAATCCAACTCCATATCTTAATTTACTTCTGCTCCAGTTATTGCACCCCGCAGTTATTTACATATGGGCCATGTTTAAACTGATGTGATAAAAATCTCCAGAAACATAAATGCATATGTTGCCCAGAGAAGCTGTGGATTCCCCAGTCCTGTAGGTATTCAAGGCCAAGTAGGATGGAGCTCTGAGAAACCTGATCTAGAGAACGGTGAAAGAGGATTGGAATAAGATCCTTCCAACCCAAACTATTCTATGATTATTTGATTCTATAGTACTTAATAAAATTAAGCCAGACAACTTTATGCAGAGAGGCTCACTTAAGTCTGTTCACCCAACCAAAAAACTGACAATTGCCTACCTGAAGATCACCATCTGCCTGAAATCATCAGTGCAAAAATGCATTCTGTGTCAAGATTTATTTTTATTTATGCCTTTAAAAATACTTTTTTTAATGAGATGAAGCTGATTTGATAATAACATGTTGTTTTCTTGAAAATACCATTCCAGCAGAAGCTGATCTGATTTGTTCTATATTCTATTTAGTTTCCAAGTTTGCAGGCAGAGAGTTGGTCTGCTGTGGGCCTCCTAAGTCATCAAGAAAAAGTATGTCATGTGAGTATCCCATTTATCAGCAACTTTTGGGTTCTCAGAACAATCAGAATGTTTTCAAAGACTTGGCAGAGACCGGAAAACCATGTCTTCATGAGAAATCCCCATCCACATCAGCAAATAAGCAATTTCCCTTTTCAAACGTCCAAGCAATGACAAGTACAAGCAAAGTACCTCCACGGTCCCTGATGGAAAACAGAATTATTACCAGAAGTGCTTTTCCTCATCAGGACATGAGATTTAAAGACCCTCTAAAGGCAGTGTATGACAATATTCACGTCCCAACACAGAAGCAACTTGATTTAGACAGTGCTGACCTCCTCATGATTGACTCTCCCCAGCTGTCACCTTTTCCCAGACTGCAACAAGCTACCCTGAGAGAAGCCCTGCCTAGAAGGATTTCCTTGCTGGGGACAACACAGGAGCATATAGATATCTGCCCTCTTGTTACAGCCAATGATTCAAAAACACCAGCTTTCCCCCTGCCCAAACAGCAAAAGTTTACCCTAAGAAGTATGAGGCAGTTTAAAGAAAACCCACTTCATTTTTTCGATAAGAAAATTAAGAAAAACTTCATTCAGCTCAGACACATACCTACAACAACAGATGTAAATCTTCCAGTTTTATGCCCACCATACCAAACCAGGTCAGAGAAAAAAACAAAGACTCTAAGATTAAATTTTGCATAAATAAAACACCCACCAAACATCAGAAGAAAAAGGGTGAAGGAGCAGGTAAGAAACAAAGGCGGACAGAGAGAGCAAGAAAAGGAAGATGGGAGAGATTAATTCAGTCTTAAAAGAAGAATCCTCCAAACATAGAAGAATTATGTGATTCTTCCAAACGCAGAATTATATGATTTAAGCTATGTATCCTCTGATATTGACCAAACACCATGCTACAAATTTTGTGAAGCACACCAAAGATGCAGAAAAACAGATGCCACTGTAACAGAACAACATCATGTTTATTTAAGCACAAAAGTGAACACTGAGGGCAGAAAATGTGATTTAAAATATTTTGCACCAATACATATATTGTCCTAAACATGTGTTACTTGTATTTATGCATTTCATTAGGGAAATAAACCTAGGCAGGTAATTTTCATTAAGCTGTGAATATCATTGCAGAAGCCAGCAACAATGAGGGAATAAACAATTGGTGGGGGAATTGCTGTGACACAAAAAATAGTCTTGGCACTGATATTTGTTTGTTTCTTTCCTTATTTGTTTTAACTGTGTGTATTCCAACTAATGGAGACCATACAACCTAACTCCCCTGAAAGAGAGTTACTTGCATTTTCACTGTAAATTTAACAACTTAATTAGTATTGCCTATTTGTAATTATTTGCCTTTGCAATGTTGGTGCCTTACTATTGAAAACATGGACTTGCCTTCAGTTTCAATTTATTGTGGTTCTCATATTGTCAGAGTACGAAGCTTTAAGCCTGTTTCTGTCCTTAAATAAGTTTTATATCAGTTTAAATCCCTTAAGTTCAATGGATTTGAACTTGATTGACACCCAAAACAGAAGTAAGAATACAATAGGAATCTTCTCATTTGCTGTTCTGTAGGTTCCCACATAAAAGATGTACAAAAGTTTTTTCTCAGAAAATCAGTTTTACTAGTAATTTAGGAAACGTTTATGCTTTGAATATGTTTTAAGCTTAGAATCACCCTTGAAAACATTTTTTCTTTGAACGAACATTTTGAAACAAATGGATTCAGCTGTAAGTTTACATTTCAATTCACTGTTTCCTTTCACAATACTGAAATGCTTCATTCTGGACATAAATCAGAGAATCAAAAAATCATAGAATTTTCTGGTAGGTGAGCCTGGCTGGCTGCCAGGTGCCCACCAAAGCCACCCTACCATTTCCCCATCTCAGCTGGACAGGATAGGGAAAATATAATGAAAGTCTCCTGTGCTGAGATAAGGGCAAGGAAAGATCACTCACCAGTTACCATCATGGGCAAAACAGACTCAGCTAGGGAAAATTAGTTTACTTTATTACCAATCAAATCAGGTTAGGCTAATGAGAAATAAAATTATATTTAAAACACCTTCTCCTCACCTCTCCCTTCTTCCTAGGTTCAATTTCACACCCAATTTTTTCTACCTAGCCCCCCACAGTGGTGCAGGAAGACAAGGACTGGGGGTTGTGGTCAGTTTATCACATTATGTCTGCTGCTCCCTCCTACTGAGCATGAAGACCCCTCATGCTCTTCCACTGCTCCAGTGTGGGGTCTTTCCCATGGGAAGCATCCCTTCACAGTCTTCTCCTTCCAATGGGCAACAGCTCTTCATTAACTGCTCCAGTGTGGGTCCCTTCCATGGGGTGTAGTCCTTCAGGAACAGGCTGCTCCTGTGTGGGTCCCATGGGGTGACAAGCCCTGTCAGAAAACCTGCTCCAGTGTGGGCTCCTCTATCCAGAAGTCCATCCAGGAGCCTGCTCCAGTGCAGACCTCCCATGGAGTCACAACCTCCTTTGGACGTCCAGCTGCTCTGCTCCACAGACTGCAGGTGGAATTCTGTTCCCCCGTGGCCTTCCATGGGCTGCAGTTGAAGAGCTGCCTCACTGTGCACTTCCCTACAGGCAGCAGGAAATTCTCTGCAGCACCTGAAACACCTCATGCCCTCCTTCTTCACTGATCTTGGTGTCTGCAGAGCTGCTCCTCCCACATATGCTCACTCCCCTCTCCCAGACTCTTAAACAGGTTTTTCCCCCTTCTTAAGTCCCAGAGGCACAACCACCACCCCTGATGGGCTCAGCCTTGACCAGCTGTGGGTCCATCCTGGAGCCAGCTGGCATTGGCTGTCTCAGACATGGGGGAACTTCTGGCAGTTTCTCACAGAAGCCACCCCTGCAGCCTCCTGCTACCAAAACCTTGCCATGCACACTCAATACAGGTTTCTAATTTCTAGGACTCTTTCACTAAAAAGCAAGGGAATATCCCTTCTCCTGCCATCCATCCCTTTAAGGGTAACAACAGGTTCCCAAAGAGATAGTTTCTGAAGGAACATTTAGCTATTTCATTACATCAATAGCAATTCCTTGTACAAAATAACTTCACACGGATTTGCTGCTGGGAGGACACTGGATCTGTCTTCAAGTCCTTCAAGTCAGTCTCTATAAGTGGATCCTGGTATTTTCACAGTCTGTCAATGCAATCACAAGAGATTCCCAGACCTCAGTTTCATAGGTTTTCCATTTACACATAGGAAATAGCACCTTTTACTTCTATCCTGTTTCTGAGTCATATTAATAAGTTCAACTGCTTTATGTATTACCAGTTTTAATGCTGCTCTGTTTTTCAAATCACAACTGTTTTCATGTCAGCAAAAGAATTTCAAACCACAGGAAATTCTGAGGATGAGGTACAAATATACACTTAGAGCTATCAGGAAGCAGAATCAAACTTGCAGTTGGAAAAATATGAAAAGAATGTCACTGCTTTCATGCTCAACTTTTAATTTCATCATTCTTTAAAGACATAAATGAACAAGATTAATAATTCAGACAGTAAAGGAAGGCCTTTGAAAAATCCCTGAATAATTCAGAAGTTCTGACGTTATATAGCCTTTGTCATATTGATCCATCCACCCTGGGTAAAACTCTGAAGAGCGAATGCAGTGACTATCCAATTCTCTCACAACCCTCTCATATTACAGTTTATGAACAACAAAACTCCAAAAATCATAAGGTCACAAAAAGAGAAAAAACTCATGTTCACCAATGGTCTGTACCAGCAAGACGATGAGAAAGGGCAAATAGGAGCATTACAAACACAGTGTTAAAACTATGACACCTGACCTGCAGCTCAAGAAAATCCATTCCTTTGGCTTACCCAGGCTCTAATCATAAAGTGTGCGAAAGGTTTAACAAATTCCGAAAATACTCATCATACAAAAACCATTTTAAAAGAAATAAAGAATTTCCAAACTGAGAGTGAGCCTGAGAAATATAGAAATATGTATTTCTTTCTATAAAGCAGCACTTAGAATTTTTATGTCTCCTATATATAAGTAATATGCATTTGCCTCATCCATCTAACTAAAATAAAATCTTTCAGCATCATAATGATAATGAACTATATATACCTTCCTCTCTTACACCTATTTTTCTTGTCAATGGATGCTACAGAAAAATGTAAGTTAATGAACTTAAGAAACCTTGTCTTCTTAAGAATAAATATTTGAGATTCCTGCTAGCACTCCTGGCATAAAATATTCCAGAATGAGAGTCATCTACCATCCGCCTGCTCTAGCATTTGGGCTCCTGTCCCTTATAAACACATATTTTGTGGCTAATCCTTTAGAGAGAAAGCCAGAGGATGCTTTCAGAAAAGAGTTATTTCCAGCTAGGAAGCCGAAAACTTCCTAAACTCTCTGTCATAAAGTTTAAAATATCTACCACCACCCAGGAGAATGGGCTGAGGGGCAAAGGGATTAAATAGAGCTAAACAACACAAAGCATTGTCAGGTTGAGATTTTGAGGAGCAAGGAGGTCCTGCAGCAGGAGTTTGCTTACCCAGCATTAAACAGAGGAGACATCTCTGACTAAGATGATTGTCCAGACTCCTTTGTAGTCACCTGAGATTATGAATATCGGAAAAAGAGGAAAAGTAAACTTGAGTCCTTAACAGGCTCTTCAAAGATCACTCTTCAACAGCACTGCCATAAGGATGACTTGATCCAAGATTTGGGGCTTTGAGTTTCCACAGGCTGAGGAACTCATGTAATCTCACGAACACTTCAGATAGCCAGACCCTTTCCTGACCTCTGCAGGAGCACAACAGCAGCGTTGTCTTTATCTGGAGCACATATCAAAGGCTCAGAAAGGTAGAAAGGAGGATCAAATAGGTCCTTAAATCTAATCAGCTGCTGCTAGGCAGGCAGATATTTCACTTGGGACATCTGTATTAGTAATGGTAACAGTCTTCCAAGACCAGTAAGAAGATGACTGGAAACTACTTTTTACAAATCCTTTCTTAGAAAGTCCTCTGTAAACTGGAATGAGAGCGTGCCTCTAGATAAAAGGATTTGAGTATCAAAACAGCTCAAAACGGCAATGAAAGCACGAGGGACTATATTGCACAAGTCTTTTCTAAGCTAATAAATACTTAACTCACATCAGCAGCTTCTACAGAACACTTCAACAGGACCAGAATGGAAAGCTAGTGTTCCCCCAGCAAAGGAGAAGCTCTTTGGTTTAGACCTTCAGAGTGTCTTTCCAGTGCAGTTCTCACACGGGTATGGCAGTATTTAAAAATACCGAGAGGTCTCTTTCACAGAACACAGTTTATACATCTGCCAGACATCCACTCTTGGCCAGCCTACACCCTTTCCTAGCAGGACTGTGAATTCCCACGTCATGGAGACCCTGCTCTTCTTAGGCATTTCTACTGCTGCTTCCCATTTGCTTTGGTAGCTCAGCACTTCTTCTGCCACTAAACTGGAAAACAACTCCTCAAGATGATTGACATCTAATTATTCACATACGTTTACAGGCCTTTATACATGGGATAACATAGAGAGGTGCAGAGGATATGTTGTTATGCTGTTACATGAGGGATTGAAAGGTCAAACAACACACTGCATTTGTTCATAATGCCTCCCTTTTATTGACACAAGGCCATCCCTTTCCTCAGATATCAAGTGAGACAGACAAGTCATCGAGATGATGATACAGTTTTGTTATTATGGCCTTCTAGAGAAAGAAAACCATGTTCTAGTCACTTCACTATTTTCATCAGGAGTCATTGACCCAATCCTGCAGCTGAGAAGAAAATTTATGTTTCAGAAAACCCACCACAAACTGTTGGAAACACTGTAAGTATACCCGGCTCCAATATGCCTGATTTTCTTCGAATAAGTTCATTCTCTTCCTTCCACAAAAAAGGCAAGCATTCATCCCTTGAGTTCCCAAAGACAATCATTTGAGAACAATGGGCATTTGATAGACTTCTGTGCTCATTAACTATACAGTAAAGATGGAAAAAATTCCCATAAAACCTGAAAAATTCTTAGCAGTGACTGAAAGTCAGTAAAATCATGACTATGATATAGCTATTATGTTATCCTGAGAGTTCTCAATATGTGAAGCTACCAGCTATCGAATATCTGAGCTCAAAAGTACAGCCTCCAACTACAGATCATATATTATCATATACACATCTCTATGCAATACCAGAAAGAATTCACACTCTGCTGCTGCTGCTGTCTCTGGAGGGATCCCTCTGCTTCTATGTCTAATTCTGCTTTTGCCCTGTGGACATGACACAAGAAATTCCAAACACAGATTTCAATGCATAAATAGTTTATGTGGCATGGTAAGAGAAGTACCTCATTATAGCCCAGTTTGGAAGTATTAACCAAAAATTTGCCTCCTAATAATGAAAAGCTGAGACTTTGACCCTTCTACAGAAGCAAGGAGAGCAAACCATGGCTTTAGGTTTAACCAGTTGTATCGAGCTTAGCACCACTCCAGTGACTGAGCACATTTGTTATATTTTATGCCCTTGTAGCCTGTGTTCTCTACAGATTTTTTAACTTTGATTCATCTTGGAATGCCTGCCCTCCGCATCCTCACTTTTGCTTCCCCGTGTCTATCCTTGATTAGGAATTCGCATGTTGGGAAAACCAAGCTCAGTTCTCTGCCTGAAATAAAAATATAACCTGCCTTCAAATGGCACAAAGCTGCTTAAAAATGTTAATCTCCCTTATTTTTATGATGTGTTTAATATTAAGTGTTCCCATATGGGTACAACACAGCAAACCATGTCCTTCCATTTAAATAGCCTGTTTACTTTAAAATCTGAAACTAGTTACAAATTTAAACTCTTTTTGTTTTTGCCCACCTGGAAAAAATTATTAAATTCTTAAGTCTGTATTGTAATAGGAGCAAACACTGAAGAGTGTGAATTCTTAAGTTTCAATATCTATTTTTAAATTGTTTTGCATGTAAGCTTTTAATTTAGATTTAATAAGATTCTAATTGCATTTTTTCAAAAATACCAGTTGATTATTGAAGACATATTTCTGTAGGATTAACTTACAGTTTAGACTTTTAAAATATTATTTTAAATAATAATTTAGTATTTTGTGATTTATGCTACTAAATTTAAATATAGTTAATGCAAAATAATTACAGAATGGTTGCTAGAAATAAACTTATTGAAGATAAACCGTTTTATGAGAAATGCACATCTCCTGTATAATTATTCTATGTCATTAAGTGTCTTCTGAAAGACGTAGGCAATTAATGTAAGAAGAGTGCTTAGTTATAATTTAACATAGTGTGCAATTAAAGACAATCAAAAGTTTTGCAATTTTCCATATAGCTCAGAAACAGGAAGAAAATTTATTAGTATGTTAAATGAAATGAGCTGTGCAGTTTCAATTCCCAGGTCTGTCTAAGCTGCTTTTTGCCACTTCAGCAGTGCAAAAGAGCCAGAGACCCAGCAGTCTTGCTGTCCTGATGGTCTTTCCTCAGGGGAAATACTGGGTAATTCAAAGCAGGAATAATGGCTGGGCTGCATGCCACCTTCTCTTCTTCAGCTGGAGGGTGCAGTATCAATACCACATTCCTCTCTTGCTGCCAGATGTACTCTTCAGGGTCACAAGTAGCCAAGATTAATTTATAATAGCTTTACAGCAGCCTAAAGATCTATAAAGTAATTTTTGCCTTGCTAATCTGGCACTGCCTACTATGGAGGATCTGGGCCTTTAAGAATAGTAAGGTCTTAATTAACTGTTGTCTTGGGCTAACTGTGGGCTTTAGACCTGGATTGAAAAGGCATTAAAGTCACCTGGAATCCGTTCCTCACCCTCCCTGGAAGCTGTGCAGACCCTCAGCGTGTTGCATGCTCCATGGAAACACGGCTCTTTTGGCAGGCAAGCATCTCCTGGAATAGTTATTACTACGGATATTATGGAAGGACTGCACTAGCAGAGAGGGTAATGAGATAACCTCTTTCTTCTTTTTCACCAATTTATTTTTACGTTCTCATAAAATCATACTTCTTTTCTCACTCACTATTGTCATGACACCCCTCACTGTATTCCCCCAAGTATTATCTAGAATGTTCTCTTTAGGAATTTGAAGGTAGAAACTGTCTTTTGCTCTTCAGATTAAGTCACATGTTTTGATTTTTTGATTTTTATGTCTAAAACATGATCAGGCATCCAAAAGCACACCCAACATTCAAGAGGCACTGAGCATTGGAAGAACCAATAAAGATAACATCTGCCTTTACTCCTGCGAGTAAAACTGCCCCAAAAAGAACAGCATAACAGAACAGCAGCAGAAGAATTACTTACCTTAAGTGCTTCTAAATATGTTAGAGGCACTGTCTGTATCACCTTCCTTTAGTGCTAGTTCAGGAGAGCAATTTAGTGTTTGTCATCTTTATTTGACTTAATACCACTTCATGTCAAAAATTAAGCTTATAAAACTCCTGTATGTGACAAGTAAGCCAAGCACATGTCCCTCTGCACACCATCAGGAACCTCCAAAGAGCTGGAAGACTTCTGGTGATCCACATCATCACAGGCTCAGTAACTGTTTGAGACCGCACTGATGATGGAGCTGTGTTCCCCTGCCATGAATCACTCTTCAAATAATTAAAACCATTATTCAAGTCAGTACACAACAAAGAATAAAAGCCTGGAACCCCCGGTTTTGATGCTTGATCAAAGCCCTTGCTTCTTGTGCAATGTGGTGGCACTAGCCTGCCGGGCTGCTGAAGGCAGCTATCAACCACTGCAAATATGCCAACAGTCCACTGCAGGTTGGTAACAATCATTCACAAAACAAAGGTTTATTTGGAGCTGAAATACAATTTATGCCATTGTTTTCTAGGCTTTTGAAAATTAATGAAGACTAAGCTAATTAGCCTGCTCTGTCTTTATATTTATTGAAGATAAATATGTCCAATTAGGAAAAGATTAATGTGAATGTGGGCATGTTGCTCAATGGAGTAAGGGACTGAGTGACAACACACATGAGAAAGGCAGAGATTCTCCATGTCTTTTTTTCTCCTCATTTTTCACTAGGCAAATATGTCCCAGGCATTGCAGCCCACAAAAGCTATTGGCACAGTCTATGGGAATGATGTGGAATCTGCAGTAGAGGAAGGCAGGACAACTTCAGCAAATTGAGCTCATGCAACCCATGGGAGCAGATCAGCTGCATCAAAGGGTGCTGAGGGAGCTCTCTGACATCATTCTAGAAAGAGATGTCATCTTTGAAAGGTCACTGCACTCAGGGGAAGTTCCTGATGATGGAAAAGAAGGTCAACATCACACCCATCTTCAGGAGGAGCAAGCAGGGTGACTCAAGTCAAATAGCCTCACCCCTGAGCATTTTATAGAGCAAATCCTCTGGGAAACCACTGCTGATCACATGAAAAGTAAAAAGGTGAAGGGGATCTAGCAAGGGCAAATCGTGCCCAACCAATCCCACTAATTTCCGTGATGAACTGACGAGGTCAGTGGACAATGGAAGAACAAAAGATGTGCAAGATGTTGTACATCTTGACTTCAGCAAGGCTGATACTGTTCAGTCTTTACTAATAACTTTACTAATAACTGAAGACAGTCAGCCTCTTTGCAGGTAGTACCAGACAATATACAGGAACACAGGCTGCAGTTCAGAGGGACCTGGACAAGCTGAAGGAATTGCACTAATAGGAGCCTCATGAGGACTAAGGCAAATACAAAGTCCTGTATCTGTGAGAGAATGGCTCCAGGCAGCAATAAGGGCTGGGGCTTAAGCATCTGGAAAAGCTTGGCAGAGAAGGGTTGGGGCATCCTGATGGACAATATGCTGAATGCAAGTTGGCAGTGTCCCTTTGCAGCAAAGAAGGCCAACTGAACTGTGTTGGCAAGAATTAATACTGTTTCTGTAAGTCAAAATGTTTGCCTCCATTTGCCCTTGTGTGACTGCACCTGGAGCAGGGCACCCAGTTTTAGGCTGCTCAGTACCACAAAGACATGGACATGCTGGTGTGGGCCCAGTGGAGAGCCAGAAGGATGAGCAGGACACCAATGGCCAGGATGCACAAGAAGAGGCTGCCTGAACTGGGTTTGTTCAGTTTTCAGAACAGAAGGCTCAGGTGGACCTCACTGTTGTCTGTAACTAGCTCAGAAAAGAGAATAAAAGAGACAGAGGGAGTCTATCATCAAAGGTGCATAGACACAAAATAAGATGTAGGAGAAGCCACTTGGACCTCAGTTGAATCAGAAAGTCTGATCACATAAAAAGAGAACATTTTTTACCACAGGCTGATAAAATACTGGGAATGGCTTCCCAGGAGATTTTCAAAAACCAGGCTGGACAAGCCCTGAGCAACTGGCCTGGTTTTGAGCCAGGAATTGGATTAGATGAACTCTAAAGTTTGCTTCTAACCTGCACCACTCTTTGGTTCAGTTTTAGGAAAAGACAGGCACAGATGCATTTGCTCCCATTATTTTTCTTTGAATATAAATGGAGATGAAGCTGACTAAGTTAGGTGTACACTACCCACATTTAGATGGGATCAGTTGCAAGAGAGAAATATCACATTTAAATCAGAAAACTTCAGTAAAATAGAGACACTGTAGAGCGTTATTGTTTAGTAAAGTACATACTTCTACATACAGTTATCCTTGAAAAAGTTCCTAGTTGAAGTCTTCCAGGCTTTAACTCTTAGTTACACTCATGAAAGGAGAATGCAGTGGTGGCATCGGCTTACAAAACCAGAAATGTATTTGAAAAATATAATGGATTATTATACACTTTATATGTATGTATGAAATCCACAGTATAAACATACCTCTTTAGTTGTAGGTTTCAAAGAATTTGAGTAGTACAAAACAATTTCCTATACAGTTCTAAGTGTCATCCTTAAAAACCAGGAATTCCATCACTAACATGACTGGATCCCAACTTAAATAAGAAAGGCTCAAATTAGATATAGGACATTTTAAGCAAAAAATCTTGATTCTGGTGTTTTCTTTCCTCACTTTTTCCCCATAGTCTAATTTTACTACTTTTTAGGTCTGTTGTATATCAGTATCCCTTTCTCAAAAATATCCCATAGTGAGGATGACTGGAAAAGGGCTGTGGGAAAGTTTCAGTCTGTGTGATTAAAACATACTTCTAAGGTGTGCATTTTAGTTTACTTGGTAAATTGCATTACTTTTTCTAATTTAAATATATATTCAGGTTTGATTTGGAGAAGGAAGCAGAATTTTTATCTACCAACGCTACAGCTTAGACTTGAAGACTTATATTGCCTTACATCACTTTCCATTGACTGTAGATAACTTCCTGAAGAACTTTTATCATTATTTAGGCATTTCAGCTGAGTGCTTAAAGTGAGGTAGTGTAAACCCAGCCCTACAAGGTAATGTGGTAGTGTATTGTGATTTTCTGTTATGGAGTTGTGCAGTGGGCCATTTTATTGGATTTCCTTTGTTGTTACTTTTAAAAGGAACATCAGAGAGAATATTGGCTGACATTCTTGACATATTTGATGACCTTATTCCTACTTGATAGGGGCAAATTCCAAAGAATTACTCTTACCTATTGCACTCTTGTCTGAGGCATGAAGTATTTCTTGTATGTTTTCTGGCAACAATATCTGGAAAAAAATTCCCAGGCTCATCCCCAGGGAGGATATTAATACTAATTCATTTATGAGCAGCAATGGGCAATAGGGTATGGCACGTAATTATCTGAACATCTGATTTCTACAAAAACCACACCTCAAAACTGAGAAACTGAACACCTACTTTAAAACTGTATTTACTTACTCATCAAATGAGTCTGGTTTTGGGTAAGAATGACCCATGTGTATGTCTGTACTACATTTCCTATAAATGGTAATACTTACATGGAAACTGGAATACATCTGAGACATTCAAAAGATGTGCTATATTTTGCTTTGAGTATCTAATTTGGCCCATTTCCCAGACCACTAAACACTTTCTAGGCTTGGGTAGCATTTTCTCCATGTCTCCCTGCATTTCCTGACATTACCAAGAACATGGAATTGAAGTATCAATAAAGCTACAAAACACTTGCAATGTACTTACCTCCCATTCCCTCCAAATAATTTCGTTTTGGAAATATAACTTCAATAGAAAGAGCATCTTACAGTACTTCCAGGGTAGTTTTGCAGGATTTGCATCTTGCCTTGTTATTTTTATCTGTTAGAACAGTTTTTAACTGATAGTATTTCGCAAGTGAAGTTTAGTTAGTTCAGAGGAAACTTGGGGTAGACATGTAAGGAACTGGTGCAAAAATTATACCACAGTTTTGTATTTTTCAAACAGACTCAGTCTACATAGATCACAGACCTTTGGATGCAGCAAATTAACACAGCACTACTGCAATCAGCTTTATCAGCAGCTGGGTCTCTGGCATGAGTAAAGTCTTCCTTGTTGAATTAATAGCACTTCTCCTTGTCAGCATCTCCCTCCCATACAGTCATTCTCAAGAATACTGATTATGGCTGCTGAAATATTTTGTGACTAGAGAAGTAGATTAATAATGATAGGCCACACAGTAATGATATTTCTTTCATATCTTTCCTTTTTTTTTTTTTTTTTTTTGCAAGGAACAGGTGGACCCAGTCCTATATTTCATCAATTTTGTCATTTTAAGTAGAAAAAAGACAACTTTTAATCACACATCAGTATTATGCAGGTTGGAAAATAGAAAAAGGCTTCTAGTGGGATTACTTTGTAACTACTGGAATAGATTTGCTGCAGGAATTACAGCCTCTTTAATAGACATGCATAATAGGAAAGACAAACTTCTCAGGAGCAATAGAGACTAATGGATGAGGTGATGTCTTAGATCCTTCTAGACTTATTTTCCTGATTCATTAATACTACCTATTATCCTTCAGTGCATATGAATACTGCATCTCTTCCCTATGTGCCATGTCAAAACATCTGTTCCATATAGATCTCCTTCTCTTGACATTGCAGTATCACATTTAGTGCTTATTTGCAGTTGGTTGTTATGCAATTCTGTGATCATTAGTTTACAGCATCTCTTCTAAAATTTCTAAATACCATAAATTTATTAATTCAGGCTTTCAAACAGTCCAAAATGTTGTTCCCACTTAGCCAGAATTAAAGACATTTTACAAAGCACCAAATTAACAGATGTCAGAGAGTAACCCAAATTGAAGTTCATAGCTAGCTGTGTATTGGTACTGTACCAGTGAATGGTGATTGATTCAGCCTCCCTCTGGGGGGATTATATGCAGGAATCACTGCACAGTTCTGGATATTTTAATCCCAGAAAAAGGCAGCAGAAAGATGGGCATGTTGAAAAAAAATAAGCCATAAAAATAACTGAACAGCTGGGGGATTTGATTTATGAAGAGACATTAAAGAAATTATGTTTGATTGTCTGCACAATGTCCAAAAGCCATATGTTAAACACTTCAAGTATCTGAAGAGGGTAAACATCAACCAAGGGAATAATTGACTAGGCTAGAACAAGAAGGTGTAACTAAAAATACAGAAAATTAATATATTAGGGGAAATTCTTAACAATGAGCTTTGTTAATTACAGATAAGTGTCTGAAGAAAAGCAAGGAGTTTTTCTTGTAACTTAGAGAATAAACTGGACAAATCACTGAAAAAAATTTAAGTATCTATTTGGGGCGGGCTGGAAAGACAACTTGACAGCTATTATTGTTTGATATTATCTTCCTTTGTGGTATTTATAAATGAAAATGCAAAAGACAAGTGGTCACTCAGTTAATTGAAATAGCCATTTACCTCAATTAACTCTACTTTTCCAAAATGTTAGAGCAAACAAAATAACACCCTTATGCAAACTATACTCATGAACACTTCCTGGAGATATTTTCTGTTAGATATTTTTCAAAATAATAAAACCAATAGCAGTGCACATTTAAAACAAACCAAGAAACAAAATTGTTTCTACACAATTGTTTAGGACACGAAGTTGGAACTACTAACAGAAAACCAACATCTTCTGCATTTGTAATCCAGAATTCAGGGAGTTTTCTTTTCCTCTGCAGCTTCAGAAATGTTCTTTTGTACTTCTCCTTTGCTATTCTGCCCTGCTGTCGTAAGAAGAAAAGTTGTTCCTTGTCAAAAGGCTGGAATTCCCATTTATTTGCAGAAGAGGAACTTGATATTCCCACTCCTCTTACACAAAGCCATATCACGATTTACTAATTCCTCTTAGTCCTACTAAGATGGATTAGAAGGTGCAAAAGATAAAAATGTACTCTAGGTGAACTCCAGGGAAAATTTGCCTCAGAAAAAAAAAAAAAAAAAGGGGTGTGGAAATAATTAGATTCAAGCTCAGCCAAATAAAGGACATAAGAAACAGAATGGGTTGGAAGAAACAGTTTGGGTTGGAAGGGACTTTTGAAGGTCATCTAGTTCCAACACCCCTGTGATAAGCCAGGACATCTTTTACTAGAACCAGGTTGCTCAGAGTCCCATACAGCCTGGTCTTGAATATTTTCAGGGATAGGGCAAGTACCACCTTTCTGGGTAACTTGTTCCAGTGCATCACTACTCTCACTGTAAAAAATATCTTTCCTATATCTAGTCCAAATTGACCCTCATTCAATTTAAAGCAATTGCCCCTCATGCTATTACCACAGGCCCTTGTAAAAAGTCCCTTTCCAGCTCTCCTGTAGGCTCCCCTCAGGTACTGGAAAGGGCTATAGGGTCTCCCCAGAGAGGGAAGGTTAAAGGTTCTACAGAAGTCCTTAGGGGTTGGCTTCCATGCTAGTCAATCAGCTACTCAACAGTGCAGGAAAGGAGATTATATCAAGAGCTGCCTCCTTTGGGAAAGTAAAAGTACAGTAGTAAACAAGTGCCTCTACTGCTAGGAACAAGGATCCACAGGCAAAAGAGGGAACAAGTCAAAGGAACTTTGTTGACATGCTGGTACAGCCTAGAGTACATGCTCACAGCTTCAGCTAAGGGGTACGGACACCAAAATGCAAAATGCTTGTAAGAGTATCTAATATAAAAAAGTGAAACCCCTTTTTCCAGAAAACAATTTGAACATAGGTTGAGAATTGTTGCCTCAGTCTACTTACTAAGATTACAGCTACCAACATTTTCCATTCAAAGCATTTCTAAAAAGCAGAGACTGATTTTTCAAAATTAAGTATCTTGTATAATTCACAGTGCTCTTACTTTTTAGCTTATATTTTCTTACTTTCCAGGCCAATCTAGAAAGTAAAAGCAGGAAAAGTGAGAAGAAAAGGAGGAAGAAAGACGTGAGAGAGAAAATTAAAATTGATCATGGAAAATATATTTCAAAGTATCACAAAAAGCTAAAAAAAAGTGAAGTCTCATCAGGATCCAATGAGGGCCTTTCAGTTTACTATCTTGTCTCCTGGTGAAACTACTTGCAGAAATCTACCAAAAACTTCAGCAGAGCAATTAGTCAACAAAGGAGCAAACTGGTGGAAATCCACAACTGAGAATGAGAATCCATCCTGCCAAGCTGGCATCACAGCCATGACCTGCTGGCTCCAACTCTCTGCAAGGTTTAATGCCCACATCCTTAAAAGAAGTTAGTGCACTTAATAGGGATCAGTGGAAATGAAGCACCTACATAATGGTTAGTCACCTAAATATCTTTGCAGATCCAGGTCTTATTTCAGCAAAGGGCACAATAGGGCAGTATTTGTCATGGAAATTGAGATTTGCCACATTACCAGTGACAGAAATTTCTAAAGAAGGTCCCAAGCTTAGCAGCTTTGTTTGGAAATGACCATGTCAGCAGCAGCTACTTTTCTGAGCAAATGTGCACATTTACACTTGGTTCCCAGGGAAACAATTATAAGAACACTGAAATATGGAAAGGTTTTTGCTGTATCAGGTGTTTTCATAATAGAAAGTTTGTAAGTTTGTCCATAAACATAGTCCTCAAAAAAAAAAAATAAAAGGAAAAATAAAGGAAGTGTGACTCAAGGGAAAAAGCATCCAGGGCAGAACAGAAAGTAAGCTGACAGCTCTGTGAACCCAAAACAGCCCCCAAAGAAGATGTGGCTGCCAGCAGAGCCAGCCGTGGCGTCAGCCAAAGAACTCAGCCACAAAGCCAGACACGGCTGCTGGAAAAACACATTCCAGGTCCTACACACTGCTGCCAAGTCCACCCCATGATTATAGCCACGGACTTTGGAGAACCCAGAGGAAGAAGGTGAAAAGGAATAGGATCAACCTTGCCTACAGGGAGACGAGGCAGTGCCAAGGCAACACAAAAATTACTGGTTAGTCAGATTTTACTTTGTTCTTGCCCTACTTTAATGGAGAGTCTAGCTATGCTCTTTCAAAGTTTGAAGGAGGTTTTGTCATTTTTGGCAACAAATCGAGCTTTCATAGCAAACATGATAATGGCCTTACATTATGTGGACTTATGGCCCAATGGATTCCGAAGTGTTTTACAAACTTCAGCTGATACATGGCCAATGTATACAGGGACCTCTTCGTCCACCACTGAAATGTGCTCAGCCTCTAAGACAACCTGTCACAAATGCTTAGCAAAGCACAGAAGCTCTTCACAGTATTTTAGGCCAGGATATGGTGAATGCTTTGCTACTGAATCTGAATGGGAGGGAGGAACATCATTATGTGAGCAGATACTCAGTTGCACTCACACTCCTGCTGTACACCTGCTCTTAAAGCCTTGCTACAGTGCCTTTTAGCTTCACAGTTTGATGACCTTTCTTTTCCAAAGTCTCTTTGGGTAATGTCCTCAGCTACACAGTTGGATTCTCCTTCCCTTCTGACTGGTGCATCTGCTGGACTCACACCAGTGGTTACCCCCTACATATACATGTCCTGGTACAGTTCCCAACCACATTCAACTTCTTCTGGAACAGAAATATATGAAGGTCAATAAAGTTCTGAGTGAAGTCTTGTAGATCTCTTCCCCTTTGGTTATTTACTGCACAGTGATGATTTACCATATATGATGCTTTGTTTCATAAGCACTGATGTATTTTAACATTCTCCTCCACAAAAAAGAAAAAAAAAAACAATCAAAATCCAAAACCAAAACGAACCCAAAACAAACAAACAAAAAAAAAGACAACAAAAAAAAATCAAAACCACCATTTCACAAGCAGTACAAAGTTTTTTCAGGCTCAATGTCTACCTGTCAACATGAACATTCATCTTAGCTACAATTTGATTTCTTTCCCTAATTCTATAACAATATGATCGTTTTTACTCTAAGATCTCTATGAAACATGTAAATCTTGTGGCCTTTCCAAAGTCAAGAGAATGTCAAATTATTTAATCTTTTTAAAAAAGCTTTGTATAGCTAAGCAGATTTGTGAAACATCTAGAAAGTTTGATGGATTTTGAAATGTGACAAAATATCTAATGCAGATTTTCAGACACAGCAACAACAGAATCACAGATATTCTAAAAAAAATAAAATCAAACATACTTTTAAACTTCACTTCCAAGACAGGGATATAGGCACATATTTCTCTTCAAGGAATTTTAGGGAAAATATTTCTAATTTCAATTGTTTTCAACTTTGTTTTTCCTCTCTCTTTAAGTATTTTCTCTGGTAACAGAGCTGATTTTTAGAGCTGTCACTCACACTGCATCCAAATCTAGCCCATCCAGTGCCACCATGGACTCATGTCAGAATAATCATTGTAAGAATGTCAAACTCGGATATTTTTATTTTTAGCTTTTGAAAACAGATGGTATTTTCCAAAGGTAAAATATTTTTGGTCATGTGTGAGAAAGAAATATTAACTGTCATTGACTGAAAATTTCATCCTAATACTGAGCAGATGGTCCCACCCCTTTCAGTTCACCTGAATGTGTCACACAGTCCTACACTGTGCATCCAAGGACAGACTCAAGCCTTCTTCATATGGTAGATGTACTATCACTTCACAAGGACCAGGTAGGAAATCTGTAACAGTCTAGAAGAGGTGATAAAAATACGACAAAATTGACTACATTTGCCTCAGGAAACTTCTACAAATCAGGTGCATGCTAGCCTTGGGAAACTGCTTTCAGAAGCTCATACACATTAGAAGACCTGAAATAAAACTGTTTATTATACTTCTTAACTATGTCATTGCAAATCTAGTAAAAACAAGCAGATGTAAAAGTCAAGCCTGTCAATCTCAAGCTGGGATGTATCTCAATGCTCTTATTCTCCTTAAAAAGCTTTTCATACCAAAAAAGTGAGGAGAATGTGCTAGATCTGGATCCCATGGTGTGACTTCACAGGTCTTTAACTCACACCCAGTTACTCCTGTGCTGGGCTCAGCAGGTTGAGCTTGGCTGACTCCTGTGAGTGCAGCACACCAATCAGGCACTGGAGCCCTGGTTTGATTTGCAGGTATCCAGAGATAGAGACACCAACATTCCCCACAGTGGTATTTTCCAAAGGTTAGTCTTTTCCCTGTGAAAATCTTGTGTCTTATTTCCAATATGACTTTGTCTGGCTTCAGTTT
Organism: Acridotheres tristis; assembly: GCA_037013685.1. Taxonomy (NCBI): domain Eukaryota; kingdom Metazoa; phylum Chordata; class Aves; order Passeriformes; family Sturnidae; genus Acridotheres; species Acridotheres tristis. Next base: position 77,655,051 of record CM072887.1, on the reverse strand, counting down.
CAGGCTATTGGTTTTCATTATTCCTTGGGAAAATAAACCTGTTCATAATCATGCACATAGATATACAGCCCTGCCTCTCCTATCCTGTTTTCTCTGCATCTCCCAGGGATCTGAACAGATGGCAGAGGCAGAATAGCTCATGTGTTGAAAAGAGAAAAGCCCAGTTAGGGAAAATACTGCACTTAAGAAATTGTTTTTGTTGTTGTTTATTTTGTTTGTTTTTAGGAACACAACAGCACCCACAAAGACATGCAGCATTTTGAGACTACAGTCTTTTGTTGAATTTCTCACCACCAGCTCCTTGCTGGAGAGCTGTCTCCACAGAATCCCTCCCCACAGCAGCTAGTGGTGAAAACACTTTTCCTGCTCCAATTTTTCTTGATGGGGGATCCAAATTTATTCCTCAGTTTGCCGCATTTCAAAGGGAATTCTACAATGCCAATCTCTTCCAGCGCTTCTTTGTTGGACTGCTACTCTTAGCTGAGGTGGCTGCAGAAAATCACACCAGCATTTTAATGTGGAATTCAGAGAAGTTAAAAGACCTTTCCATTGGTGTTTAAATCTCACACAAACACCAGGCTGCAGCTGTAGCTTTTGCTGCTTATGGATAAATGTATTATTTTAGAACATGGCCAAGACCTCCTTCTAGGAGGTCTGGCAGGAGTGGAGCCAACAAGTGATTATGAAAGGCAGCCTAAAGAACATTTGACACTGTTTTCTGCCTAAGCTTAACAAGCACCTCGTAGTTCGGGCTGCAGTTTGCACGATTTTGGCTTTTAGAAAATATGAAACACCTTAGTAGATGGATTTTACGTCTAGGAGATTCCATCTGAGGCACTGAACCCACCCAGTTTTATTGCTTTCAAAAGGTTGGGAAAAGCTTCAAAGTCGCATCTGACAACTTCATGAACTTATTCTAAAAAAATATCTGGAACTTTGGCATCCATGCACTTTTTTTAAAAATAAACACATACAAAAAATATCTACACTTCAAACAAATCTCACTAGACTTATTTTCTTAAGCTAAAATCAATGAATTTGTTCATTATTATGTATTTCATTTCCTTTGAATAAATAAGCCTTTGTTTACTACCTTTTGAAATACTACTCAGTATGTCACTCAGCCCTAGTCTGTCTTGTGATCCAGTGACTGGGATGGGAGAACCAGCTGGCAACTGAGAACATTTGAGGGAAATAAAAGCAGAGAGCAGAAGCTGCAGACTGGGCAGAGCTACAAAGGTGAAGAGAAGGACATCATCCAGTCCAGGAGAGAAGCTGGGACTACTGTTAGGAACAAACTTCTGAGGACTGCATATGGATTGCCCCCTGTCCATGACTTTTCTCATTTTAATAAGACACCCAGGGCTTGACCCACAAAGGAACTCAGGTAAATTATGACTATCTTATACACTGCATGGCCATTAGTATCAATTCCACAGCACTAAACAGCCACTGGCGCTCTCTACACTCTGCACAGGGCTATCAGCCAGGTGAAGATTGGATAGAGAATGGGGACCATATTGGAAAACCAACAGAAAATACTAGAGAAGTGTCTTATATCCTGTCCATTGGGGATTTTAATTTCAGGTAAAATAGTGTAGAGCCCTAAAAGATTCGATTAGAGCTCGTCTCTGGTCTCCTGCGAGTAACATTCATTTACTTGGATATAAAGATACCTATCAAGATATGCAATGAAATTGCATTTATTTCTACAGAGCAGTCCAGCTTCAAAAGGAAGATTGGAAACTGCCTCTTACAATGTTAAGTTGGTCAATATCCTTCTCCTTCAGAGCTCTTCTGAGAGAAGAACTGACCCAGGTTTTGCCACTCTAGCAGAGAACAACAGCAGATTTGTGAAGAGGTGCTAACTGCTGGGTTATTTGTCCTGACCACACTAGTTTGTGCTGGAGGCGTCCATCAAAGGAGCACCACCAAATCTTAGGACACCCAAGTGATGGAGGTGGTGTACCCTGAGAAGAAAGGCAAGAAGGTTGCTAATTTTGACCACTGCAACTGTATGTACTCTGCTGATGTGCTGTCTCATGAACTACTTTTAAATATATTGTAAATATATTGTTTGCAAAGGTTTCTTCTGCAGCATTGGCCACTGCTCACAACTTTAGCTCAGAGGGACTAAATCAAAGGAATAAGTAGAAAACAAAAGCCTTTTGCAATGACCAAACTTGGCATCTCAGAAAAGCAGGTGTTCATCCACAGGATGAGATCAAGTATGGGGGCAAGGGATAAAAGAGAAAGAGCAAGCAGAGGAAGGCAGTACAAAGTAGGAAGAAAGGGGGAAAAGTGAACAAATGACACAAGGATCATGACAAATTTCCACACAAGATTGAAGTCACAAATGAGAAAAGAGGAAATTAGAAGCTCCGAATGAGAAAAGAAGAAATCAGAAACTCCCTTTGAGACCATTAAGGAAGAGGGAGTCTGGACAAGCAATCTAATATATGAGAGGCAAGGCTGGACTTGGGCAGGCCTTCAGCATCTAATTAGGAATGGAGCGGGCTGACTCTATCCGAGAAGGAGCTGAGAGGATAAAAAAGAGAATGGAGGACAACATATACCAAGGGATTGTGTGGGGTTACTAACCCTTTGTTCAGAGACTTGAGCCTGGCAGCTCAGACATCCAGCTACTGAAACACTTCAAAGAGATGCACAAGAGAGCAAAAATACTGGAAGGACAATTACTAAGCAGAACTCCAGACTGAGAAAAGTCAGCAAGCCAGACAATGATGTGAGGAAAGAGCTCAACCTCACCCACGCAACAAAGAAAGTAGAAACATCCCATTTTGTTGGGCCAGTCAGCTTTCCAGCATTCCAACACTTCTTGTCCTCTGGAATCTGGTATCAGAAAATATGACTAATTCAAGAATTTCAGGTAGAAAACAATTGCAATTGGCACTGCTGCATTTCTAAAAATATGCGTTACTAAACCAAAAGTGCACATAGTCTCAACAAAGTCACTATGCTATTCTACCTTCAAAACTAATTGTTATAAAACTACCTGCAGGAACCAGATAGTGATTTCCACCATCATGCTCCAAAGTCTGCAGTTTTCTGGGCCTAACTTAGTTATTCCAGATAACCTAGGAACAGGTTTTAAATCCTCATTCTTGACTTCAAATACAAGATTCAGCAATTTGTCATCAAGTTACTTGAGTTTTCACCCTTCTACACTGCTACCCTTGGATGTGTAACTAAATATATTACAGCTGAAAATAAACCGAAACACTTTGTAGACTGTGGCAGTGAAATTATAAGTAACTGAGCATGTCTTGCAACATAAGGTGAATAATATATGAAGCAAGTTAGGACAAGTATGCTTGAGGATTCTCAGTTGGGGTGCTAAGACAGTTATTTATTTATTTATTACACAGTTCACAACTAGTTGCTAACTTACGTTGTTCTCTCTTCTGTATTTATTTTTTCCATTTGGAACACTGGGACAGGTACTCTTTACAAGTTTGGAGAGGACGATGAAAGTGCCATTTCTTTAAAATGTTCTATCCTTTTTGTTCATGTACGAAATGCCTAAAGCAGGATTGTCATGGAAATTATGGTTACAATATTTTCTAGAGGAAAAGGTCAGCCTAAGCAAGAAAAGAAGGATGATCTCATATTTCTGACAGCTCAGATACAAGCAAATTTTAGCACCAATAAGTTATGTCATCTGTTAAATTCACATAAGCAGAATGCCTCTGTAGATTTTGCACTGTTATGACAAGGCTGTAGAGAACAGGGGTAAATATTCCATATGAAATAGCTATTTATACAGGGTAACTTGTATCTATTATTATCTTTAAAGAAATCAACTGAGAGTTAAGGTCAGCATGGTTTTCTGTTCCGTCTTCAGAGACCTAGACTGTGCCACATTAAAAAACATAGAAAGCATAAATTTATATTTGTCCAGAACAACATTGAAAGCCATGCCTTAGTATCTTACTCACTGAGATACCATCCATCCTGACCTTGGCTGTAGCTTGATATTTTACACACTATTACTGTCATAGTAACAGACAGAGCCAACAATAATTTGCTTATACAATTTACAATACATTGCCTCCCAGCCACACTGAGGTCTCTTTAACCATCAGCAGATGTGTTGCTTGCATTATCTATATTTGAACAAAGCAGAATCTATTCAGCCCTAAAGTCTCTATGGCGGGTTGGCTGGGTTTTGAACTTAGTGCCTAGCTAATTTGGTGTTCATACCACTGTAAGTAATTATAAAACACTTGAGGAGGTCCAGAAGTTTTAGCCCACAACCTGCTGTCTAAATTCCATATGTTTCTTCCCTTGCTGGCAACTGAGTTTTAGGAGTCCATACTCAGAAATATTAATTGGCAATTAATTCTGTAGGTGTTCTGTGAACATTCAGTTCTTAAAGTTCTTTCTATGTGAAAAACATCCAAAACTCCTTTCATCATAACTTTAAAATATTAAATGACACTTATTAAATTCTCAGTATTCATGCGTCATAATCAAGCCACAAAATCTTGTATAAAAATCTATATATTCACATTAATTTTACTGAAAAATAAACTACTGCAAAGAAGAAAACCACCATCACTGTTGTCTCACATGAAAGACAGAAGGGCTGTGGGATTCATTAACATATAGATATAGACCTACTTCTATAAGCAAAGGCACTAAAGAAAGAAAAAGGTGAACTCCTTCCCCAAAAAGTCTTTTGTTCTAAATCTGGGTTCCTCATACAGCAATATAAATGTACCTAGCACAACACAATAAAGAATGTAGCTAAAAATACATATTTTTTCTGGGCATAAAGTTATCCTGACTGATGAAAACAGGTTAATCCTAAGCAAGTATTAAGCAAATAACTTAAGCTAGTAATCCCTGTACTCAAATTCATTGGGCAGAAAAGCTGTGTGGCTTCAAGGATCAGTAGGCTGAGAACTATAAATACTATTTTTAACATCTGAAGTAGACCAAGAATTGCCTTCCTAGAAGGTTCCCCAGAAAACTTTTGTTTCCAATTGAAATAATATGAAGGAAAGAGAAATAGTTCAGAAAGATGCAATATATTTTACCTTCTTTTGCAAATTTTTGCTCTTTTACATTTCAGAGTAAGAAGACAAGGAACAAGGCAAGTCTGAAATAGATGGGATTGACTTTGGCCATCTGTATATTCCTCAGCTTACTTACTCCTTCTATCAGTATTTCCTTGCATGTTTTATCCAGCATACAGCCTTTTCTTTTAAATACATTTATCCCATCATTTATTTCCTTACCTGGTATCCATAATACCCATCCTTGATATCTGGTTATTAAACCTACCATTATAGCATAATGTAAAACATGGAGTTTATAAAGCTTGTTGTTTATTTTGATAGTGTGGCTCCACAGCCCAAAGATTTTGCTTTTAAACCTGACATATCCAGTCTGCAAGGGATTCATGCAGCTGTGGAGATGTTCTTATGCCTGCAAGAAAATGAGAAATTTAGGTTCAGAATTTCCCCTTCTCCTTGCTGCCTCCACAGGAGATATTATTTCTCTAAGCTGATCCCCAGCTGCGTTATTGGACCCTTGAGTCCATTGCCAGATAATACATAACCCCAAACAGCCTTAAGTTTGCTGGAAGTTCCTGAAGGGTCTGCATAGAGGAATACTGCAACTCAGAAAAAGGCAGCTTTACACTTCCTCCCCTGGGCGTCCTTTTTGCTCCTTGGACATAATAGAGCATCCGGACTTCATATTTCACTTCTTTCTCTCTGCTTCCCTCTCTGGAATGCCAATGTACATCAGGCCTCATGTCTAAAAATCTAGGTGAATTTGCTATAAAGTTAGATGTTAGTCTAATTACTGCAGACTGGATGTTTAATCCTTCTGCTTCATCTCTCTGAAAAATCACAATGCCTGAACTGTCAAGCAATGGCAACGTTTCTCTAGGATCTTTTGTTCTTATATAATAATATTCATCTTAGTTGAAATGATTATGAAATGAAGGACCTTATTCCTCTTCCTAAGATGGTTTTGCTTAGTTCCAATATGTCTCCAAATTTTCTGAACTTCAGGGTAGTAATTGTCATCGAAATAGATAATTCTGTTCTTATACAGCTCTTCATTGTTCTTCTCAGCTGCCTGTAAAAAATTATTGCTGAGTTTGATAGTTCTGGAAACAGAAAACAACGTATCTTGAGGGGTTTTGTGCTTCTGCCCTTTAAGATCTTTACATAAGACCATCAAAATGCAAGGACTGTATAAGTGACAGAGACAATATTTCCACATTTTAGTTATTTTCTGTGTTTTTAGGAATGCCATAAATCCTGTCATTGCTTCTCCTTTGAGCGGTTTTCTAAATCACCACATTTTACTCTTTGGAGCCTGTTCTGTTTTACCAGGAAAAATGAGATGTGTTCCCTGCACAAGGTTAATCGATAAAATCTTTACAGTCTCTTCTCATCTGGCCAGCCTCACTTTAATTTCAGTAACAGTGCTGTCAACTCGCTCAGAGAGGCAATTTAAGCTTTCTGAAACCTTTGTTCTTCATTTCCCCATTCTTTTACTCTTTATAGCTAACTCTTTTGAATGTATTATCTAAGTTTCTGATAGCCAATTGTTTCCACAAAACCCAAGCTCTTCAAGTCATGTTACCTCATGAATATCTCCATTTTTAAGAGTATCTCTTAACCTTCAAAGGTGTGGAAGACTACTTGGAAAACATGCTGCAAAGTATGGGAAATACTGAAAAAACAGGGTACAAATATCATCAAATGTGTACTGTTTCTAAAAGTTCTTATTTTCTTCTTAATCTTGTGATTTTTTGAGGCCCGATTCATGATTTTCAAATGCCTAGGGCTGGAAGTGATATTTGTTCCCAAAATAGAGAAAATTTTCTTTTTGGCCAGCTGAGTACCTCAGGACAGTTCTGGACAGGAGTCACTCTATATCTCACCACTTAAGCCTCTTTTCCCAGCAGTTGCTTAATACCCTACTTCACCTTTCTTTCCAATGGAAAAGACTCCTACCAGTGTTCCAAGTCCTTCTACATCAACTTTTTCATCATGTAAGTATTGAAATGGATAAAGTGTGGCAGGAATCATTTATTTTAAAGACATATTTTCCAATATCAGTCACATTTACACATGCATCTCTGCAGCTTATGGACAGAGACAGGTCAGAAGACTGGGTGATCAGACACAAGAGCAGCAATGAATGCTCAAGGACAGTCAGGATTTGTTTCTGCCAGACTGTTTGGTGCTTGTGCCAAATACCTCACCACAGCCTGAGATTTGATGAAGCTGAATGTTTTGGAGAATATTGTGGAAGGCTGCCAACATCACCCTTAAAATTTTAAAAAGAGTGAAATATTATATTTAATTTTATGATTCAAAGAAAAGTAATATATTTATTTGGGATAAGCTTTATGGCTGAAATAGATTTTTGTAATTGGCAATTTCACTCTACTTTATTTTTCAGATCCATCTGTCTGAAAAAATAAAGGGAACAGGAACTGAAACAGTGCACAGTACGTCAGCAAAGTACCAGGGGTGTTTAAAATTTGTAATATCAATGTAGTAAAAATATCTATTCTTTTTCCAGTCCTGCCATTGCAATATTTGGGAACCTGAGGTTTTATATCCATAGCATTCTAGCTTTTAATTAAGGAAATTAATAATAAGATTAAATTATGGACATTAAAAACAAGGAAACAAGAATAGTGAAAAACAGTTAATCAAACATAATTCAAAGTTAATCTTCCTTCTCTCATGGCCTAGAAATTACTGCATAGGCAACAAACTCAAGGTTTTCCCAATAAAAATGGCCCTAGACAGACCTGAAAGGAAAGCTGGGAGATGAGTTGTTAAACACTGAAAGTAGTGCAAACGTGAAAGCATGAAAAGGCCTCTTGGGCAAGTTTGTAATATATATTTTTAAATACAACCTGAGGGAGATCTGGGAATCACTGAAGAAATTTAAAAGGTAAATTAGGCTGGTTTATACTGAAAATTTAGGTGAGTCTATAATTCTGGATAACATGAAGAAGGGTTCAATTACACATGGCAGCTTCTACTGCAAAGAGCCCCCCGTATATCAAAGGGCCATCAAATGCAGGTAGGAAGAGCCACAATTGAAACAAGCAGGATGTGGAAGCAGCCTGTAAACTCATGCAGCTCCTCAACCAGGAGCAAAACAAATTTTACATTCTACAGCATCACACGCCTAAATTTTTATTAAAATTTATTGTTATTCCAATAGCCATAGATTCCACCTTAAAAATAAAGATTTTTTTTCCAAAATATTCCTTTTAGAGATCTTCTAAATTAAAAAACCCTCAAAGTGAAGGTTCTTCTTTAAATAAATAACAAATTTTAAGGAGATTTGGAGTATAATGTGTTTTAAAATCTACCAACTTTTTCTGTCAATCTTTTTCTGTTCCCAGTTGTCTAGAAGTAATGTCAAAAATGCTTCTAAACAACAGGATTAAAATATTGCACATTACTTATCCTGCTAACAGCTGTACTATCCTCTGCAAGCTTAGCTTTTCCAAATGATTAGAGCTACCTATTACAAAATCATGGTTTGTTTACTTTTCTATCTAATACCTTTTATTTGCACTCTAAATAAAAGTGCTTCAGGTTCCAACTCAAATAACAGTAGGTTTTGAAGCTATAGCCACAAGCACTTTAATCATGTGCTATATGGAACAAGTTCTAAATATTAAGGAGAATATGAGCTCCACCAGCTAAATAAAAGGCTGGGATCCAGCAAAGCTTCTTTGCAAACACAAACTAAATCTCACTCTCTGTGTGACCTTGAGCAAGCTACTTGATCTTTTTGTGCCTTGACAATTATTAAACTTGGACTTCTCTGACCAACAGATGTTTCTGTACATCAGTGTAGAGAATACTAGAGTAAACACATTACTGAAAACATTCATGACAATAAAACGATGTGGAACCAAATTTCTTTCATTCCCTGTGATTTGCATCTTCATAATTCTTACTGCACTCACTGACAAAGCCACTTAAACCATGAGATCACTTGTTTTCCAACAAATTAAGTCCCAATCTTTGCCAATCATTCTGCTTTAGAGGTCAACAAAGATAAAGTCCTTCTCTTCCTTGCATAGATCCTTAAGACCATTAGAATTACATCTATTTGCAAGAACTGCTCACAAAGCTAACAAGTTCCAAATGTTTCCTTTTCTTAAATGTTTGTTTCAAATCACATGTTTTTAATCTGCACAAACTGCCCATTTCTTATTTATCTCAAGTATATGCTGTCCAAGAGATAGCATAACTAATACAAGATAGAAAATCCTTTTCTTTTACTATCACACAAATTGTTGAGCTATACAAAAAAGCCACTATTTTCTCATGATCAAATTATGAAGTCAGTGGTACCACTAAGTAAAATACTAATTGCAGAGAGTATCATTAGTAGAGCTGATTACTTAAAATAGGCCTAGCCATAATTAACACTATAATGGTAAAATGTTTGAATGCTTTGGAGTCACAATCACACTTATCTAATCTGTGTAGGTTCACTGCATGGTATCCCAAAGTGATCATTCAAAGGTTAAGTGCTTATTAAATCTCATCTTAAGTTCTGGATGTATTGAAGAGAGGGAGGGAAATTCTTCTAAGGGTGGAACATCCCACCCTAGACCAGCAGATTAAAGTCACCTGTCTTAGTGTAGAGACAGTCTAGAGGAAACTCGTAGTTGAGTTACCAGGCTGAACACTTAAATTCAGGTGAGAAAAATGCCAGCCAAATGTGAGACAGTCTTCTTAATGATGCCAGGCAAAGAATGTAAAAATTAACCAAGGTCAATAAGTCTGTTAGATAGCAAAATACTTCTAGGTCTCTTATTCTTTTATGTGTAATGCTTGGTAATTCTTGCTTGGGAGAAAGAACTTTGAAGCATCTTAAAACTACATGGCTTTTGGATTTTTTACATTTATATTCAAATGAATGTAGGCTTTATGCAAATAGAGAAATAATGTGGTTTGACATGTGTCCAACAGTTTTATTTTAAAAAGAACAATGTTGAAAGAGACAATGCACAAAACAGGGTAGGGAAAACATTAAAGTTCGGATGCAGGAGAAGCACTATTCCATGATTAGTGTGACCTCTGGTAGATCCAGATTATTGCTATTCAGGCTAATGTCAAGGAAACACCCATTAGATGTTGCAGACTCAAGATGGTTCCATGAAACTTGCTCTTCCAGTAGACATCATCATAGATTTTAGGCATTCTTTTCCTTTCACAACACTGATAAACTTTTATCACAGGGCAGTTAAAACACAGGTGTTTAAACAAGGGGTTGATTTGGAGAGTTTTGAGGGGATTTTTTTCTTTTGCTTAACATAACGTCCAATAAAAATTATTACTTCCACTTAGAGCTATTAGATGTGAATCCGTATTTTCCTAATGATACAACCTTGTTAAACAACCTTTCTAAGGTTAACAGTTAGGGTTTGAAATATGAATTCAAGTATATAATAATATAGGAATAAACCAGAATCTCTCTGGTGTCTCAAACTGACTCCAGAAGGTCATCCAACCCCAGCAATGATGTTAGATGGTATGTGTCATACATGCATCTTGTCATATCACAGCAAGAATTTATTTCATACCAAAAGGAATACAAAGAGATTTTGGCAAGGAAGCAAGAGATTCTCAGGACACATAATCCCGAGGCTTACATGTGAGGCTCAGGTGGCATCCATTGTTCCAATAAATTCATGAGGACCAGAACTAGCTGTAGAACTGGAAGGAAAGATAAAAGGGTAATTTAAAAGAATCTGACAGCAACACTGATGGAATTATGCTTCCAATTTGAGTCTGGTATGAACTCTAATGAGGTTTCTTCCAGACAATTGGAAATCTTTTTCTTTGCCACTCATATCAAAATAGCTCCAGAAATTTGCACTTAGCTCTAGCTCCACTGTCATGAGCTTTCTCTCCATTCTGATGTAATTCTTAGAGACATTGAAAAGCTAACAATGCCAAGTGAAAGATGTCTTCACAAGACAGTTTCCAGCACATAACATTGTAAAGGCTCTCTAGTCTCTCACCCGTTTCCATGCAGTGAGTGAAATACTGATTTATAAAAATATTAATCCAAGAAGCATTTTTGCACTTCTGGGTTAAAAGAACCTCACAATAAAACCCTGCTGTATGTCAATATCACACAGGCAGTTGTCATTACAACTGGCTCTGTCCAGCTTTTTTTACTGTGATCAGAGCTTGATATGAAAACTGAAGCTTTTTGCCATTCCTCTCAAGAAAAAAAAAGGACAAAACAGCTAAAAACCAGACTTGTTTTCCAAAGCTGTAAATCAAAGTGATGCTAGTTAGCAGGTTTCTATCAGTAATTAATCAGTTTCTTCTGGGACAAAACAAATCTTCATACATCAGTTCTACTGTTGACTAAGGGAAGAGTTAGGTTTGGAGGGGATTTTTTAAAGACAGTAAGAGTAGAAAACCATATGGACTCTTCCTATAGATTGGCTTCACCTTGCTGCACGTGGAACTAAAACATACAGTTCTTTCCTGTGGAGAGAAGTCCCAACTTAAATGTAACTTTTTTTTTCCTTTGAGAGCCCCACTAGAAGGCAACTTCATCAAGTCTCCTCCACAGTCACCTCCTGGCCCTGGCCAAGCAGGCACCCCTAACCTGCAGGAGGAGGATAAATAACAGCAAGCTCACGGCAAATTTTAGAGGGGGGAGATGTGAATTCCCTCTTTAACCCCCCCCCTTTTGAGTAGAACCCAGCACACCAGGAAGCTCCCACTGTTTCCCTGGGCACACAGTGTCCCTCACCCCATCCCTCAGCAACCTCTTTCCCAACCTTTATGCCATGTCATTTCAGCTTTTATCAGTTCTCCTCCTGGCTTAATTCCTCTGTTTCCTTCTTCTTGTCCCCTTCCCAACTGGTAGACTTGCTTAGGACTGAACATTAGTCCTAAAAGGAAAAGGACAAAATAACCACAATCTAGTTGTTACAGATGCTCTTCTAACTTTCAGTCTAAATGTATCTATATCATTTTGAAGCCCTGTGCCTTCCTTCCAGGGTTAGGCAAGACTGAGTAGTTCTCAACTGTGTTTATTCTCTATTGTCCTAATCCACAAAATACATCTATGGACTATTTACATTCCTTATTAGCCTTCATCAATCCAGCTAAATATAAATTATTTTTAGTCTGCCCTCCTGAAGCAGGCTTCCTCTTCCACCCTTCTCTGCACCTGTTTCAATTTGAATATTTTTGTGTTTTTTACCACAAGCAGATGAAATTGTATGACAATTCAGCTAAGGTCATATTGGTACCACACAGAAAAACTCCTCTTTTGTTTAATGTTTCTGCTAGCAATATTCTGCCTGAGATTTATATTTACTTTTTTCCCAGCTGTGCCACATCCTTGGCTCAGTCAGAAACTTTTGTCTTTCCCTGCTTTCAACTGCAGCTTCCTGCTTCACATAAAATTTAAGAGAAGCTATGGCAATGAATTGAAATGTGTTCAATAATATCTTGCTTCAATTAGTTTAGTCACAATGAAGATTAAATTTTATTTATAGTGCTATTTTGCTTGTTTAGATTAGAAGAATTTCTCATTCTTGAAATTCTAATAACTCAAAAATTATACCAACAGTTATAAACCAAATGCAGGGTTAAGAGAAGGCATCTGTGCTGGTCTGAGACTGCAGTTCCAGAAGCTTCAGCTTTGCTACTGTCAGCTTCAAAGCCTGACTACAATTTCAAAGATGTCATCATCTTGCTGTAAAAAATAAGCCTATTTTAAGAGGTTCTTCAGCTGTTTATAGGGATTCAGCTCTCAGCACAGTCAATTCAAGAGGTGGGAGCACATGTCTGAGGACATCTCTGGGCTTCTCAGACGAGCATTGGGCTTTCCCTCAGTGCGCGTTCAGTATCCTATAGAGCCTGAGAGTTATCATGGAAATTAGTAGTGAGTTGAGCACCGAAAGCCACAATCATGCTAAACTAACTTTGGTTGAAACATGAGGTTCTTTGTTTTTTCATATTCCTTGAAAAGGTCATGGCAAAATGACAGATTTACAGATCAGATAGTTTTTCTCCAGCTGCTGCTGAAGCTGTGTCTCCTCCCCTGCTGGATGTGGCCAGTTAAGCCAGCATTGTGGCTGTGAAGCATTAGTAGATCAGAAAATCCAGGGATCAAGGCCTTTCATAGATTATGATGCCAGATAGATTATCCTTTACGACAGATAAAATTCCTCAAATCTATATATCTCACAGCTGAAGTAGCTTTATCAGTGGTGTTTAACTCTTCCAGAAAATGCATAATTTCCTCTATTATTTTACTGGCTCACTTTGCCAATTGCTGGAGTGTGTGCACATTAGGAAGCTGGCCTTCCAGGCCATGCTCTCAATTACGTTTTTACTTTCATTCAATGATTTGTCATTGGATAAAACAACAGAGCCCTGGGAACATGATCTCAAATCCAAGTTTCAAGTTGCCCTTGGCCCAAGCAGAACGAAAGACTAGAGCCTATCTGCCTCCTGCTCTCCACCTCCTACTTCCCAACTGAGTGTTTTCAGCACCAGCCCATCATGCAAGAGGGTCAGATGGGGAAAGTTGCTCCCCTGACCAGATAGAGTACCAGAATACCTCGAATTTGAATATCGGGACAGTGCTAAGTGGGAAATGAACTCGTCTCTTGAATGGGTGAGAAATAGATGTAAGACTAGATGTGAGTGAAATGAAAGTTCAGGCTGTCTGGGCTGGTGTCTAATAAATCTGCTTTCCTATGGGGTTGTCACACAAAAAAGTAGGTAGATTGGATGACTACTTGGCCTGTTCCAGAATATTTCTGCCTTTTATCACTCCTCTGCAAGGGTTAATATGATACGGGCTGTAATGAGCTGGCCAGCTCCTGACATGAACAGAATCTGATTGATTATATGCATAGTACACTAACTCTCTGCAGATGATAATGGCCATTCATGTATCATGCATTCAGCAATCACCAACATCTTTAATACAGATGTAAACCTTTGTATTGATGCCAGTTAAGCTACAATGAAGAGAGAAAGAATGTCAGAGAACATTCATTTTATTTCAAAGGGTCACTCCCAGCAGTGCAGCATGCCATTTTGTGCTGCCGTTGTTTCTCAGAAACATAATTCCCAGGAATGTACTGTTCCTAGTTTCAGAAGTAGGGACACAATTAAACAGAGAAATACTCCAAACAGATAAAATCCATTGCAGCACAGCTCTCATCCTTTATGCAACAGCATGACAATGTAACAGCACTTGTGACAAGATGTCAGAGGGGAGAGGGTCGCCACTGTTCCCCCCTGGATCATTTAGGATAAGCTGGACACTAAATGAGTTCCAGTAGGTTTTTCTGACCTTCAGCTCACAAGATACATTTGGAAGTATAATGTCATGGCATTTTCAGAATAACCTCAGATCCTCCTGGAATCAATGAGAGACACAAGCAGATATTACAAAACAAATCTGCAGAAGAATAACTCAGGGAGAAACTTGTGCAGGGAATGGAAAAAGGGATAATATGCAAAAGAAACAAGAAATGTTCAAGAGCAAAAGAAAGGAAAGAATGGTGAGACACCTGCACTTCTTAGTTCTCACTATGGCGATATCACATAAAAACTTGCACAACAGACTAGACAGGCAGGGAAAGGACAGCAGGAAAATATGGGATGTGTCATAACAGAAAACTGAAATTACCAGGACAAGTAAATTGAGCTGAAAAGAAAGTTGAGATAAATTACAGTTTCAAAGGATATGTTTCTTTGCAATATAAGCTGAGATCAGTACTCCTAGATGCAAATACTACATCATATTGCTAAATCCTAGCTTTGTGTTGAACACAGGTAGAGATGCTGCCCACAGACCCTGCCCTTGGCTTGGTGTCAAGCTGTTTTGCTTTACAGTCAGTTCTTTTCTCTCTTGTGCAAGCACAAGCACTCAGGCAGCAATGAACCAAAGAGCTCACCTGGATGAGAAGTAAGAAGGAAAGCACAGCCATTCCTCACCTGCATCAGTTTCCTCTCAAATTCAGTAGGAGCTGTTGCAAATGGTTCTGTCAGCATAACACAGGAGACAGCAGATAGAGACTGGCATGAAGAACGAGTGTTCATGGAATGGGGCATGGACACATGCAATGAATTACACCCTTGACATTTGCTGTTTCTGCTTCATATCTGAAAGAGGCTTATATGCCTGAAATCTTGTCTGTGTTATTTTATCAGTTAGCCTAGTAAAAACAATAACAGAGAAGGTTCAGGATTAAGATTTGGAGCAAAACCAGCTCTATTTTGTAACTAAAATAGCTGTTTTCTTGAATAATTAGATTCACACAGTCAGCTCTGCTTTGCCTGCCTGGTTCAGTACACTATAAGCCAAGTTTTGCAGCAGTTGGAATTAAATCACAGCAATGGTATTGGTCAGAAAACAAATGATAAAGTAGAGTAGCTTAAAGGTTAAAGTCCCAAAGAGTTAAGTATTCTTTGAGGAATATTTCCATTCCCTAATGTAGATGGGTGTAACTCTCAGGCTTGAAGTCATTGATAGGAGTGGCTGATTGCATCAGGTGCATGAATATGGCTCCTGAGAGGCTGAAGTATCCCACAGCACCAAATTAGATAAATGGGAGGTTTGCTTTCTCTTTCACTCTCCGAGTGGTACTTCTTGCTTACTTCTTCTTCCTCTCTACCCTTCAGCAAATGTGTAAGTCACTTTTCATGTCAAAATGTCCAACAGGGCTGCTTCTCCTTTCAACACAAGCTTAACCTATATGATGTGCCATACCAAAAACATGAGAGATATTCAACAAATCTACTGAATCAGTAGATTTCTAAATCAGTATTTAGCCAATATTTTGACAGAGGTCATTTAACACTGGGACAAATGAGATGGTGTTAGGTGTCTGTACTATTTGAAGGAGGGAGAAATATTTAACAGCATTATTTTTATATGCATGTAATTCTGAGAGACCTGTGTACTCTGATAATTAATAATCGTATGTCCAGAAGAAAAAACAGTCACCAATTCAGTTTATTCAGCAGTTCTTGCTCTATTAAGACACTAAGAAAAAAAAAAACAAGCAAAAAAAACTTCCATGTGCTGGAAAAGAACAGCCTAGGACACCAGAGAGACAAAGCAATGCAAGTCCATTTAATGTATAATCAATTCACCTCAGTTTATAATGAGAATTAATCTCACTTCCTCCCCTACAGTAAAAAGTATGCAAACAGAGAAGTGTACCTGATGAAAGTATATAAGAAATGTCAAATATTCCACATGTGCAAGCCAGGAGTTCAATTTAATTGGCAAAACACAATCAAGAGAGAAAACAGATCTAAGGACTTACTGTACATCTCTTTTTGAATAGCTAATTCCTATGTATGTTAATGCCCTGCAAAAATTATTTGGCCTCAACACATCACAAGAAAAAATCAGTCAGAATTAACTACTCCATCCTGAAGGTGCAATTTTAGGAGACTAAGGTTCAGCATTTCAACTGCTCAGCAAAAGCATTTAACATCAGTTAATTTGTCTGAATTTTTCTGGAGGAGATTACTAAAACTAGGATCTGTCACATTTTTTTGTTTGGTTGGTAGGTTGGAGGTTTTTTTGTTTGGTGTTTGTTTTTTGGTTTTTGGGGTTTTTTGTGTCTACAATGGGAATTTCAGATCTCTGTGTTTCCTCCCCAGGAAAGTTTCCCATTCCAGCATGGACTCGGTCGCCTGTAGATCTGCCCAGACTCTCAGCCCTTCCACTCAAGCAGAGACATATACAACCTTCCTACAACCACACATTTACCCAGAAACAGCTGAACGTGGTCACCAGGAACACGAATAGCTCCTATATATAAGACAACAGTGTTGGTGAATTTCTCTTTTTCTCCTCCAGAATGAATCACACAGAAACTGACAATACTCCCGCCAATGATGATGATCAAATCATAGAACCATAGAATAGTTTGGGTAAGAAGGGATGATAAAAATCATCCAGTTCCTGCTTTTTGCAGGAGCACCTTCCTCTAGACAGGTTGCTCAAATCCCCATCCAACCTGGTCTTCCATGCTGTCAGAGATGGGGCATCCACAACTCCTCTGGACAATCTGTTCCAGTGCCGCACCACTCTCATAGTAAAATAATTTCTTCCTAATATCTAATCTAAACCCACCCTCTTTCAGCTTAAAGCCATTGCCCCTCGCCACAAGCCCTTGTAGAAAGTCCCCTTCTAGCTTTCTTGTCACTCCCTTTTAGGTACTGGAAGGTGCTAGAAGGTCTCCCCGGAGCTTCTCTTCCCCAGGAAGAACAAGCTCAATTCTCTCAGCCTGTTTCTCATAGAAGAGGTTCTCCAGCCTTCTGATCATCTTCGTGGTCCTCCTCTGGAATTCCTCCAGCAGGTCCACATCCTTCTGATGCTGGGGCCCCAGAGCTGGAGGCAGTATTCTGGGTGGGGTCTCACAAGAGCAGAATAGAGGTGCAGAATCCCCTCCCTCAATCTGCTGGTCACAGTCGTTTTGATTCAGCCCAGGACATGACTGGCTTTCACAACACTCTCAAATCCTTCTCCTCAGGGCTGCTCTCAACCCATTCTCCACCCAGTCTGTGTTTGTGCTTGGGATTGCCCTGACCCAGGGGCAGGACTTTGCATTTGGCCTTGTTGAATTTCATGATGTTCACACAGATCCACATCTCAAGCCTGTCCAGGTCCCTCTGGATAACACCCCTGCCCTGCAGTGTGTTGACAGCTCCTTGTAGCTTGGTGTCATCAGCAAACCTGCTGAGGGTGTGCTCAGTGCCACTGTCCATGTCACTGACAAAGGTGTTAAACAGCACCCATCCCAACACCAGTCCTTGAGGGATGCCTCACTCTTAGCATGACCATCCAGCCAATTCCTTATCCAGTGAGTGGTTCATCCATAAAATCACATTTCCCTAGTTTAGAAAATCAGATCTTGTAGGATGAACAACCAAAATAGGGAATGATTCATGTACCCTTAGTTTTCTACTCATCTTGATTTTGAGTGACTAGTTGAGATGCAGAAATCCAGAACAACTTCAAAATAAGATGTAAACACCTTCAGGGCTTAGGATTCCATCCAGCAGCAGATTTCCTTGTAGGTCACAGTTTTTTCTTAGTGTCAATCCTGCTGTCCCCAAAACAGTGAGTAGCTGAGGTCTCTAACATACAGTGAGACGGAAGTTCGCTCTTCTGCTCTATCATATCTCAGAATATAATTGGAGAGGTCCCTTGCCTACTGCAGAATTTGTTGAGCCTCTCTTGTAGATAATTTTCAGAACTACATGCTAAAACTGCAAGTCCAAATAGAGTTTGTGAGCACCAGTATGATATCCTACTATAAAATCATCCTCACCCCCACAATTTCTTGGCTTAACAGAAGGAAGAAGCACCCTCAAACAACTGGGACATTCAAGGGAATTAAGACACTAATCTCCAAAACTGCAGAATGTTCTGCTTCTTTATGTCCCCAAATTACATGTTCCCTGAAGCCCTTCAAAATTCGTTTCTGGACAACCACTGGGAAATACCACAGGATGAACTGCCTGAGCAGCTCAACACCTACCTGAGGTCTGAACCTTCTTCAGATCCACAAACCAGGCACTCTGTCAAACTCTCCTGAGACACCCAATCTAGCAAGTGCTTGAAGTAACATGCAAAAGGCAGCAGTGACTGCCATACTTTTCCAAAACAGTTCAGTTTAACCGATGCTGGATTTGCTCCCTCTCTTGCTGCCAGCTATGGAGATCTAGCCTTCCCTTTCACCAGCTCTTGCATTCATTTGACTCCTCGGAAAGCGAATTTAGATCGCTAAACTGGCAGAAATCTAATCCAACAAAACAAAACAAATCAAGAAAAAGTGAATACTTTTCACCACTTTAGTGGGCTAATGGATCAGACACATCCCAGGGATGACAAGAATGAGATGAATGGAGCGTTTGTCCAGGAACCAGCCTGCCCCTTTCACCAGCAGCAAGTTTGTGGGCTGAATCAGCTTCCTCATGAAGCCTCACCCACAGAAGAGGATAAAACCTGTTGGAGAGGCCAGATACTCTGAAGAGGATTGGGAGAGATAGAGAGAGATCCTTCTAGTCCAGCTGCAGTTCTGGAGGGCCCAAGCTGCTAGAAAATTGGGCTAGGTAAGACTATGTCTTCTCAGAGGAGAGCTGTGACATCCTCTGACTTCAAGTTTGGACACCCATTAGCTCCAAAATGGAAGAAAAGGCAGGAAAGTTGTCAAAGCCTATCAGTCCCTGGAGCAGGGGTACTGCTGGACTAGTCGTGCCCTTGAAAGGGTAGTGTTACAGTTGGCTGTGAGCACAGAGAATGATGTGTCCTCTAATCAGAAAATTAAGGACCAATCACAAAAAAGTTTACCACAGCGACTGAGGACATAAAGGACTGAGCTGAAATAAAAGCCCATCTAACACAGCAAAACTGGACCACATGCAACATTTTCTGGTTAGTATATACAATTGTGAAACATCAGAGAGTGAGAAGTCTGGGTTGACAAAGCAAGTAAATAATTTGTCAAAGGGAAGAACCTGCCCCGTGTTATATCCATGTATGGATATAATTGACCACATTTCATCTTAGGAGAAAAGAAAAGTTGTGGCCAACTTCAAAGGGAGCTGAACAAAAGTATTCTAATGATTAATGAATTAGCATCGTTGAAGTAAACGAGTTATTCTGAATGCCTGCCCAGAGGCAGTTATGGGAAAGTTTCCAGAACTATTGTCATTTTTCCTGGAACTCATTGACTTTAAGGACTCCACAGCTGCAAGAATTGTGTGAGCATTTCAAGACTGTCATTTTCACCACCGATTTTCTGAAAAATTCTTCCTGAACTGATTTTTATTGGTTTCAGCTGGGGAATCCATTGCACCCAGCCAGGAAATGCCACATGCCTCCTATGCTACTGCTCTATTCTTCTTGCACTGATGCTATCAGAGACTTAAATTCACTGCAGGGAAAACACTGGGGGCCAAATTTGCCCTCTGATGTATGCACACAGCTCCCATAGAGCTAATGCAGAATTTTTTCGCCTTTGATGCCTCTTATAAAGCAGCCTGGAAGTATTGCATTAGAACAGGGAGTTCACACTATTGGTGGTCCCCATTGTCATTAACACAGTTAGTGGCGTTCCAGTGAAAAACACAGAACAACTCTTTTGTTTGTTTGTTTTATAAGCAGATCTTCCAGGGTGGGATCTGGCTTGCCCAAATCCTGCCAAAGAAGAAACTTCAGCCTCTAAAAATCCACATAAACCAAGAGTGATCCATTCTGCCTTCTTTTGAGAGCTGTCTAACCTTTTAGGCACTCAAATAAATCAGGCACTTTCTTCCTCTGCCTGAAAACTCTACAGGCAACTAATTCACAGCTCCCTGCTCATCAAGGCCAACTGAGCACACACTCAAAAGGAGTAGGGAGGGTATCTCACTCCTGTTCCCACTCTTACTCCCAGCCACACCAAGCCATTGCTTCTGTTGTGCTAACTGTGATGCTCATGGGACTCTTGCTGTGGCAATTTAACTCACAGCACAGCAGAAAATTATCCATTCCTTTGCTGGGCTTGTTTTCTGCTACTACAGTGAGTTGAATCATCTCCTTGAGGATCTCAGTCCCACAGCCAGTCCTAGGTATGTGGTTGCACATGCAGACAGGAGGTGTGAATGAGACCAGTGTGAATTTGACAGCATTTTTGGCTCATTAAGCTGGTTGTTCAATTTCCAGCTCATGTTCAGAAAGTTCATTTCTGGGGAGAGAGGAACTCTAAGTCATCTGCTGCCACTTGCAAGCAGGGAACTACCCCAGATTTATCCCTACCCTGAGCAAAATCTGAAAAGCTAAATAAGGCCAAGACTGCAGCTAGCGTGAACCACTGACTCTTGAAAAACCTTAAATCAGGCAAGTTTGTTCAGTTGACTTGGCTTTTCCTTTGATACAGTTTGAATTTTTTTCTATGAAGTCTAATAAAGACAGACAAATTAGAGCAAATCGTTAAAGTGAATTAAACACATATAAACATAATTTCACATTGAAGGAAACATAAGTGAAGACATGTAACTTGGAGCAGAACTGAAATCCACGCCCACCAGCTGCAGCCAGCTCACCTCCTCCTTCCCCCATGAGCACACACCCCGGGTGTGCTGCTCTGTGGAACTGCTCTGGTCCTTTGTCCAGACTCCCAGCTTCAGCAGAGCTTTGATCACAGCTCCTTCCTGAGTTCATTCTTGTGTGCTGGAGCAGCCATGTGAGGGGCCTTGATGGGACTGAGTGCTGAGAGCCGCAACAGAAACTCATTTAGTTTGATGTGACAAAACTGCTCCTCAGACAAATGCTCCATGGTGGTCCCATGGTAGGAACATGTGTAGAAGGCCTTGCTGAAGTAATAATGCTGAAGTAATTTCATGCCTCCACCCACTTCCAGGCCTTGGAAATTTGTCATCTTCAACTGGTATAAATGGATGCAGCTTCTCTGAATTCAGTGAAGCCATGGTAATTTACTGAGGGTTCAAATTTATTGAGGGTCTGGTCTTCGTGGTCTTACAGTAAACTACCAAAACGAGCTTTATTCAGAGTCCTATTTATAAATAAAAGCTTGTTCTTCATAAGCTCAGCCTTTCTCAAGTCACAAGAATGCTCAATTTTTAGCTTCTGATTAGGGAACAGACCTACACACTATCTGTATTCATAAGTATCTCTTTAATTTCACAAAATTAAGGACCAAGTTCTGTAGGAGACACCCTATAAAAGAATTCTCTCCCAGATCTACATTTAGGCTTCAGACGAATCTGATATCCAAAGATTACAAAGTTTACCACCTAAAGCAAGTAAATCAATGTGTGAACTTTTACAATACTTTCTGAAGCAGTTATTTCAATACCTGTATTCAAGTTCTTATGAGCTCCTTTGTTAAGCAACTCCATCCCTTGCATAACTGCCATCAGTAACATACAGACACATGTTATTTTGGCAGTCTACTAAATCACTGACAGCATTTATCCAGCCATTTTTCAAGCACATAGAATGTCTAGATTCCCAGGGCCACCAGTGGTACAAAAGAAAGAGGATACAACAGAATCCTCTGCCATCAAAAGAAAGCAGCCATGAATCCATCAGGAGTCTTGAGCAGAAGGATTCACAAATGATCTTAGACCAGATTTGGGTGCAACAGAAAAAGTTCCAGGAAGCTTGATGTGACACATAGGATGAAATTGCAAACAGCTTTGCCTCTCCACAAGGAGGGGTCAATATAATCCCATATCTTGCTTGCAAATCTGGTGCTCGAACAACCATCTGAAATTCTGAAATCGGTATAGAATGTTAAAACTGTTAAGCTTTTTAAGTCTGATGGGATGAATTAGGTGGGGCCAGTTCTCTAGTAACTGGATATGAACTGAAATTCATTGAAACTATGGTCTCTTCTAGTCCAAGCCATTCTGTGATTCTATGAAACACTGTTTAACAGCTATTTTATTTAATGAAGTACAATCACAACCAGGTTTGACATTTTCCTAAGGCCAATGGAAAAAGTTAGAGCATTAGAGAATTTCATTGCCTACTTAGAATGCAACATTTCTCACTGGAGCAGGATGGAAATCACATAGATCACTGCCAGGCATGCAGGTTTATTCTTATAAGATCTCTCAGACTCAAACTAATTTTAGAATAACGAAAAACTCTGCTTCAAACTACCCTGCAGTACAAAAGTTCCAGTGACAAACTTCCATTGTCTTATTTTATATTTCACATACACTTTCAAGTCCTTTTCTACTACACTGTCAAGTTCTGTTAGCATCAGCACAATGTGAAAGAGACTGGAAACAAACCACAAGGAAACCTGTCTTTCTAAAATAAACCTGACTTGTATTTTCATGTGAGATTACTAACTAGCATTTTAAAAGTAGCATTTTACTTTAGTTTAGTGAAGAGGTTTGCCAGAACTGCAAAATTTTGGATAGAAACTTGTTTTTTAATTCTGTTTTTCAAATTTCTGTTGACACATTCAAAGTCAAATGGATTTAGGCTTGTGTTTTGACCTCTTCTGCAGGTTTTTTTCCTCAGTGACCCACTATTCCACTATCTCCACTCAGACCCTAAGCTTCCTGTTAACAGAGAACAATATGTTTACACACTGGCTTGATAACATAATGAGCACAGTTTTAAATCAAAACTGCTGGACACTTGAATTTGAAGTTTTCAGGGAATGGTTAAATGAGGGCAGCCACAGGAGGGGCTTAAAATAATTTGCACTAAAAGGCTAGAGGTTAAAGGATGATGGTGGGCAATGAACCACCTCTCTTCCATGAACCAATTAATGGGAAAAAGAGTGTTGAGCCCAAGGTCTTATTGAAATATTTCATTAGCATTGGATGATATATAGAACTGGCATATTTAGAGAAGGTTACACTTTGTTCAGCGGAAAGGAAAACTAAGCATGCATACACTTTCTCTGAAGTCCAGACAGAGAGAGATTTTCTGCTTTAAGATCTTTGGACAATATTAAAAGGGCTAGAAGACTATTGGGACTGCCTTGGATTAGAGCACAGCATAGTATCACATTGGGAAATTCACACAGCAAAGCTTGTGATGGTTGCAACAAAAATGACCTCAAGTGTTTAATTTGGTGTTTTGAATTTCCCAACCTTTAGCTGAAAAAAGGAATATTACAAGGCCTGTTCAAGTTGGCCAAAAATTCAAACACTTTTATAGTCAGTGAACAGAGATAAATATTTGACAAGAGCTATTAATCCTAGGCTGTTATTCCAAATGGAGTCAAACACTCTTGGGTATGCTCCTACCCAGTGACTGGAGAGACAGCCTGGACATCTGGTCTAGATACCCAGTGTCTAGATGTGTAGGATACATGAGCTGACTCCTTCCCAGCAAGTTTTTGAAAAGTGTCTATCCTGGAGCAAAAAGGACAGCGCTTGCCTGGACTCCACTCTAAAGAATAGGGAGGGATGGGGTAAAGAAGGTGGAAGTGAGTTTGTGACTGTGGATTTGTAGAAGACAAAGTAGCAAAGAGCAAAAAGGACAACTGAATTTAGGCAAATTCAGCTATCAAGAAATGCCATTTTAACAGGTTAGAAATAAAAAGAGTCCAATTCTTTAAAGAAGCAGCAATGAGGGAATTGTCAAAAAGCAGTAATTCTTCCAGTCCATGTCTCATTCTCAGATGGTGGCACAGCATTTCACAAAAGATGCCAGCCTCTTGTGAGGAGTCTGAAGAAGATGTTGAGGAGTCTTAAGAAGATGTCTAGAAATATGAGTAAAATTAGGAATTTCTGAAGGAATTCAGAATATTTAAGCCTAGGAAAAAACCCCAGACTGATTTACAAAATTGTGATAATACTTCAAAAATAGAGTAGTGCAACATGAAGGAGATTAACCAGTTAGCATGAACATGTCTGATTTTGAATTGGTCAAAAATGCTCTGAAATTACAGCAAAAGAAGTTTAGGTTGATATTAGAGACTTCTTTCTCTAGCATGACTAGTGAGGTGGTGCAGTGGAAATTCAACAGTTCCAATCTATTAAGAGAGTTTTACTAACAACTTTCATCAGTGCCTGCAATAAACGTAGATAATTGCCTTGGAGAAAGTGGTGGAGTAGATGAGCTCAGTCATTTCCTGAAGCAGACTCCAGTAAGGCTAATTTTAGCCTAGAGATGCTAATTCTTCTTGGCTCTCTCCACAGTTAGTCGAGAACAGCTCCTATAGATGCAGATATAACACAGAACTCTCCCCACTGGCCTAACATGAATAGCCCCAATATTCCCTCAAACCTAAGTACACCAATCCTGGTCCCCTCCCTCCACTACCGTCACAAATAGTTTTGTGCTCCTTTCAATCCTCTTATGATCTTTTCTTCCTGATCTTTTCAAACACCAGACCTTAGCCTGTGAAACCCAAAAAGATTCCCATTCCTTCTCGCTGTTATCCTTGTTTCTTATTTCTCAGTTTTGAAGAAGCATAATTTATCAAGAACTCTTACAAAACAGATCAGACGGACAGGGTTGTATATGAGAAATGCCTCGGTCTGAGTTACAGTCAGGTCTGTTTTTCAAGAAGTGCGATTACAATATCACAAGTGTCCTTTGTCTCCAATTTTTTTAATCAACACTAACTAATCAGCAGATATTGGTGCACTCTTGAATATTCCCTCAGGTTTGAAAAGTAGTCACAAGTCAGCAATCATTCTTAGATACGTGCATGAGAAAAGAAGTGGCCTCTTTGCCTTCCAAAAAAAACCTCATAGCGCCTTAAAAATTAACTATTGTTTAGTAGGGCACATTGCCCAATAATGAAAACAAAACAAAAACATAATCCCTGACAGACAGAGGTCAACAGCAACAATAGGTCCACAGTCAAGTTTCTGCCAGGGATAGGGTTCAACTTCCACTGTACAGGTTATGTGCAGGTTCAGTGACCACAGAGCACACCCTTGAGCCATCTACTTTTCTCAGGACTAGCTGGCTGCAGAGTGCTTTACCCAGTCCTGTCCTGTGCAGATGCTTCAGTCTGCATTACATGGGCAGGACTAACTGACAAGCAACACTGATCATTCAGGGTGAGACCACAGGCACTGCCTAAATCTCAGATGCACACATGAAACGCCCTCACTGTGTTTCTTCTAGGAATAAGGCAAAAAAAAAAATAAACGTTGTGGCTACCTGGTCATTTTTATGAATTGCTTTTGCTTCTCAGGGAACACTTGGGGACCCCTTGTTCAAACAACTCTCAGTTCAGAAGTCAAGATTATATCTAAAGCCTCAAGAGATAAAGCATAATACAAGGCAATCCAGACATATACAGGTTTTAAAATTATTAGAAGAGTAAACACTTAAATCTCAAGTACTGCTCAGCCTTTAACATTATGGTCTGCTAATCCCAGTGTTATTCAACTGCAGATCCTCTCTATCACTTGTTTCTGTCTTATGAGCTACCCTGCTGGGAGTCCCTGGGTGAGTGACATCAGATGATGTGGTAAGACGAGGCCACAGCCTCATGTTGACACAGGCAGCATAGCCTCAGCACTGAACTCACCTAACTTACCTTCACATTCCCACTGGCCAGCCGCAGGATAAGAAGGGCTGTGGATGACTACTGGGGGCTATAACAGTAGAACCATAGAATCATTAGGGTTGGAAAAGACCTCAGAGATCATCAAGTCAAACCTTTGGCTGAACACCACCTTGTCAATTAAACCACAGCACGATGTGCCATGTTGTTTCTTGAGCACTTCCAGGCATGATGACTCCACCACTTCCCTGGGCAGCCGATGCATTGGACATGACAACACTTTCCCTGAAGAAACTCATCCTGATGTCCAACCTAATGGTTTGGAAGGAAGCAAAAATGACGTTTACACTGTCAAAAATGTCCATAGGTCACAGCTTCTTCCTTGGGAG
This sequence comes from Acridotheres tristis, assembly GCA_037013685.1. Lineage (NCBI taxonomy): Eukaryota > Metazoa > Chordata > Aves > Passeriformes > Sturnidae > Acridotheres > Acridotheres tristis. The sequence goes on along the minus strand of CM072887.1, from coordinate 77,628,612 downwards.
ATACTAAGCAGTATGAAGCCAAAGCAGACCACTAGGCTGAAGTATTGTTGGCAGGAGAGACTTGAGGCTTGGCAGAGGAATTCAGCTATTCAAGAACTGTGAACGGAGTAGAGTGAATGAGCAGCTACAAGTTCATCCACACAAGAACATTGAATCTGAATTAGATACCATGTAAACTTACATATCCGTTGACAATCAGATAATTCTACTATGTCATAAGGGGAAAAAAGCCTGAAAATGGCAGAGAGAGCACACACACTGGTCTCTGTAAAAACCAGAATGAGAGACACAAGTGATAGTTTGCTTAAAGTAACCAGTTAAAGTAAACAGACAATTGCCAGAGAGAAGGAACTTGCTAAGGGAGAAAACCAGAGCAGCACTTGGTGAGAAGGTATGGGCAATGGCCATTTCTGTAAGTGCCAGAACTAAGGTTCAAATAAGGAAGCACTCGAGATGCAAGAGATTAATTAAATGGTCCCTTTAGCCACACTTCCAGCTGGAAAAGGGAGACTGTTCAGGAAAAGAGAGCAAGCAGTAAATAGGTACCGATCTTACTAAGAAAAGTAAACAAACCAGCAAATATCATTCTACAGACACACTTGATTTATTTTTCAGCTCACTGAATTGAACTCACTTAAACAAGTTTATGATAAATATTAAGACCCATTCTGTCTAAGAAAAGCAACAATGTACTAACATAAGCCATGCCAACTGAATACTGAATGCACCATAGGAATGCTATTGAATAAGAATGAATAAGAAATGTTGAATGCCTGGAGATTATTATCTTGATGATGCCTCTATTATCCATGTCATAACCAGAGCTCAGCACTCCTATAGAGTAGCCCCATATAGCTTCCAGCAAACTCCTGTTGCTTTCCTATTCCAAATGGTGAAGTTTTGTCTTCAGGTTTTAAAAAGGTTTATTGGTGAAGGACAGAAGATAGGTCTTGGTGAGGTGCATGATCGGCCATTGACTTCTCTGAAAAATATTCATCATAGTTAATGATTTAAAAAAAAATTTCATTGAAGCATTTTAAGGCATTGCTTTACCGTTTTCCACATATAAATTTTGGATACAAATAGCAGCAGATTCAAACACTCTACTGGCATTTCCAGTAGTCCATAGTCATCAAAGTGGCAGCTGTACTGCACCAGCAGCACTACCTGTAATTTAAGTTGTATATGTAAATAGTCAAGGGTGTAAAAATAGACTGTCAGCTCTCCTGAACCTGAATGCTAAAGAGTAAAGTGTTGCAGTCCCTTTTCTCAGGTGATTCAGATTTATAATGAACAAATTTCTTATGAATCCTCAGTAAGTATGCAGACAACTGAATGTTAGCCAAAGATCCAGCACAAAGGTAGGTTGAAATACAGGAAGAGAAGTGTAATAGTAGCAATATATAATTTATTCCAGTATCCCAGTTACACTTGTATCTGCTTTCATCTCCACCCAGATATTTTCCTGCACCTTATAAAGAAATGTCAAGCACATTCCTAATCTGGTGTTGAGTGTAATCCGACATTTGGAAAAGTTTGGTAACTAGAAGGTGAGGTCACACACACCCCTGAGAGAATCTGGATACTTCAAAGGATGAAGTTACCAAGCAAGCAGAAATTATTTTTGCAACTTGCACCAGAATACTAAGATTACATCTTTCTCCATTATTACTAGATGGAAAACAATCCTTATTCAATCTCTACTCTTCAAAGATAGCCAGAAGTTCTCGGCAGGTAGCAGGGCCTTTTCACTTAAAAAAACATGAAAAAGTATTTTTAAAATACCGGTTACATTTCTAAAAGAGTAGAAGGAAAGGTTCTCCATAAAATACCCCAAATAATGAGCAGCATAGGAGGGTGAGAATGGCTGTGTATGATGGTAGAGTAGCCCAGCTTTCACTGGGACCACAAAAATTCCAGTAGGTCTCCTGGTTCCCCCTGCCCACGGCTGTGCAGCAATATTGCTGTGGTCCTTACCTTTATCCTACCAGGCTCCAGCTGTCCTTTCCCTGTATGCAGACTCCTACAGCCTCCTGACATGAAGGCTTCTTGTACATCAATTTTCAGTCTGCCCAGCACATTTCACATGCACCTCGTGCTCTTCCTAGCCAGTGCCTCACAGCACCATGGACATTCCTTTCCCATCAGAAGCTGGATCTACACAGACTCCCTCAGCTTTTCTTACCTTTTCCTGTCTACCAGCCCTTTGTGAAAGATCCCTATCCCACTTGATGGAAATAAATCATTCAGTCATCACCATTTCTAGCCTTTTACAAAGATCAGATCACCTCCCCCTACTGTTCCACAGCTTCATTTCCATTCCTGTCTTCCCTGCTCACAATTTCTTTTGTACAGCAGGCAGCTTCGAAGCTCATTTTCACCATCTGGAAGACAAGACAGCATGCTTTGAAGAGTTCCCCTCCACCATATTCAATCCAAATCCTTTAGCCTTGTGGGGATGAGTTAGTTTTGTCAGTAATTTGAGTAATAAGAGCACAAACACAATTGCTAACTGAGCCAAGCTGTTCCTGAGCTTTCCTTAGTAAAATTCCTGTCCTAAATCACAGCTCCCTGTGTTTTAAGAGATAATTGCTCTCCCAGCTCCATCTGTCTTACAACCAGGATGGAGTCAGTGTCTTTTACCTGACTCCAAATAAGCAAGAAAGTTGCAGGAACCAGAAATTTAGCTAACAAGAGGGATTGAGAAAATCAACAGTACTAGTTTGCTATAGGAGTTCTAATAAATGAGAAGAATCCAATTAATAATGGCCTTTTTAATTTTCCTTTCTGTTCTGTTTAGTAGATGAGAAATTCTTTTCAAGAAAGAAATTCCTAGCTTCTGGTTTGGAACTGGACCCCTAGTTAATATTTTTCTTTGAATTCCATGGACTACTTGCCTTCATTCCCGAAGACCTTTTATTTTTTTTCAAGGCCCATGAAAGCTCTTACTAAGTGTTCATCAGAACACACACATCAGTTCTTGTGTGCTGCCTTCTAGCAAAATGCTTTTAATTGAAAGGAAAACCCAGGCTCCTGCTAGGTTTGGGTGGGCTGCAATTAGTTCCATACTAGTTAGTTTTTCCAGAAAGTCATATAACTCTTCTACACAGGCATTCTCACTCCAGTCCAGCTGCAAACAATATGCTGAGTCAGCAAAAACAGGGAAAAAAAAAATAATAATAGAAAAAAGGCAACAGAAGGAATTTTTCATTGAATTAAGAATCCAATATGTCCTCAAATCTTATAAAATATGTGTTGGATTCCGTCCGTCCTGGAAGATACCCACTCTGATCATGAGAGTTCCTGGCACTCACACAGGACCCGCATGCCTGCAGCAATACTGCAAATTCCCTCACTGCATGGAGGCTTTGGACACCACTTTGCAAGCTAATGGTGTGGGCCTATGTGGGGAGCAAGATACAAATGTCCCCTTATGCCTGAACCACACTGCTTCAGTTAAAAAAAAAAAAAAAAAAAAAAAAGAGAAAAGAAAAAGTGTCTTCCTTACTTGCAAGGAAAACAAAATCCACTGACCTACTAGTAAGTTGCAGTGGCTGAAGCCTGGAGCAAAATGTGCCGTGTACCGAACATATGAATTTTGGCAAATTCAGATGCAGATGAAAGTTGGAGGAAATCTTTTTCAGGGTACTTCTGGTTTATTTGAAGCCAACAAAGCATGAAATGGTCTTAGCAGTTTTTTTATTTTTTGATGTAATGTGAGAATCCAGAATCACTTGATGAGTAGGAGCTCAAGTTTCAATTCGTTGATTGGTGGTTTTCTGGATTTGTCCAAGAAATGTATTCAAACAGTATGTGCAGCAGAAACCATTGTAGTCATGAATGTTCAATGGCAAACATCTGAAAGTGGACATCAGATAATGAAAACAATAGTGGAGTAAATAATCGTTTTCATTTCCAAAGACAACTGTTAGAATTGTGATATGCTTTATCTTTTCATGTGCATCAAGGTGCATGCTAAGATTTTTCTGTTTTCTAACAGAAAGCCATGAGTTGCAGGCCCAGTCAGATCCTTTACTAGACCTAAGAAACCCTTATGTTGAGATCCATGAATTTTGTGGGGTTTCACATCCTTGGCTTGGATCAGCACAGTTGGTCCTCTAACACAATGACTACTGCATAAAAATTCAAAATAGTCAGCCCATATTTAGCTTATTCTTTCACAAACTTCTCTTGGTAGTAGTAAAAGACACCAGGTAAATTTTACTTTGTTTACTATAAGTAAAAGGAATGTGTCACATCTTATTTTACACAGGAAGTGAAAAAATAAATCCTTTCTAAGCTTTTTTCTTTTGAGTTCCAGGTTTTCATCATTGGAAAATTTTTTGAGAATTTTCAAGGCATGTTTTAGTTTCATTTTGATTCAAAATACCAAGGGTTTTTGCCAAAAAGCCCCAGTAGTATAAGTTAAAATGATTCAGAAATATTTATTTATGAAACATGATTTAGTATGGAAAAAAAACTTTTGGATGTATTTGCTGCGGGAAATTGAAAATTTCCAGTGGAAATAAAGTAACACCATAAAAAACTAGCATTAACAAAAACGGTATTTTTGGTAAAAAAATCTTCTGCACTAAATACTGTGGCCAAGAGTAATTACAATTTATCCAAAAGCCTGAGAGAGCTACAATGGATTCTTGGAACCTTTTAAATATCCCACCTAATGCAGTAATAATGTTGCACAGTGAGAGTGTGAAAAGATTATAGTGAAAGGTTTGTATCCCAGCAGCACCTGAATATAAACAACATGTTTGTTTAACTTACAACAGCTTTTTCCATACATGATTTTAAATTTGCAGAAAACTATAAATAGATAGCACTTTCACTGAAAGCATTAAATTAACCAACTGGGTATTCGACTTTGTAATGTGGAGTAATGTGGAGTGATAATGAACACCATGTGTGTGTGATAATGGGGGTTGTAGAAAATAGATCTGGCCAGCTGAGTGAAAAGGAAATGCTAAAAAAGAAAAAATTTGAAGTCCAAGCCAAAACAAGTGACCTAGTGGAGCAAGCAAAGGTTTGTATTTGGGGCAGGCTAGAGGCCTGAGAGAGATCAGCAATTCAGCAGGGTATTTTTAAGCATATGCTCAAGGCCCTCCTTATTCAGCAGGAAACTTAAGCATATGCTCAGAGGTTAAGCATCAGCTAAAGTCTCATTGATGTCAGTGGGTCTTAAACACATGCCTAGAGATACATATGTGCTGAAGTGCTTTTACAAATAAGAATGGACTGGGGATCAGGGCCTCAGTCCCCTGGTATTCCATAGCAGGCTAACCCTGCAACCTCCTGGCTTTCCAAATTCTTCGGAGTAGATCTCCTTTATTATACACACAGGACCAGACTTAAGCGTTAAGAACTTGCATTACTGTACATAACTGCCATTGGCCCTTTAGTACCAAAATAAATAGGAAAGTACAGATACATTTATAAAACACCAATAATTTCTACTGCAATGTGTCCAAAGAATTCTCTTAATGATGACAGTGACTTTTGAGCAGGTCATTTAGGCTTCCCAGTACTGATGTAAGAAGACTTCCACAAGGATGTATTTAAAGATAAAACTGAATCTTAACTGAAAACTGACTTTGAGTAATTTATTTTGAAAGAGCACATGGTGCTCTTAAATTTTGTGCAACCGATGGATCTGTACTTCCTTATGACCTTCTGTGCCTGATTAGTCCACTTATCAACCATAGAGCTGACTGGACATCATGGTAAAAACAGAATAGTCACTTTCTTTGGCAATTCAACTTCATGTAGGCAAACTGCAAAGCATTAATCTGCCATGATACAAATTTAGAAATCCACAACAATTATTCTCTGAATCTCAAATGGCAGGTTAGCATTGTGAAAAAAAATCACCAAAATTTTTAGGTAAGTTATGTCAGACTCAAGTACGGCTTGTCCTTTTTAAAAACTGCATAAAAATATACCATAAAGCGGCACAGGGAATTATGTGGTCAGGTTGCTAATGATATTAAATATTTTTTCCATGAAGTTAGTACAGAATTTGAAATTATCAGTGAAAATCCTTCCCGTGCATTTCATTGAACCTGAACAACAACTTGGTCTTTGCATTTTGTAACTCTCCAAGGACAAATATGCGGCAGAGGAAATGGTAATAAAGATGCACTGCAGGGCCAGCTGAGAACTACTTTAGATGGATTCTGTAAATGATGGCCCATTTTAAAACACCCTAAATGCAACAGGAGCAAACTGGTGTGTATTTGAGCAGCAGGACACTGACAGAGTACTGCTGTGTGCAAGCACTGCATTGCTTTTCTCTAGTGATGCCACAGAAATTATTATAGCAAAAAGCTGACTTAAACAAACAAACAAAGATAACTTCAATAAAATTTATGAAGAAAATGTATTATTTACATGTGTATTTTCCTTCTGTCAGAGGACTTATGTCTAACTGGAGAGCATTACGATTTGGCATTTCCTGCAAATACACTGAGGAAAAGCCACAGCAATATAGTATTCCTTCCATAGATGTTAACATTTAAAGACTCACAGAAGTGGCTAATGTTCAATTTCTGGTTAACATTTGATTAGTTTCTTGCTTTGCTCTTCCAGATGAAGACAACCTGGTGAAAGCATTCCCACATACCTCTTTGCACTTCTGCTATGACAAAATTTAGCTGATGTAGGCAAATCCAAGTTCCAAAGGCATATATCTTAGTCCAATTTTGTTTCAAGTTTCTGCCTCTTTATTAACTAGGGAAGAGCACCTCTTCCTTCTTGCCCAAGAAAGCTGCTGGTTATCATTCCCATCCCTCTGGTCGGTCGAGTAACACATGATGCTAGCCTAGTATAAATAGGAAACAGGTTCCTATGGAATCTGAAATACTGTTTGTACATCCTACCACTGACCACAGCGGAACAATGGTGTGCCAATGACAGAGAAAAAAAAACCTCTATTTGCTTGCTCTTTCTGTGCCTCTGTCTGAAATATACCTGACTCCAAAGCTATTCTTTATAGTTATGAGGTGACAACTGAGAGCTAGCAGTCTGCTGAGTGAAAAAATGTTTGCATTTATCCTTTCTAGAGATATCCTATATATGCACACACATGCATGTGCAGCAGCTATTCATACATACTGGATAGGGAGAAATACCTAATCAACTACAGTGCTTATTCAGTGTTATGAAAGAAAAGTTCTTTATTTCGCGTGAATTAAATGACAGATCTTCATTTTTAAAGATTATTCAAAATGAAGATAATTCTAATCAAAGCCTACAGCTACATTAGCATTTTTTAAAACACTGAGAATCAGTGTTGTAAATTTTATGTGAATACTTCTGGGTAGCGATTTTATTAAAAAATCACCTCTTCAGAGTTGCATTGTGTTGCAACTTGCAAATATGGGCTTTTTTAAAGTCAGTCTTGGGCAAAAGGCTTGGACAATATAGACATTAGGGGGAATTTCTTCACAGATAGGATTGTCAAGGATTGTCAAGGATTGGAATAGGCTCTCCAGGGAGGTGGTGGAGTCCCCATCCCTGGAAATGCCTAAGAAAAGACTGGATGTGGCACCTAGTTCAGTGGTCTAGTTGACATGGGGGTGTTTGGCCAAATATTGGACTCAATGATCTCAGAAGTCTTTTCCAACCTAATCAGAGGTCTTTTCCAGCCTAATTGATCCTGTGAATTTGTGAAAAAAAATTACATTGTTCACACAATCACCAAAATGCTGATGTTGGAGTGGTCTTCTGGAGGTCATCTAGTTCAGCTGCCTGTCTGCAGGACTATCACCAGCACCAGACCAAGCCACCCATGGTTTTCTTTAGTTTAGGTTTTCTTTTCGAGTCCCAAAAACCTTTAGGGATAGATATTCTGCCCCTTCTCTGGGTGCCTTGCTCCAATCCTCCAAAGCAAAAGGATTATTCCTGGCTTCCATTCTACCTTCCACAGTCACAATTTGATGTTGTGACTGAAACTATGAAGAAGTGTTTAGCTTCATCATCTGCATAGCTTGTCTTCAAGCAGTTCCAGACTGCCCATAGCTGCTTCCTCATCAGGCTCTACAAGCACCCTTCACCTTTCTGTAAAGGGCACATCCTCCGGGCTTCTGGCCACCTTGGTAGCCCTCCACTTGTCCCTCTCCAGCATATATACTCTCCCAGTGTTTCAGCCAACCTCACACATCACTCCTGTAGTCACAACAAATAGGATGAGCTCAGCTTCATCAGGGTTGCTTGGAAGATGGTCACTGAACAACCCCTTTATTCTGCTTGGGATTTATGGTACAGGTATTGATGGTACAAAATTACTTTGGCAGGCCCAGCTGAGGCAGCCTAAGACACTGGTGCCCCAGGCTGTGCCTTTTCCCAATTCCAGGGGTGACCACCCCTAGCTCAGAGATGGCAGAAAATGTTGTGCCCCAACAGCTCTCTTCTGTTAACTTTGCTCTGGGGACAGCACAGGGTGGCAGATCATGAGGCCTGTAATAGCTGCTATCACCGCACCTAAATCCCTTGGATGTCATTTCCAGGTGGACTTTACCTCTGCATTTCAAACAATGTCATTATTCCTGGATCATTTTTCTCCATGAATGGGTCATTTCAAGGAAATATAAAAAACAGTTCTATGATCAAATGCAGTCTAAGTCTTATGACCGCTGCCCTTGATTTAAGAGGAGCAGAAATCCCCTGCACAACTCTTTCCAGCAGACAAGCATTTAATAAATCTTGTGAAAGTGTGAGGAAAATATGGGGAAAAAGGAGACACTGATAAGAGAAATACTTTCAAAATAGACAGCATCAACAGACAGTTTAAAGTAATTTTCTAGCCAAGTAATTACAAGAGTTCTCTGTCACAATTTCCAATAGAGGAAAAAAGTCAAAAACAAATAGGTAGAAATCTGCGAGTCTGAAAAGAAAATCTGTTGTACTGTCCTTCTAAGGGAAGGTTAGAACTTATGTCAAATTAGGAGGTTTGTGTTTTTCTAATCACACAGAATTTATGGTCTACATCAGTTCTTGGCCCCTGACTGCATGGATTATGGTGGACACCACCTCCCTCATAAGCAGTGTGACTGACTTTGGCCTCTTCTTCAGCAGTTCAGCTGTGTACTTCCCTCCTTAAGGTGCGAGAAACAACTACTGAACAGAAGAACCACATTCTAATAGCTGTGAATCTATCCAAATCCCAGTTTTCAGCATGTCAGGACATTCTGTCCATGTTTCCTACTGAGCAAAACTAACTTCACTTCCCTATTCCTTTAGGTATCTCCCTGCTCAGTGCCTTGTTTATGGTCTCTGGGCTGCTTTCCAGAGCCTGGCTCTCCGCACAGGCTAGGAAGAAGGGATGAGGTGGGATTTAGGTTATCTGACCATGGCTTGAAGCAAAGAGTCCAAGTATCCCACCAGCAGGTGACAATTGCTTGGCTCTCCTCACCTTAGCCATCATGCATGCTTGATCCAGGCCAAATCCCACCCAGCCAAGGGGCTATCCATTCCTACAAGCTTCCAGCCAACTTTTGGGAGTGCAGTGTACACACACACGCTCCTCAGGAAGTTCCCTGTGAGTGTGCCAGGCCATTAAAAATGTTTCTTCTTCCCAGCTCAGAAATATTTGACCAGTTGAAGAGAAATATACTTTTGGCATGTATTCCCAACCCACACTTTGTTTTCATATTCTTTGCTATCAGTAAAGACATTTTAATATGCCACAAAAAAGCTCTGGATGAATTTGCTCTGTTAAAAGTATTTCTGAATCTACACCGTAAACAGAAACAGAGCTGATGCAACAGCAACACTTCCTAAAACCCCAAAACTCAACAGCAAGATACATACAGGAAACAAGATAGTTTTAGTCATAAAAAGCAAACTCTACTCTCATATGGGGTATTTCTGTCATCTATTAGAGACACATTAATAAGTAATCAGACCTCTGTCATGTTATTTTCCCAATGCCTTAGCATGCAAATTAGTTCTAGGGAAGTAATAAGCCTATTATGACAATATGAAGGAGACATCTTTCCCTTTTGCACTCCAGGAAACTTGAAAACCACCTCTGAAGATGCCTACATACACTTGCTTTCCAGCCATCAACTAACACAGAACAGCAGCAGCAAAGGCCAGCAAATTCTCTCCAGAACTCTCCTGGAGACACATTGAGCTGGGATGAGATTTGAGATTTTGAGTCAAGCTGGATATCAGCTCCATTTGTACCACCACAGCAGCATGGAGCAATTTCCACACTGCTGAAACCAGTGGATCAACCATGCAAGCAATGTCTGCTGTTCCCTCTGCCATATCCCTCTATGCAGTCTGGACACGGGTACAAAGGAGACCATTGGGTAACTAATTGCATGAAGCTGGATACCCTCAAAGAATAAATCTTCTAATACCCAGTGGGGCTGAGGCTGGAGGTTTAAAAAAAGGGTTTGAGAGGTTCCTCCCCCGCTTTTTATGCCTGTTTTAGGGTCAAAGGTGTCATCGGATAACCCCTTTCTCAACGGAAATGGAAAAAAGAAAAGTTCTGGCAGTTGGTTTGTTGTTTTTGTGAACATTTTGTCCTAACCTCTTGAAATTGCTTTCAAGAAACAGAAACTGTTTTTAAGCCCTTCCTTGCTTTGCAAGGAGGAAAAAGTGGTCCCCTTCAAGAGAGGATAGAAGTGCATTAAAAAAAAAGCATACTTGAGGAATGTTTTTCACAGGAAAAAAAAAAAGACACTCATACAAAAGGACATATAAGGCAAAATTCACAGGGGTATTAAGACCATAATAAAGGAAATATTAAAGCTTACTAAGCTCTTCTGCTAATCACACACCTAACCTGTCTGACTCCTCTCACACACAACCAGACAAGCTTCTCCTAGGTGAATATCAGTAAGAACAGATTGCACTAGTGCATATTTGGTATCTTGACCCAGACTAACACTCTTACATGGACACTGAGGACATTGGTAAAGAAACACAGGCCCTATTGTTAATCATGGCTTTTAGCAAACTTCCATCACAGCCCGAGCTAAGCACCATATTAAATTGTGAAGAAATCACTAGAACTACTATGCTGCGAGTGACTTTTAAATCAAGTGCATCAGTTATACGATATTTAGCACTGTGCTGTAAAGGGTGGTAAATGGAAGTGTCATAAATATCTGACTTTATCATCTGTTGACTCATAATCCAGATGCCAATGGGATATAAATCATGTAAAGCATGTTTCCAGATTAGGAAAGTCTGGCTGTTCACTATTGTTCTAGTAAACTACATTATTTCTTTGTAGGATCAGGAGTGCCCTCTGATGGATAGCAGCTATTACTGGGAAGAGTTGACTGGAAAGTGGCATATTCTAAATAGTCTACACAATACAAGATAGTCTCACTTCCTGCACCATGCATTTGCAGTCTTCTGTATGCTTAATACTATAATGAGCAACTTTTTTTTCTTGGAAAGAACTTTTTGTATATTTCTCTTTGCATTTCCATCATTTATATTAGTATTAGGGATGCAATCAGGGGGCTGCATATGCATACATCTAGTTGTAAAATAAATAAACTGAAAGAAATTTAAGACATAAACTACAAAATTCGTGTAACAAGCCCTGAGAAAGGCCTTGAAAGGCTTTGACAAATTTAGACACTTGAAAATTCAACTATTCAGCTGAATATAAAAAAATATATAACTTGGGAGACAGGTAAACTCTCTAAGAAGTGCTTATGTGCATATAACAGCCTGAAAGCTTGTATGTATTTTTCTAGCTCTATAAGCTAACCTAATAAAACATGTTAACTTTCTCTGCAAACTTCGCCTCATTTACATCCTTAGACAATCGCAACAGAGCTGTGAGAAAACAGGAAACTTTTTTTTTCTCCTTCATCTGTTACTTTACCTGTCTGTCAGGTATTTAGCAACTTCAGGCTGCTTCTAATTTTAAATTTTATCATCTGCAGTATCAACTGCCCTTTCCAAACTGATTCGGGAGCTGGAGAAGAGTCACAGACTTGGAGATATTTTGTGAAGACGACTGTGCCCAGTACCTGATAACATCTCTCCCTTCCACTGGAGTAGCAGGACTGGAGCTAATGTCTTTCTTGAAACAAAACCCCTCCCAAACTGGTCTCAAACACACAATTACCCAATTATACACAAAAAAAAAAAAAAAAAAAAAAAAGTACACACAAATTTGAAGTATCCAAGCCCTTACAATACTCATAAAAGCACCTTGGGGTTAACAGCAATTAATACTAATATAGGTCACCTGAAGATGCTTTAAAAAGGCAAAATACTAAGAATTGCACATTGTTTTATAAGTTACAAACGTAAATACTCACAAATTTCAAGCAAAATTCATCTCTTTAGACGTGCTAAGGATGATGGGTGCCATCAAGGAATGTGGCTGGAGAACAGGGAGCTGGGTGCATTTTCCCCATGTCTCCATCACTGCTGCCATTGCATAAAGATCTGCACAAAGATCCTAGGTTTTGCCTTAGGTCTGTTGCACCCTCCTGGCAGAGACTCACACAAACTCTGCTCTCTCATTGCTACTTTATTTTATTGTTATTTTTAATATCTAAACCAAATGTCATTTTTAGATTTTCCCTCTGATAGGCAAAGCAGGCGGAGATAACAGATTCGAATGAAAGAGACCAGCAGGAAGTTCTGTGACAGATTTTACCCGAGTTTTCCATATACCACAGAACCCTAAATATTCTGAAACAGGCAACGCTTGTATGCTGTGATTGTAGCGTCCCTTTTCCACATGGAATTGCAGCCAGCTGAGACTCAGACTGGGATTATCCAGGCACTGCCCTGATGGAGTATGAGGCATCTCCGTCTGGGGAGAGCCCTGGATGGAGTATGGGGTATCTCCGTCTGGGGAGAGCCCTGGCGCTCCCGTGGGAACCCGGCCAGCCCCGGAGGAGCGGGCACGCTGCCGGGAGCGCCTCCGGGCCACTCAGGGCTCTCCCTCGCAGGCAAAGGAGATTCCTGCTGCTCATTCTGCCTCGGTCTGAGGAAAAACTGCCCAAGCCCTTGTCCCTGAGGGGTTTGTACATCTCGGAGGAGATGCTCTGGGGCGGGAGCGGGAAGAGCAGGTCTGCTCAGGCCGCGGGGGACCCGGCGGGGCGAGAGGCTCTGCCCCGGCCGCTCCTGCCCCGGCACCGGCCTCTCAAGGAGAGCGCTGCAACTCCCCGCTAGACACGGGGAAGGAGAAACCTTCTGCTGTGTCTCTTCAGCTACTCGCGGCCCTCAATTAGCCACACGCCGTCTAACAGAGTCATCCCGTCCCAAGGCTTCAGCCTCCGCCGCAATCACCCCGGGCTGCGAGAAGGAGGCAGCGGGGGGAAGACCGAGCCCCTGCAGCTGGGAGCCATCGCCTGTCCCAGCGGAGAGCTCCCCGCCCGCCGCTGCCAGCATCCCGCACTGATGCCTTGGGTTTCCAGGCATGACACCGCGGTGGCCGCGCAGGGCGGGAGGCACAGGAAGGGTCGGGCCCGGCAGAGACGCCCGGCACCGCCGCACATCCACAGCCTGTGCCTCGGGAACGCAGGGCAGCGGCTGCCCGGAGTGCCCTGGAGCCCTCGGGCCTGCCCTAGAAAAGGCAGAGAAACGGCCTGGGAAGCCACTTGGAATTTTAGCTAATTTAGGCTGAATTGGCGGAAGAGTGTTAAGGTCTAAATGAAACTTCCTTTCCACTTTTCAGTGGGCCCGTTTAATTTTCTATTCACATTACTGGTTCATGAACATGCCTAAAGCAGTGCCTTTTGGCTGGTTTCAGAGCAGCACTTTCATTTTTATGCTATAAGCCTTTCCTCCACACTACCACTGACACCCACACGGCCCTTTTGAAGACACTGTGGTGCTGCGCCGAGCCTTGGGGCTGTGCCACATCCTTGGCACCTCACGGAGCTTGATCCAAGTCCATGTGAGTCCAGACCCAGCCTTCTTGCCTAAATACCCCTCTACAGTAATTTTGTACTTTCTTGCATTTTCCCGTGGGGGTTGGGGAAGGGTCTGGAGCACAAATCTTATGAGTGGCTGAGGGAGCTGAGAATGTTTAGCCTGGAAAAGAGGAGGCTCAAAGGTGACCTTATCGCTCTCTACAACTCCCTAAAGGGAGGGTATAGCCAGACGGGAGTCAGCTTCTTCTCCCAGGCAACCAGCTGCAGGACAAGAGGACACAGTCTAAAACAGCACCAGGGGAGGTTTAGGTTGGATGTTAGGAGGGATTTTTCACAGAAAAGATGATTAGACATTGGATTGGATTGCCCAGCAAGGTGGTAGAGTCATAATCCCTGGAGGTGGTAAAGGAAGGACCAGATGTGGCACTTAGTGCCACAGCATACTTGACAAGGTGGTGTTCAGCCATAGGTTGGACTTCATGATCTGAAAGGTCTTTTCCAAGGTAATTGATTCTGTGATTCTGTTGCTGTCACCCACAGGGGTGCTGTGATCTGTGAGCTTGGTGGGTGACTTGCATATGCACAGCCCAGGCAAGTGGCATTATAGCTCTGCAGGAAAGATCTGTAGCAGAAAACCGAGAGTCTTGCTCTAGCATTAGCCAAAGGGCACCACTTTAGATATTTTAATGAACATATAATCTGAATAGAAAATAAAATAGATCCACTAAAAAATGGAAAAGGAGTTTTATTTTGACCTTAACACTTTTCCACCAATTTAAGAATAAATTAGCTAAAATTCAAAATGATGTGCCCTTCTAAATAAAAAAAAAAAAAAGAAGAAAAAAAGTTTCAACTTAAAAGGTGAAACAGGTTATACTCTTAGCATCTCTTCAAAACACTTTTCTATTAAGATTAATAGGAACTGACCCTTTTAGCTAGACATTTTGTTCCAAATGTAAGCATTCTCTAGTGGGATAATAGTCATCATAATAATCATTATTATAAAAACACCAACACTATTTGGCATCACAATACTGAGAGATCCCAGTCTTCTGAAATCCCAGTGTCTCTGGTATCTAGACGTAGCAGTGTGCAATACCTGCTGTTACTGATTAGCTATGGCAGTAGCATCTACAAAACAAAATCTGTTTTCAAAATGTGAGATGGGTGGTAAAAAAATTGGGCTAAGGGAAGATACTTGTAGTTTTGTAAGAGAAACTAAACTGTATGGGAACAGCTCAGAAACAGCTGCTGGCTTATGAGTATGCAAAATAATATGGTAAAACAAGATGTCTACTGGGTCCTTCGTGTGTTCATGGCCCTTGGTGAAGTGCTTTTATTATGAGCAATGTCAGAAAGCAAGTACCTGAGCTGGAGGCAGAGAAAGAGAGTTACAGATTTTTGAGGTTGTCCTTCAGTGAAAACTTTATTGTTTGAACTTGTCCTGGATTTCTGTAGAATAAAATAGTGCCTTTTGTTGTTGCATAGCACCAAAGAAGCAAAAATACTGCTATTTGTACTCTGAAGTGATCAGGGCATTATCAATAAAGTAGTATGACACCATTCCTATGTGAACACATGGTTTAAATTTATTCTCCAAAGTTTGACTGGACTTACTCTTTATAGGTGAGGTCTTTCAGATCCTGCATACCTGTCTCTGCCATAAATAAGGAGTCAGAAGTGCAGTGTTGTACTTTTCATTTCGCTTGTCATTCCCCTGATCTGAAATCTTCTTTTGATTTGCTGATGAGTCAGGGCAATCATGAATCAAACACAATAGATATGAAAAATGCAGAATTAAAAGCAGTCTAGAAACAGCACTCTATGGACCAAAAGGCAGTGAATTCCCTAGTCACTGGGATGGATGGACTTTAATTTGTCAATAATTCATCAGTGTTATAGAGAAGCATCAATAATAAAAGATATGAAAATACCAGTCTTGTTGCTTTATGGACAAATCGACCTAGCCAGTCCAACACCTTGAATGAGGGGAGACTGACATGCAAACCATGGTCTATACATCTTTACCCTTCAGGCATGCTGAGGTGATGGCAAGATCAAAGAGGCTTTTGAAATGCCAAGTTCTGAGAAAGGAAATTGGGAAATATAACTCCAGAGTTAGCTGGAGGGGGCAGGGATGCAGGTCATGTTAGAAGGTGTTAACCACTGTAGAGAGAAGAGAGACTCTTATCCCAGATGGTGCAGACATTTCATTGTTGAAATACAACTGTGTCCAGCCCATGTTATAAGGTAATGAAATCTGTCACAACTGGAACATCAAAAGTGGTCACAGGCTATAAAGGAACGGTGTTTGTGGGAGCAGTAGGGGCAAGAAATGTTGGACACTGGAGGCTGTGTCTCTGAGACACTGTAGTCAAAAGGATCAGAAAGGAGAGGAAGGAAGAGATTGTCTTGCTGACAGCTGCCCGAGGATAGGAGAGGAGGACAAGTAAGATATTGCTTCCTTTGTAATGAAACCAAGATGTACCTCTGTAGCCTGACATTTACTGAGTAAACTGAGTTAGTTGCTCACTCAGACAAGTCCTTTCAGTCCACCCTAGTTTTCCTATACATTCTTAGTACATTCTGTTTTAATTAGACCAGTTGAGTCCTTGATTGTTCACAAATTTCATGCAGACTTTTCCTTAGCAGTGCTTCTAAAGAAGAGGAACTACAGAAAGATGCCTGGAGCCTATCATAGTTGGGATGCTTGGTCAAAGGGGCTTGCACTATGGAGAATTCCCACAGGAGATGGCACTTGCAGAAATGAGGACTGGCAAGCACAAAGGAAGCACCTGGATGGTCGGATGTCTTTTTATCTTCCTCTGATTTTCTTATGACTTAGAATTTTATAATAATGGAAGTCAAATCAGAAAGAGGGATGTCAGTCAGCTTTCATGGAAATCAATGCTGCAAAGTAGAAATTTACTGAAAAGTGCAAACTCATTTCAGGAAAATAGGGGAGAGCAGACTAAAAAGTGCAAGTAGCAGAACTAGACACTTCCAGCAGAGTGCAGCATCACCCTGGATGAGCTGTGCATGAGCATGGAGGCTGAGAACTTCTTGCCTACCAGTAAAAGATAAAATAGTAGG
Source organism: Acridotheres tristis (assembly GCA_037013685.1). Taxonomy (NCBI): domain Eukaryota; kingdom Metazoa; phylum Chordata; class Aves; order Passeriformes; family Sturnidae; genus Acridotheres; species Acridotheres tristis. Next base: position 77,611,642 of record CM072887.1, on the reverse strand, counting down.
TGTCTGTTGCAAATAAATCTCCCAGAAAAATAATTACACCTTTCAATTTCTGACTTTTGAATAATAATTAGATGCTCTTAAATGATTGACTGTGTACTATAAATGTGATGGAAAGTAGGAGAAAGAATCTGGGACTGGAATTGGAAGTGGGAGCCAGGAAGATCCATGCCAGACACATGGGGAGGAGTGGAGGGTTAGCCAAAGAAATAATGAATTGACTGGTAGCCTAGTGATAGGGCAGGACATTGGAAATAAGTGAACTCATGGGACTAACCAAGCAGAGAATGAAATGAGAGGAAGTACAGGCAAAGAGAACGGGATTAGTACCTGAAGTCAGAGACAGGAAATAGAAAAACGTACTGGAAGAGATGAGACAGGTGGGATCAAAGAGACAAGGAATAAGCAGAAAGGATATTCTGTTAACCAGTAAAGCCCATCTCTGTACAGAGGCCTTGGGATACATATGTGGCACTCTTCTGCTTCCTGCAAGTGTCTGTTAAACCCCATGTCTGGCATAATATAATATTGTCCTATCAAGGATGAAAACATGATTTTGCTGTCTCTCCTTTTCAAAAAAGTCACCAGGTAGAGGATTTATAGGTCCCAAGCCAACTGTGGTATAATGGAGATAATAAGAAGATGCCATGTGATAGAACTTAGGATTTTTTGCTCTCTTTTTAAAAACAGTTTTGTTTTCTTTTTAAAAGAAAACTAGGACATTGCAAACAGAATTATTTTTTAAAACCTTCTTATGTTTGCAGAGTGAAATTTGGAAAAGTCAGGCAATGAGACAGCCAGGGGATTTCACCCAATCCTCTGTGAAAAGGCATTGTGATGGGTCCTTGAAGTACATGGCCACCTGGGTCTTTTTCCACTGGAATTCTGATCCATTTTCTGTATGGAAAAATCATGTTTTGGAGGCAATCAGATGTGTACAGTAAAGGATGATGACTTCCTTTATGCCTCATTTGTTGCAGAAATACAAAGGACATAAGACTTGTGCAGAGAAGTTTATAGAGAAGGACAATGACATGGTTAGAGTCACTGGACAAACCCTGAATAATAGCACATTCCTCCAGTGCCTTAGCACCTTCCTAGCTTTGCCATGATATCTGGGAATTCACTTAGTGAAACTAGAAAAAGCTAGTTGCTTTTGCTTTCTTCTGCTTTTTTTCTCACTTTTATTTTCTAAGTGGTGATCATGTCATAGGGTGCTTGACTTGAGGACCAGTGGTGTGCAGTGTATAGGACTACCAAAGGCTGCAAGTGAAGCAGTGGCAAGCTTGAGACAAGGACTACACCCACCTGAGTACTCTGGAAAGCCAGGTAATAAGAGACTGAAGCTGGAGAAGGTGACAGTTCTAATCTAAATTTCTGTGCAGCATAAATCCCTGGTTAATAGAATTGTGATGACGATGTCACTACATTACTCTAAAGAAGCAATCTAGAAATTAAATAACATTTTGGTAATTCTGAGGGTACAGCAGTGAGGGATTCCATAGTCCATCTTGCACATGAATCAGAGGAGCAATTGAAAAGCATATTTTATGATCTTGTAATTAAAACCCAGTCATAACACCTAAAGAGCGAAGTGAAATTAATATTGTGTGGCCAACACAGGATTCATCTGACCTAGTTTTAGTCACCTGGACTTGCTCCAGTGAGTAGGGATTTTATTCTAAAGCAGGTATCTGTGACAGGCAGGGCACTTGTCTTTCTGTGTCTACTTGCTAACTGCTTTCTCAGAGAAAATTTATTTAAGAACTAGGTATTTTGCTTCATGGCTTAAAAATTACTGTGATATTTCACACTGTTGGAAAACCAATGTGTTTTATTAATGGCACTTGCAAAATACACTACTACACCATGTCAGTCAAGAAGAGACACAGCTATCTGGTGAATTTGATTTCCAAACTCTATTTTCTGATCAAACAATAAAGGTTTAAGCAAAACCCAACTTTGGTCTCAAAACTTGTTTTATTTTAGATTCCTACATTATATTTTCCAGACCCTTTTTTTCTACCTGATACTTTGCCCTAGACACTTCTTTGTTTAACAGCCTGCTCCATGTACTCTTAATCTTGACTGTAAACTCTGGCCTAGGGCTCTTTTTTATGCGCTGTCTATGTAACACCTAACATCTGTGACACCTCTTGGGTTTGAAACTAAGCTCTTCCATAGAACAGGTAATAAATACTCATAATTCCAGTATCATAATGCTTTCAGTCAAGTAGAAGTGAAGCAGTATATGTCAGAGATCCATGGCTGAATCTAGCACTGCATCCAGGAGACCTTTCATCCACATGAGATCTGTACAGTGAACCATTACATGCAGGTGCCATAGGAGTAGAAACAGAGACTGAGGAAGTGAAATCTGCTTTCAGTAGCAGCACAGGGTTCAACCAACCACACGTGGTTGCTGTTCCATTCTCAGGGAAGAAGTAGTGACTGTCCCCTAGCAGCTGGAAGGGATGCTATGAGTCACTGGCATCTTCCCACTCTGTTCTACTCTACTGTGGAAAGGAGGGGCCATTTTTCTAGAGTATTTTTGCACATTTCTGATAAGCCATACTGCCTGAGAAATTTCATTATCGAGCTTCCCCAAAAAGCAGGGGCGATAGATGGTGTCCTTTCCTATCTCCCCAATTATATGCACAGAGTAGTCAATTATCCTCAAGGAAAGCAAAGTACCTTCTCATTTTATTAAATTAAAATCACTATACTGGACATAAAGCAGTAGATATTACATCAGTTAATGCCACAAGGCTAACAGCAATTAGTGATATTGGCAGAAACTGATGTACTGGAAATTCCACAAGAATATGAGGAACAGCTTCTTTATTGTGCAAGTGACTGGGCACTGGAACAGATTGCCCAGAGAGGGTGTGGAATCTCTCTCACTGGAGATATTCGAGAACTATCTGGATGTAATCCTGTGCTTGAGAAGGGAGGTTGAACCCACTGTGGTTCCTTCCAACCTGCCCCATTCTGTGATTCTGTGATATCGAGAAAAGTAAAAATTATAGCTGCATCAAAAGGGACTGAGTCTGTTTGGACTAAACATTGAAATGAAAATTTATACTTCTAAGACACAGAAGAGAGAAACAGTAGATGAAGATCACTGCTACACCAGGATGGAAATGAGAGTGGTGTCCAAAGGATTTACTAAGGGAAAGAACAGCGTGGGGGATTGTTTTGTCTTATAAGACATGCCTATGAGCCCATTATCAGAGACATGAGAGTATGCCCAAGGAGGGCATGTTCTTGTTCAGCCCTGGAAAAGCAATGACAGCATGTCTCAGAGATTATGTAAGCCAGGGCAAAATGAAGCCATGCATGGATGTGATGAGCTGTATGAGAAGCCAAGGATATTTTTTATGTCCCTGAGAGCCTTCTGAAGTCTGCTGAGACAGTTCATTGCTCTTTGCTCTCACTCAGTTCGGACTCCTTCCATCACACAGCTAGAAGGATAGCCTATGTCAAGGCTGAAGAATAAAGTCTGGATATTCCTGTAATATGTCCAAGGAAAGAAATGCTGTGAGTCACCATTTCTTGCAGTTTAGTAGACTGCTGAGTCAGACCACTCTGGAATCTTTGTGGTAGAGCATGAGAAGTTCCACCTATGTGAGACATTTACCCAGCTGGCTGGCAGGGTCTGTGACAGCTCTTAGTCATCTCGGAGGAAGCCCCTGAAGAGAGGACTCTCTTGGCCTCACTGTTCTGAGTTCCTCATCCAGTGCAGCTTAGTGTGGCCTTGTCTTGGCCCATTCCAGGACATTTGGAAACCAAGTATTTTGTAATATCGTATGTGAGCTGCTAGGCATTGCAACAGAGATACCAGGAAGGAATACAGTGACAAACCAAACCTTTTACCAGGAAGCCCTGTGTGGACACTCCAGAAATGTCTTTTAGCAACATTTGAACACAAAGGTCAAGATATATAAACCAGCCTTTGTTCCACACTGGCCTCCAAAGTAAGACAAGAATTTGTTTCCCATCCAGTTCTGCTGAGTGACCTAGAAGCACAATACAGAGCAACCTGCTTCACAGAGGGAAACAACAAAGGAGAGGTAATACCCATGGTCTCTCAAGGTACTGCTGGCTGGCTGTGGTGGTCACCAACCAAGGTTTGCAACACTTGCCCGTGTCAGAACTAGTCCTGTGTGAGAGGTTTGGAGATGGTTAAAGAAACTTCAGGAGATCTTTTCTGAGATACATGCCAGTGCTGAATACGAAGACTGATCCCCACTGTCATGGGACGTGCCACTGATGTCCTGGAGCAAGTCTTAATCACTTCTTTCAGAGGAACAGAAGGGAAGAAAGGAAGGTGTCAACTACATCACACATGAAGCCCTTTTTTCACTTTCTTTAGCTCTCTCTCTCACAGACTTGCTAGACAGACACTCTCTGATGCTCTCTTGTCTTCTCTCACTTCAGTTCTAGCAGTCTCAGGTTTATTTCTGTACATTTTCATATGCTACTCTTTTCCTTAAAGCATCAGTGAAAGGCTGGAGAGGCACTGATAGGAGCAGATGGCTTAGGTATCCAATGGCATCTTGTTTTAATAGCACATCCCTTGGCTCAGATATCCTTGTTTTGGGCATCCCAACAGGATTTTGAAGTAGGCCATTTTAGCATAAAGCTATTCCCACATGTTTTCCCCATTATTGCCCGAATTAATATCCAAGAAGCTATTTTCCAGGATAAAAACAGCTTCATCAAAGAGCCCTTCCCACAGCAAAAAGATGCCTATTTATGCTTCTGATCACCTTGCAAATGAATGTCGCGTGAGATGAGACCTTCCTAGAATCATGAGAAGCTTCCTAAGAGAGTCATTGTGAATGGTCAAGGCCAGCAGACACAAGTGGCAGGGTGACCCCTCAAGAGTGTTTCTTTGTCCACCCTGTTCCATGAGGTGCAGGGTCAATTCAGGATAACCCAGTCTGTTTCTGCTACACTCTACTCAACCTAAAGCATAAGTGTTCCAGGCCTGGAGAATTCTGTGGTGTTTGGGTAGGGCTGTGCTGTACAAGCCAAAGACAATAATGTGTATACAAGTCCTTTTTTGCTTCCTTTGGGGTTGTATCTCTGTTTGCACACAGCTGTGGTGGGCAGAACCAGCATCTGTTTGGAAATTCTGTGGCTGTGGACAGAGATTGATGAGGAGAGGAAACAAGGCCAGACAGATGTCAATGAGATAAGTGGTGTTGGTGAACACAAACATCCAGAAGGAGAGCAATTGGCCAGAGTTATCTTTGTTTCTCACACAGCTGACTTTCTAGCAGATCTGAAACACTTGGTAATGATGGTGTTGTTGTTTGTCTAGCAGATTAGAGCAGGGCCACTGTATCAGGATGAAGTGGATGTGACTAAACTCAGGACCAGTGTTTACTTTCAGCATAGTGTGAGCCATTCAAACTTACCAGGTCAGCAGAGATCAAGCCACTACAGGGAATGCATCCCAAAGAGCAATCCATCAGGCCTGAGACTCTCAGTTGCCCAAAAAGAGCTAGCCAGACACCTAGACCTCTGCCGTATGAGGCTGGCAGGTATGGCACAAGACCTACACAAGATCCTTCTTACTAGAGAGAAACCTGGAGAGCTCCAAGCAAAACCAGCAAATTTTGAGTAATGAATCCCAGCTGGTGTGTCTACTTTAATGTGACCAGATCCCCCTCTAACTGCCCATGACTGTCCCAACCAGGTTTCCATTGGCCACAGTGAAGGTTTAAGTGAACTAGAGCACACGTAGCCACCTCCTTGTGGACACCTGAATGTTCTGGCTTTGAGCTTAATCCCAGCCAGGCTGCCAGCACAGGCCAGCTGAGGAAGAAAGCATAGCTAAAGAGGATGTGAAAAGGAGGGGAGGAAGCACAATTCCAGATTTTGCTAGCATGCAGCTCATGTGAGTAAGGATTGCCCTGTGGTGGCGTGGGCAGTGCACAGTGCAGTCACCAGAGCAATAACAAGATGACACACAGCTGTTTTAATTCAAGGCACGTATGGGAGCATGTGGACAGCAGAGCTTAGCCTTCATGGAAGAAAATACAGGTTCATTCACTTTCCAGACATCTGAAGAAACAAACAAACCAAATGAGTCCAGATTCCATTTTGTGGACTTCGGGTACCCAGGAAACTGGGGCATGACATCATGAAGCAGAAAGAAGACAGCAGCTCGTTCAGCTTCTGTAATGCTGTGAGAAACCACAACTTCTCTGCACAGTGGGGGAGCTCGTGTTTTTAAGGGAAAAAGTGACCTGTCGGTCACCATTTACAATGTATGATTGTCCAGTAGTTCCAAGGACGTGTATGTAAGTGACAGCACTTCGACTTTGAAAAATTTCTTTCTCCAGATGATTTTGTCGTTTAATACTGGAAGAAGGTGTGGACTCACACTGTGAGTGCATGAATTAAAGGAGCAGGTGGGATCCCTAGTCAGTCTTGATTTACCCAAGAGATGGTCACCCCATGCTGTACTCCTAACAAGCTGTTTATTTAAGACATTGGCAGGTTTTCCTCTCACCGTGCATTTGCCAAACCACAACTAAGAGCTTTGCATTTAGCCACGGAAGGAAAATCTTGAAAGCAATTCATGAATCTACACTAAAACCACTAGGGCTATAATTAAATCAACTCTTAAAGTAGTGTAACTCTTTTTATGGCTGAAATAGCAGCCTTTATTTTAAGCGTCATTGGAGAAAGAGGAGGAGAGAGGCAAACATTTCCATGTGAAGGCTTGGAAACTCCTTTCAGCGTACTAAACATTCACCAAGGCTTCCTGTGAGCGTTGGAGTTTGTCCTTTCCCTGCTGGCTGGATTTTCATCCCGTTTGACCGCCAGCAGCCTGCTGAAAGCCCTTGTCCAACCCGACAGCGGCTGACATCGGTGGGACAGCGGGGACTGGGACTTGCGCGGGCGCAGGACATTGCCTGGAGCCCGGAGAGCCCCGAGGACGGGCGGACAGCGAGGGGGCGGCGAGGCGCGACGAGCGCACAGCCGGCAGCCCGGGCGGCCGCGCCGAGCCCTCCTCGCACCCGCCCAGCAGACGCGGAGCACCTGCGGCGGCCGCGCCCGGCGGGCAGCCCGTGCCTGGAGCGGGCGGCTCACAGCCCGGGGCTGCCTGGGGCGGCGCGCAGGCTGCGCGGTGTCCCCGGAGGCTCGGCCGCAGCCACCCCCGGCGCGGTGCGGCGGAGCGGCGCGCAGTCCCCTCGGGATGGCGGGGATGTGGCTGTGCCTGTGGCTGTGCACGGCGGCCGCGGCGGCGGAGCTGCGGCTGACCCTGCTGCACACCAACGACGTGCACGGGCGGGTGGAGGCGCAGGGAGCGGGCCCGCGGCGCTGCGCGGCCGGAGAGCCGGGATGCTTCGGCGGCGTGGCGCGGAGAGCGGCGCGGGTGGCGGCGGAGCGGGCCAAGCACCGCAACGTGCTGCTGCTGGACGCCGGGGACCAGTACCAGGGCACCGTGTGGTTCTCCCGCTTCAAGGGCCGGGAGGCGGTCCACTTCATGAACCTCCTGCGCTACGATGCCATGGTAAAGCGGGCCGGGGGACGGCGAGAGGTGCGGTGGGGTCTTCCCCTCCCTCTCTCCCCTCGTGTGCTGGGTCTATTCCTGCCTTTCCTCGCCCGATGCCGGCTTTTCTCATTGCCGCCTCCTTTCGTGCGTAAAGTCGCATCAGAAAAGACTGTAGGTAATGCTAAAATCGTGGCCAAAGGCAGCTGGGAGGCAGGCGAGGAGAAGGGAATGATTTGCTGGGTGATGTCTCCCGGCCGAATTAAGTCCTGAGCTGGCAGCCCCACCGGCAGCCAGGAACCGGGAGATGATGGCAAGGCTGCACAGAGTGATGCAATGGAACTCTCCTTGGCAGATGCAGTGGCCGGGGGCTGGCAAGGGGCTGGACAGGTTCTGTTGGAGAGGGGTTGGCAAGCCATGGAGATGACCCAGCAAAAGCCAGACGAAGAGTCTGGCCAGCGCCAGAGGAGTTAACTCTGCTTGAGGCTCGTAGACTGTCCTGCTTCGGTCCTGGAGGAAGGGACAGGTGGAACACGTTGGCAGTGCTATATCAAAGGGTGGGGGTTTTTAGTTTTCATCAATCCCACCCTGGTTGTGTCCAGACCCGTCAGAGATGTGGTCATGACAAGGTATATAAGGGGCTGTGTACAAACAGCCCAGAGACTACAACGGTGCCTTAGTGAGGAAGATCTCTGAGACTGTGCTAATCGTGCACATTTACTCTGCCTCCTTTGGTCGTGCAAGTGCTGAGAGGAAAGGTAAAATTTGTGGCTGAGACTGGGGAGTGTCACTCCATGTCCTTTTGTCTCAGGGCAGTGGCTTATTTTGCTTGTGTACAATTCCAGAAAGGAGAGAGATTAAAGTCATGTTTGAGCATGACTGCTGTTGTGAGAGTGACTAGTTATTTATTTCACCCCAGTTGTCAGCTTGAGGGGAAGCTCTTCTGGGCATATCACATTCTCTGTCTTCATCTTTTTAGCTTTGTCTGGAAAGGACTGTACTTTCCTTTCCAGGTAAAAACGGCTTCACCTGTGTATTCCCTCTGCCTCAGGACAGCTGTGGAAAGGAAGGTCATGCCCGAAGTGTACTTTCTTAGGCTAAGCACCAGACAGACAGATCTATGAGGAATAATTCTCCCCATTCACATACCCTAGTGAACGGTTTTCTAATTGTGAAACCAACATTAACCGGGCCTTTCCTTCCAATGATGATGGAGAGGAGTGTGTAAATTCAGGGCTGATCTTCACTGAGAGCTGGGGAGCACGCTGGGATTCTGCAGTGCAGAAATAGCTTGAGGTGATTTTTCCTACCTTTCTTCATAAAGCTTTCTGCTGTTTGTCATTTTTCAGTCTTGTGCTTGCTGGTATAACTGGTTCATGGGCAGCCTGCGAGCCTGTACAGTTCCTGATTATATCGCAAGAAGAAATTTTTTCAGGGAGTGTTGAAGTACTGTTCAGTTTTAGAAACAATTTATATTAGAAGCACCTGGTTTTGGAGATACCATGAGCCTTTTCATCAGATTAAGCTTTAAAAATAAACCCACCCTATAGCAGATAGCCAGAGGCTTGTGCCAGATGTGAATGCTTTAGGCGAAGTAGTGAACCATTTGTTCTCTTTGGAGGTGCTGCTTGTTAGAATTCGAATAGAAGGTGACAGGATAGGTGCTAAACGTTCTGTAGCTTCTCAGTCTTTCTCTGCTACCAAGGAGCCTGAGGAACAGATGCCGAGTGTCGGGCAGTGCTGCAGCATCTGTTTCTACTGTCTATGGACCGTGCGGGGGCCTGTGCCGTGGGGATGGTGGCTGGGTGGGGGCAAAGGGAGCAAGGTAAGAGCCGCACTGAGAAGGGTGAGCCAGTGTTTCTTTAAGCAAAATTTGGGAAGTCATATCTCTGACAGAAGGGGTGGGGATTACTGAAATGTTTAGAAGTGAGCTACAGCACCAGGATTACAAACAGGATGAAGGAGAGAGCATGAGTCATTGAAGTTGTTACAGGATGCGGGCAGGAGCCATAGGAGGATTTAGGGCAGCCTGGAAGCATTAGAGGTTTTCTCTACAAATGGGAGAAAATTCCTTTTTTAAGTTTATCTTATTCTCATTTATACCTGTTATCACCTCCAGTCTGTTTTCTCCTGTTTCACCGCCTTCCAAAATTTTTCATGGCACCAGCCTTTTTTCTGGTGTAATTAAGACTAAAATCCAATTTAAATTCATCAAAGGCAGTAATTGGAGAAGTGATGGAGGTCTTCTAGCTTTACTTTTAAGTTGCATCCTTCTGTTAATTTGTATCCTGATTTTTGAAATATTTTTAGACTTGCTCCTTGTGGAAAAAAAAAGGATTATATAATCACATGCTGTGTGCCTGAATATTTCTGTTTATTCCCCCTTGTGACTTACAGTTACACTGGCCAACAGATTCCGATTTGGTGAAGGGATATTGCACAGGTGCAGAGTCCCAGAAGCTCTGGGTGTAAGGACAGTTAGGTAGCCTACAGGAACCCAAAATGATCCACATCTTCCTCCTCCTCAGAGGAGTACCACCAAAAGTAAAACTGTATTGTTAGCCACTGGTGATTTCTCATTAATAACTTTGTAACCACCCACACCGTGGGGAAAGTTTTGATTAAAACTAGCGTCCTAATGGACATGAAATAATCCAAATGAAAGACACAAAGCCAAGAGAAACAATCTTTCCTAATTGGTTGGTTGGGTTAAGGTTTTGGGTTTTTTCCCCCCAACAAGGTGGTGGCAGTTATATCCCATTCAATTTCTTAATTCATTTGCAACTTTTTGTTGCCTATTTAGGAGGCGCAGAAGGCATGTGCACTAGCCAAAAGGAAAGAGGTTTTTACTATTCTGATATACTCTACCAGTTCATAGATATCCTTTCAGAACATCCAAGCAGCATCAAGATGAATATCTATTCTTTTTACTTTTTCCTTCTGTATTCGTTTTTTTGGTTTTTTTCCCAGGAAATTAGATTGCAATTAGAATAATTAGAAATGGAACATAGTTGGAGTGCATTGTGTCTTCCCAAGCCAGGATTTTTTTAACGATAGTTCTTTTGGAAAAGTGCTGCAGCAGCACACAAACAATTTGGCTCCTTCCCAGGGGTGTGAGTAGTGTTCTCACCAGTGTCAGCAGGAGCAGCTAATTTCCAATGCAAGTTACTGCTGATATCCTGAAATTTCCACAGAGACATTGACTACCTGCCTGTGAGGATAAAAGGAGTCAGTCAGTCCCAAAAGAAAGATACTGCCAATCAATTGATCGAAATGCTGAGCTCCCAAACCTGTGGTGGCTTCAAGGTCCTGCTTGGTTTGGAATGTGATCAGGGTGAATACATTCATTTGGAGAATAAAAGCTGGGGCAAGCACAGCTGGGTGTGAGAGTTGTTTAAGTAGAACAGAAGGGTACATAAACCTTCTGAAATGATGGATGCAGCTTTTCCCACTTAATCTCAGAATTTAAGAGCATACTTTTGCCTGGAAGAGTTGGCCCAGTGGCTTTGATACCTCTTAGGTACTTTGCTCCAGCTGCAACCTGAAACCTCCAACAAATTTATTACGTACCGGGTTACACAATTATTGTGTTTCTGTGGAAACATCTTTTCCTTGCCTAACACCTAAATATGCCACAAAGTCCTTGCGTGTGTTGTGCTTCTGCAAAATGCCATCTATGGAGGTTTTGCTGGTTTATCACCAAACTTGCAAGCACAGGCATGTGGCATCTTAGGCTGAGCATGAAAAAGGGGAAAGTACGAGAAATTTCCCTCCAGGTAAGCCCCTTTTCATCTGCTTAACCAGCCTGGAAAAACCAAACATTCTCATCTGGGCGGTATTACCTTGCTAATAAATAAACAGGACTGCTCATTTTGTGTGGCAGTCTAGATGCTTCACCGTGTTAAGTGCACACCCCATGAAGGATTGTCTCTGGGGATTCTCCCTAACTGATAAGCATTAGATCTTCCAAGTCATGATATTGATGATGGATAGAAGTTGATATTTTCTTGTTGCATGTTAAAGCACAGAAGAATCTTTACTAAGTAAACATAAGTATATTTTATAAACTGTAGTCCAAACATAAATCACAACAAAGAAAATGTTAAATGTTAATGACAATATTTGTTTTCTTCAGTATTTAAACAACATATTTTCCATACACAAAATATATTTTGTGGTTATTCTTAATCCTCTTTTTTAGAGCTACAGGATGTAAAATGAGTGGGTTTTGATCTGGTACATGGTCACAAAGAGATAGGTTTTGGATTTCGACTTTCACACCTGAATTCATGTGAGAGAGTCTGAAAAACAAAAACCTACATCTAAAAAGAAAAGTAACCCAGCCACTTCTGTGTTCACGGGTAATAGGAATGTGCTGGTTTGGACAAGTTAGAGTTTTTCTTTCATAGAACGTAGACTTTATTTTCTCAAACATACCACGTATATAACTTATGAGACTATTTACGCTGAATATTTGAGGTAGGGTCTCATATTTTCTTCTTGCTTTTTGCAGGCTTTGGGTAACCATGAATTTGATGAAGGTGTGAGTGGATTATTGGATCCTCTTCTTAAAAATGTGAATTTTACAGTCCTGAGTGCAAATATTAAAGGGAAAACTCCATTAGGAAATGAAATGATGAAATATGTTCATCCTTTTAAAATAGTTCGCTTTGGCTCAGAATCAGTTGGAATTGTTGGCTACACTACAAAGGAAACTTCTTTTCTTTCACAGCCAGGTATGTTTTCTTTAGTATGCAAGTTTATGTCCTTTGTTACTATTTTGTTATTTGCCTACTTTTTAAAATTCAAAGATTAATATTTTCAGCTGAAAAGCGGGAAGTCTGTTGTTTTATCAGTATTTACAAGTATTAATTTGTATTACTCAACTTTGCCTAATTTTTAACTTTAAAGAGGCTTGCTAACATTAAAATCTTCTTTCATACAGGCCTGGACCATATCTAAGAATATCAGAAAGTCAGTGAGATTGCAGGAGAGCTCAGGGGCTGTTGGGATTTTTGTTCTTGCTTGGGTTGTTAAAGTTATATTACATTATAGTTCATTGTTATTTATCCATTTAAACAAAAATTAAAACACGAATACAACTTGTCTAGCGTGAAGTGGGACATTTCTATGTGTGTCGAAATTTTGTTCTTGGATGCTTCCATGCCCAAAAACAAGGAGAGGTTCATACTTGTTTTTGAAGTAAGAGTTGCCCAAGATGGTTTTAGCCTCTCAAAATATTTGCAGAAATTAGACTACAGAAAGAACACCCATTCAGCTTTTACCACAATTGCTTCATTCATGAGTAAAATTAGAACTGATGAAAAAAACGGTTTCTCAATTTCTGCCTATTTTTTCCAGCATTTCAGGGGGTTTGGTTTGATGAGCATTTTGTTTGGGTTTGGGTTTTTAGCAAAATAAAATGGTCTACTGGAATGAGAAACACATTTAAATCAGCTGTAGGAGATATGAGTCACTGCCCGTTCAGAGTTCAGCCAACATGTAACAAAAACAGAATTTCTTCCCTGAGTCTTGCAGTTAGAGATGCTCTAAGCACTGGTTTAAAACAATTTCACATTGAAAGGAGACTTCATATTATTATTTCTCTTCCTATTGCTTAGTAATACAGAAATAGTGCATTGTTTTCCTGGCAAAAGGAATATTCAAAACTTTGAGGAAGTATTAGAATATAAAACTATTCCTTCTGTGGTTTTCAATTCCAATGCTGAATGTTTAACCTGTCAAGAAATGGATGTCTGAGGTCTGAATAGACTTATTGATCTCACTTCTATTTTTCAGTGATATGTTTTTGGATTCCTGTCTTTTTTATCCCCAACAAAAAGAGAAAATTGATCTGTATTTTGTGTAGGCAATAGAATTTTACCTGTGTCAGAGGGCGTGAGGGTAGATGTCATCAGACATCCTACCAAGTTTGAATAATGGCAGCCAATATTGTCCTTCATCAGGGATTAGTAAAATCTGCTGCCATTCTTCTTCCAAACACCTCTGTTGGGGCAGCGAGGTCATCAAAGTAACTTTCTTGCAAATAAATAGACTAGATGAAAATCCAGATAGTGCTGGAATGATTCTATGAAGCATTTGAATACACTTCCAATAACACCCAGACATCATATCCAATGCCTCAGTATGCCGAGACACTGTAAGAGATTGCAGCTAGATAAAAAAGCAGTGTTAAAAGGGAAGTCTTGTTAGCTCCATAGATGGAGCTGAAGCATCCCTAAGGAAGTATATCCCACAGTGTCACTGAGCAAAAAGCAGAGGAAATTCTAACAGCAACATTTATAGCAATCAGATTTTTTTAGTTTTCTGCTTTGCTTTCTCAGTGTGTGGAGGAATATTTAGAGCCTTTGAAAATGTGAACTCAGGACACATTAATATAACTCAGTGACTATATATTGCCCATGACCTAGCAATCCTTCAGGCTGGCAAAATCATGGCAGACATGGGTTGGTGGCTAAATAATTATCAACCTAGTTCCTTATATTTAATTAATAAGGGACCTTGTGAATTCAACATCTTGCTTATCTCTGTACGTTTCTTCCAGATAATCCTGTTTTCTCTGCCTCTGTGTGCTTTGGCACGCTCTACACTCTTAGGGCACTCTCAAGGCAAACAGGAAGCTTGAGAATGCTGAAATGTGAATTCCTACATTACTGCCTTCTGTGGAAGTGTTTCTATTGTTAAATCTCAGTAACTTCCACCCAACTATGAAATGACAACTTGTACTTTTCATAGTCTGCTTAAAAAAGGTTATCAAAAGACTTGAACAGAGTATAGTTCTTAAAGTCCTTAAATCTCAGTGTTTCCATTGGGAGGGACCAACTAATCTCTGCTGAAGGTATTGTTAATGTCACTGTTTGGAAACCATAGGGATGGGGAACACATAGATTACAGCCAACTGGCAATTTTTATGGAGTTCTCTGTTTTGCTATGTACAGCTATCTCAGCTGAGTGCTCAGCAGGTTTTTCCATGTCGTGAAAGAGTTGCTCATAACTTGGCACATAGACGCAGTTATCTGTGTATTTACTTTGAACTGGTAATCACAAGGCCATCTTTCTAGTATTTGATGGTTTCAACCCACTTGCTTTAGTTCTGTAAAGTTGTTTGGTCCACTGTATTTTGTATAAGATGTAAATCCAAACCTACCTACTCTGTAACCCTACAGGCAGCAAAATATTTACGGAAACTATCAACTTAGCAGAGTTTTCAAAAATGTAATTTTAAATTGCATTTATTCCACTTTATCCTGGCTGTCTTGCATAATATTTTTAACAGGCAGACAGTTCTTTTTCCTTGTTCAGTTGTAGCAGTTTAGCTGTTTTTTCTGAAACTCTGCCATCTAAAAAGAGAAGAGGATGCCAGATCAGCTTAATACCTTGAAAGAGAAGTGAAATATTGACATCAGTAAGAAGTTAGTCATTTTGATTCAGATTGTTTTGAAAAATGACCAGACGAGTGCCAAGCAGTATCTTGCTTTTTGCCTGGTTTCTTAGAGAACTGAGCACTGTGTAATTGCTCTTGCAGTTCCCCACTGTATAGCTTTCAAACCTGCTGGCCCATTTCATCTCAGCTACGTCAAATACTCGGATGACTGGGATGCAAAGCTGTGTGCAATGCCATGGAGAAGGGGTGAAAGAAGCCCCTGCAGCCCCAAGGAGAATTCCTTTTCTGAGGGCGAGGCAGGCAACAGGAGATCAGTGGGTGGGTGGATTGGCAGTGGGACGACCCACCCGAGCTCTGGTGTCTGCCTGTCCTGACATAACAGTCCTGGGAGAGGGATGGGCTTACCTGCATGGAATGGGCCTTGGTTTTTCCCCTCATTATGAAAGTGGATTGGTTTGTTTTCATACCTTTTCTCTACAATTGCCTGAAAGGAGGGTGTAGCAAGGTGGGGAACAGAAGGACCTGTCCCTCTCCTAAGTCACAGGTCAAGAGGAAATGTCCTAAACTGCCAGGGGAGGTTTACATTGGATTTTTGGAAAAAATTCTTCTCGGAAAGGGTTGTCAAGCACTGAAACAGACTGCCCAGGGAAGTTCTGGAGTCACCAAGTTCTGGAGGTGTAGATGTGGCACTTAGGGACACAGTTTAGTGGTGGACTTGGCAGTGCTGGATTAATGGTCGGACTCTATGATCTTAGAGGCATTTTCCAGCCTAAAGGATTCTACGATTCTGTGGTTGAAGACTAATAATAATGTATTTTCAATGTATATTTGTAGGCTGCAGTGGCTTGGAGGGATAACAGAGCTGGTGCTGATGAGGAGAGTTTGGTTGTCATGGATCACCTGGCTACTGGCCATGGGAGAAGTTAGCCCACAGGCACCTGCATGCTGGCACAGCTCGTCAGTGGCTCGTTCCTGCTCTTTGTTTCAAGAGCTCAGCTCTCTTTGCAGAACTGGTCCCTACACCATTGGGGTGCAGCTGGTCCATGGTGGTGAGATGAGTACGTGAAGAGCCTGTGCTCAGGGATCAATTCTTGCACTTCTCTTTCTGCCAGCAGCTCTGCATCAGGCCCAGCTGCTGTCAAATGGAAGGATGTGCAAAGAGAGGCTGAAGCCAGTGGCTTCATTCAGCCTGGAGAAGCCAAGAGGAAGCTTAAGTGCAGTCTTCCACTGGTGTAAGGGAATTTATAGGGAAGACAGGGACA
The DNA here is from genome assembly GCA_037013685.1 of Acridotheres tristis. Lineage (NCBI taxonomy): Eukaryota > Metazoa > Chordata > Aves > Passeriformes > Sturnidae > Acridotheres > Acridotheres tristis. Next base: position 77,595,465 of record CM072887.1, on the reverse strand, counting down.
GACACTTCCCAGAGGGGAAGAGAAATTATGAGAAACAACAGGCTCAAACAGTTACAAAGGAAATTATGGTGGGACTTAAGGAAAAAATTTGTCATGGTAAGCTTGGTTAAGCCATTAAACAGGTTGCCCAGAGAGACTGGAATTTCGGCCAGCTCAGACTAGACCCTGAGCATCCTCATTTAGCTTTCAGATCCTGCTTTGAATGGGTTTTGGACTCCATGGCTCCTGGTGGTTTCTTCCAAACTCAATTAACTTCTGACTCTTTGATTCTGAGAAGAGGTCCACAGGAAGAAAATGTGGGGATGCACTGCACAATTCACTCTGCAATGTGCAGTACAGAGATTCCCTCTGGCACTAACAGAACTATTGAATGGGTGTGGTGCTGAACCAATTTATGTAATCCTCTTTTATCTCTTCCATTGTAGCAGCTTCCCCCTCATTTCCTGAAATATTTTGCAGTGGATTGTGAATTCGTTTCACTCCTCCCTTTGTTATGAAATAACATACATCTTTTTGCTTTAAAGGCATATTTCAAAACTATTTGATCACAGAACTCTGTAGGAAGGAGAGGAGGAATTGGTAGAAAAGTCACTTGATTGTCTTCACCAGAAAGTCCAAGTTTACAGTTGGTTGAATGTGTCCATAAACTCTATTCTTTAAACTTTGTCAGAGAAATTATCCTCTTACATAGGAAGTCCTTTTGTGCAACCCAAACCACTGTGCCCAGGATAAAAACACCTGTTATTCTAGTGTTCATGTAACTGTTTGTCACGTTAGAGTGATTTCAGCAGGCACAGAAAACTTGCAGAAAGGCAGTTTCTAAAGGTTGTCAGTTTCCCAACATCCTTGTCCAGAAATGTTTCTCCTTACCAGACTTTCTGTTTCTTATGCTGTAATTTCAGGATTGTATCTCAGATGTGTGCTGTGCTGTATTGGTATTATTGAGCGTGGTTCATATTAGGTGAGATAATTTGTATGAAAAGGCAATTCAGAGTTTAATGGAAGACTTTGAAGAAACTGCTGTTTAAACCTTGGGGGAGGGGGGATAAAGGAAAAAACAAGGTGAGCGTGCAGTAAAAAGGGAGATTTAACTTGGGAGAAGATAGATGATCTCAAAGAAATACAGCCGGGGAAGAAAAAAACCTTTGTAATAGAATACAAGTGTCTATTTGCAAGCCCTGAGTTTAGTTTCCTTTGCCTAGTTAAATAATAAAAGCCATTCAATTTTTGATCCTACTATTGATGTCACTGAATTTTTTTATGGAGTTATAACTTTTTTTAGTCTAGGCAAGTATATACAGCTTGTTGCAGAAATGTATTAGTCTAAGCACACAGGTGTTCCTGAGAGACTGAAGAACTTTGGCTCAGATCAAGAGCTTGAACCAGCTAAGGATATTTGAAAGTCATTGCCATTCAAAGTCCTTTTAATTATACAAACTAATATCTGATGTCAACTACTTTAGTTTTGACTAGCAATTAAGGTACTTTGTAAGTAAATTCTTTTATTTTCTTTTTTTAAGGGGATGACGTAACCTTTGAAGATGAAATTGAAGCATTGCAACTGCAAGTGAATAAACTTACTGCTATGGGAATTAACAAAATAATTGCACTAGGACATTCTGGTTTTACTGTGGACAAAAATATTGCCCAAAAAGTGAAAGGAGTAGATGTTGTGATTGGAGGACATACAAACACATTTCTCTACACAGGTATTTTATTTCTTATTAAAATGTTTCTTCTAAAGCTAAGCTGAAATAGTTTGTCTTTAAACTCAGAGAACTTTCACCAATACAGTTTACTGCTGGCTGCACTCAGCCAGGTTCATAGCTGGTACATGTCCATAACTCCCATGGAAGAAGCCAACTCAAAACAGCCTCTGCACACCAAGTGCCATAACTCACTGAGAGGTTCCATAATGCTGTGGAGTTCAAGGTGACCTATACAAAGTGGGAAAGAGGAATGAAGGTAGTAATACTGGTAAATTACTGCTAAACATACTGTACTTCTTTCAAGCTCACACCTATAAAAGAGTAAATTAGTTGTCTACTTTTAAACATGTATGTGACTTAACCAGAAAAATCAATCATAGAAGAGTTCAAAACTGCTACTAGTGTTGATTTTCTCTGTAATCTGATTCTATATTCATAAGTCTCCACTAAACCTGCCATTAAAATACTTTCCCCAAGTTTCATCTGTTTATTTCAATCTCAATCTCTGACTTTCTTCTTCTTTTCACTTGAGGCAGACGTCTTTCCAGAGATAAACATTGCTGATCTGGTTTCTCCTGCAGTAATGCTACTTCAGGCAACACGTACCATCAGCAGTTTCCCCAATGCTATTACCTTCCCCAGAGTGTAAGGACACATGTAAAAGAGAGGCTGTTTTGTTGTTCTGTTTGATTGAATTTTTTTAAGTTCTTTAAATCTAGCAGAAACTTTAATAATTGGTTGAGAATATCATGGCATCTTTCTGTAATTTTCAGAAGTTTCCTATGTGCCCTAGTCACAGGGATAACATTCTGTACCCTACCCTAGGAACCTGACCACTGAAAATGTTTGCACTGTCCATCATCCTCTCCTCTCCCTATCCATCTCCCTGTTTCTCATGCCTTTTTTGTCTTATCTGGACTCTCACCTTTTGTTATCTCACTTGTTAAAAAGAAACAATTGCATGCCACAGTTATACATTGAGCAGATCAGAATATCTCTTGAATTTGGCCTCAGGGAATAACTTTGATGACTAATCTGGAGGCACAAAGCATTACACACCTACCTACAAGTCAGAGCTCACAAACACTTTGCATAGGGGTGCAGCAGAGAAGTAGCCAAGCTGGAACGAACATCAGGATGGGCCATCCCAATGCCATGTGTCTAAGACTGGCCAAGGGGGGTGGTTCAGGAGACTGGATGAGCCTGTGGAGACACTTTACTCAGATCTGCCCATGTTTCCCACCAGCTTGCAGCTCAGGGACTCCCCAAGCCTGCAGTGGTGTCTTGATATTTACTGATTCCATCTCTTCTTGACTACCTTCAACTTCCACAACAACCCATAGAGGGGAATTCCAACATTGACCTGCACAACCCACAGAGACCTTGGTTTTGCCTTGGGGTGCAGCCTACAAATTTATTGAACTATTTTTGAGATGGGGAAAACCAAGGATGGATTCCATATTCTAAGTGTGCATTCATTGTGGATTTACACGGTGGAATCCATATTCTCTTGCATGGTCTTGTTGGCCAGTGCCTGCAGAGAGTTTGTGCCTCATAGTGGTAGCCACAGTAGTAAAAATACCTTTTTGGCTGTGATCCAAAGACGTGTCCCATATCGCAATTTGGAATCATGATGTGAAGTGCTGCAGGAGCTGAGACATCTGAATTCATATCCTGTCTAGATCTGCAGGAGTTTGCAAGCACACCTCTAGTCATGCCAGACAGTGCCCTGCTGTCAGACTAGACTATGTCAAGCTGTTCCATCCCTCCATTTGAAGCTGTCCAAGATTCACAAGGCCAGAGAGAGCACATTGTAGGAGACTCTGCAGCCTTCAGGTTAGAAATCTCAGCTGGGAATGACTTCTGGTCCTTTTTCCAAGGGCTCTGCTGTTTTGATAAAACTGTTTTTAGTAATACTGGCAAAGTACAAAAAATAAAGAAATAATGTCTGGGGGAGATACACCAAAAGTATCTATTTATTTAGTCAAAATACTATTTTTGACAGAATGCGGTCTGAACATGTAATTTTTATCCCAAGTGCTGGGAAGCTCATGCTCACCCATTCAGGAGCATCATGAGTGCATTTGTGAACCATGCCCTGCTGAGTCAAAGCCATCAGTCAATACTCCCAGAGAAATAGGCACATCTGTGGAGGTGATTTCAGTACAGAGTAAAATATCTGATTTGAATGTCTTTCTGCATGTCTCAATGTATACATTAAGCTTACAAGCTCTCATTTAAATCAAGAGGTGTAATCAATAAATGGCAGCAAAATCTGGAAGAATGTTTCAGCTCAGTCGAAGTGGAGATGTATGAGCTGTTCAGCCTGTTCTGTCGTGGAGGTTTAGACACATACTGCCCATGAAGACATCTCCACAGAGAAATCTTAGTGTAAGGGCTTCATCTTGGACTAGTCCAACCTGTCTCTAAAATATTTGCCAATCTTCAGTTTATCCACAGGTTGTAAGGCAAATATTGTCCTGACTTGTTCAGGTGTGCATTTGGTTTGTAGAACTGATTCAAACAGCAGTGGTAGTTGTGGGTTAGAGCAGTTTAATTCCTGGTTTTTATCAGAACTGATGTTCTTAAAATGTAGTGTGTTGGCTAAAACAGTGTAAGAAATAGGAGAATCATACATGTTTTTCAGTCACCCGTATGAGTTTGTGCATTTGTAATGAAGTAGCATCTCATGCCTTGACTGAGCATGAATTCTAGTGCTGTTTTCTTTGGGGTTGAATGCACTGAATAGTCTTTGCATTTCACAAGGGACACATCTATCTTACAAGGGAAAGATGTCATGGTGCTAATTGATCCTGCAGGGAAGTATAAATATCAGAAAGTAGTTTGTTAGAGAAATGAGCAAGAAATGAGTAAGACTCTGGACAAGCACTTAACTATACACAGCTGATACAAACTAAAAAATGCCTAGAAAAAATAACTTTATCTTTCTAATCCTCTGTTCATTTGAGGACTAAAGAAGGACAAGAAATCAAAACTGATTCGTTTTTCAGTTCAGAAAACCCCAAAGCCACTTTTGCATGCATAAATCCTGTAGAGTCCTCATTAGCTACAGGATTTCGTAAATTCTTCCCCAAATAAATGAATAGTTAAGCTGCACTCCAAGAAACCAACTCTCTTGGTCTGGCTGAAAGTAGAAAAGCTAGTTCTGTGGTAAGTTTGGTTCAGTTTGCCGTTTGTTGCAGCTCTTTTCTCTGGAGAAATAGGAGGGATTAGAGAGAAATGTGAATTGTATTGGAGTTCTAGAAGGAATATTTATCATGCTGTTTATCCTAGGATTTAACATTACATAAACAACTGTAAATGGAAGGAAACAAGTTGTTCTGTGAGCAGTGGAAGTGAATAGGCTGCTTTCCTCTGGATCCAGGTCCTCTGTGCCTGCTCCCCCGTGGCCCTGCCTTGCCAGCAGCCCAGTGCTCACCAACACATGGATGGGAAATGCCACCACCTTTGGGACAGGAGTAAGGAGCAGGCTCTGAGGGAGCTCTGTCACACAGGACGTGATGGCTCTTGGAGCTACCCAGCCTTGGTCTGACAGTGAGACAGAAATAATGACAGGAATAACAGCAGGGAGAGATACTACTCAGATAATGTTGTCACCACTCAGATAAGGTGAAGGAGACACAGAGAAGGCTGGTACCCTTGAGGAGGGAGCTGTGCTGTGCAGTTCAGTTTTCTTTGCCACTTTCTGCCCCTGTGTGATTTCTAAATCCTGTGGTAGCCTATGCCAATTGTCTCTTCTTTTCTGCCAGTGCCTTGCCTTAATCTGTTTCCAAGTCCTACCTCTAGTCACCTTTAAGACTTTGCAGGTTGATAGGAGTTTTAAATCTATGACCACACAACTTTAATGCTAATGGAGTTTGTTTTTGCAGAGGGTTTGCAGTCTGTCTGAAATTTTGGAGGCTGTTTGGTATAGTGAAAAAAAATCAGCTGGCTCTATGTACAAATTCACAGAACTGTTTGTAGGTATTCTATCTGCTTATCAACAGTAAAAATGCGTTAGACCTTTTCAGATCAAGAAGTCTGGTGTATGTTTTACTAAGATTCTTATTTTATATCTGATGCAGAATAATGTATGAAGGCTCAACAATAAACTTTTCATCCAGTGGCTGATATGTTTGCATTACTGAGGGTTTAGATTGCAATAATTGGAATGAAAAGTTGCTTTGTTGCTGCTGTGATGTGATGTCATGGCAGAGTGTGCTGTCATAACTTAATCACTGTGGTAGTTATTTGAGCTTGTGTCCTGAAAACAACATTTTCTCTTATGAGATAACTGAACAAATCTGTGCTTGCTGTCCAATACAGTCATGGTTGTTTCTATCCTGCCTGGGTTTTTAAAGGCTGAGAAACATTTGGAATGTCACTGTGGTAACTCCTTGAAGGTCACATGAGCTGAAGACCCACTTTTGATGCTTGTTCTGTACAGGCACCCCACCCTCGACTGAACTGCCAGCTGGCCCCTATCCATTCATGGTTCACTCAGATGATGGGAGGAAGGTGCCAGTCGTACAAGCTTATGCTTATGGAAAATATCTTGGTTACTTAAATGTTACATTTGACAACAAAGGAAATGTAGTTGAAGCAGTTGGAAACCCCATTCTTCTGGACAGCAGTATTCCTGAAGGTATGTGGACTAGGTATTTGAGTTTGCCTGCAGCACTCTGCTACAATTCACGTTAAATACATGTTAAATAAAATGTCTGAATAAGAATTCAGCTTTCTTTCTGAGCTTGCTGTTTTCTTCTGTGTAGGGTTCAGCCTGTGTCACAGTTGAATATGCATGCATTCAGAGTGTGTATTTATCTATTTAAAATCCCTGAAAGTCTTTTTGTAAGAATTCAGGTGATACAATACCTTGCCATTTTGTAGAACCTGTTTTAGCTAGTCCTGTAATTGTGATTTAAAAGATTATGAGGACTAATTTACAGTTTTGCCAGAGGCTGGTTTCTTCAGAACAAAGTTTAGAGCAATATAGGAAAGTGGAAATGTTCCAGGAAAAACTTGAAGTACCCTGCCAACTACTCTGCCAACCTTCGAATACACTATACAAACCCGTGAGTTCTTGTGTGCAGTGCTAAAAGTGTTCAGGGTTTTAACTCTGAAACATTTAAAGAAGTGGGAGGAGGAGAGTCTCTCTGTCACTTTTTGTTGTAACTCTCTCTGAGCTCTATTTACTGCTTTTTTGTCAGCTCTGTAATTACCCAGGGCTGGTTTTCTAATCTCTGTTTCTTCTCCAGTGTTTGCTGTATGAAGATCTGAGCTTTTATCAGACTTTCTAGGTTCTACCTGAGTATTTGTAAAACAAATCCTTTAAAAATTATTTGTTCATAGATATTTACTGTGTTATTCTCACTGACCTATTAGTGTAGTGAGGTGATGTAATGAAACTTTACGTTCTGCCTCTGGAGTCAGTAAAACTAAAAATTCAGATACATTGGTGGTATAATTTTATAAATGTTCTTGCTGACAGGTATGAGCAAATTGATTAAAACTAGTAGCTGATATAAAATAGTTGCAACATCTGTCTACATATACAAGTATCTTTGGTTTTTTTCTGAAGTAATTCAATTTTCACCTGAGAGACAGATGTGCACAGAGAATTAATTTCTATAAAGGGTTTATTCCTTGACATTGATATTTGAACTATTTTTCCTTTTAGCAAAACATTAAAGGGAGGAAATTATAAACAGCAAAAAAAAAAAAAAAGTCAAAGACCAATCTCACTTGTATTTTAAAAATTCTCTCACCTGTCAAGGTAAGTACTAGAAATTCCATCAGTCAGAGGTTAGAACAGAATTGGGCAAAAGTACAGGTGAGGTAACCTTGCTGTGGCACAGGATTGGCTTATTCCCTTGATTGTCCTGTCCTGCCTTCTCCCCTTACAGATTTTTTTTGAAGTGAATAGAGTTGCCATGTTGCTTGAGAAACTTTTAGGAAAAGTGTAACCTTTTAGAATCATGAACATCTTTTTCTTTTCCTAAGGTTTGTATTCACTGAAGTGTCATTAATATGAGATATGTATGATGCTTATTTTACACTTTTATATTACTTTACAGATGAGTACATTAAGGAAGAAGTGGAAAAATGGAGAGAAAACCTGAGGAATTATTCTGAAGAGATTGGAAAAACTAGTGTTTACCTGAATGGTACAAGCCAAGCATGCCGTTTCCAAGAATGTAACATGGGAAATTTGCTTTGTGATGCTGTGGTAAGATGTTTTCACCACTACAGCTGGCAATTACATCTCAGGGTTACTCCAGAGCTATCCAGATCCAAACTGTCAGCACATGAGCTCTGTGCCTGCTTTTTAACAGTGCAATATTCAGTGTGTCCCTAGAAAGACTGGCAGAAGCAAGGCTATAAGGAATGCTGCTGTAGACACCTGGCAGCAGTTTATTCTTTGTGCACAGTCCCATAGAGAGAACAGCTGTTTCACAGGTGGCTTTGAGGCTGCACTTTTAAGGGACATGGCAGTCTGATCTAAGAGCCCAGCAAGGAGGAGAATTCAGCTCCCCTGCCCCTCTCCTGCTACTATCCCCTGCTCACAGCACTCACCCTCTGTCCTCTCATTACTCACCGGGCTTTGCCGTCACTTCAGTGCACTGGCACAGAAAACAAATCTGGGTAGTTTTCTGTCAAGCTACTGACAATAATTGTCCCCTTGCAGAGCATAAAAGGTGCCAGCTGAAGCAAGGAGGGGGTGGGAAAGGCCATGCACTCAGCTGGGCACAGAACACCCAGCCCAGAAGGAGCCACCAGCCCCCGCTGTGTTCTGACAGGCACTACTGGGCTTTAACAGTCACATAACTCAGAAAAGTCTTTTTACAAGAAGTCACTTCCAGTTTTTAAACCTCCTGAGTCTGACAGTTTTACTGCCCCGCAGCAGCAGCATTTTATTTAAGTGTTTCAGGGAAAAACATTCACTAATGTGACTGTTTCCAGAAAATTAACTTTCCCATAAAGGGAAAGTAAAGAGACAATTAATAATCATGAGTTTTCACTTAGAAATGTCCTGAAAGCTATTTATCTAGTCCATGATATTGCTCTTATTGTAGTCCTTAAAATAATTCTTTGGTTAATGGGCTAATTTTCAAGTCAGATAAATGTTTGGGAATTCTGCATACAGTTCTAGAATTGCAGCATCTTGCTTTTTTCTTTTTTTTTTTTCTGCTAGGCATTTAATATCTTTATTTGCAAAAATGTGAACAAATGCTTTGGCACTTTTCAAGCTTAAAATAAGTAATCCTGTAATCTTTCAGAAGTCTGTAGATTTTCTTGCTATACATTTTTTATTAAGAGGGTCAATTTCTATTTTAGTTCAATCAATATCTCTAGACAACCACCTGCAGCCATCAGTAGACACCCAGATTTCTCTATGCATTGCCTTACCTGTTCTATACTTGCTTCCCTGTCTGCTGACATGTGGTCAGAGGTATAAAGGTAAAAAATAGACCTGCCTGTTCCAGGAGCTTTAATATTTTGAGTTGTCCTGACAAATGGAGAAATTGAGAATTGCAGAAAACTGATTGAATGCTTGTGCTGCGTCAAAACAGAGCATTAGTTCAAAACATTTAGTCAGTGATGCATCTCAACCAGTAGCCCAAAATCTCAGAATTAAAGGTTGACAGGCCTAGATGGCAATTTACAAAGGACTTTAAAGGGACTCTAGATGTGAAAGGACTGTGAAATTGATAACAGCACTGTGTGAACTCCTCTTTCAAGCTGCCTCTGCTCAGGGCTGGGAAGTTGCAATCCTTTGATTATGAGTTACGAACCTAAGCATGGATCTGGCCTCAGGGCATTACTTTGATGACTAAGCTGGAGGCACAAAGCATTTACACAGCTGCAAGTCAGAGGTCACAAACACTTCACACAGGGGTGCAGCAGAGACATGACCCACCTGGAACAGATGACAGGATCATTCATCCCAAAGTTTTGTCTCAAAGAATGATGGAGTGGGGATGGTAGGGCACAAGCATACTCCTGGACAAGGTTATGGAGTTGCTGTACTTAGGTCTGCCTAGGTCTCCCACCAGTTTGCAGCTCAGGCATTCCCCATGGCAGAAGTGGTCTCTTGATATTTACTGGCTCAAGTGGAACATGCAGGGAGGGTAGGAAATGGCAATAGGGAGAGAGAGGGAGAAGGGGAGGGAGACAGTGAGAATGAGCTCGTGCAGAGCAGCTCTGTTGCCCTTTGCCAGCCTCCAGCCTTCCCAGCTGGTGGCAGGGCATTCCATCATGGACCTGCACATCCTGCAGAGCTCTTGGTCCTGTCAGTGTGTAGCCTGCTGCTCACCACTGCCTGCATAACTGCTGGAGGTCAAGTGGTCCTTGCTCTGGAACACTTGCTCCCCATCTGCGATCACACCACTCATGATTTTATAGCCTTCTTGAATTTTTCCTTCCATTATCTCTTTGCCAGGTCAGACAGTCCAAGTCTACATCATCATTCTACATTCAGAAGCTTTTCTGTGTCTTTGACCATTCTCGTCATCCCTCACCGAATCTTCTAGGTTTTTTATCATTCTTGAAACGAGAAAAGACACAAACTCCTACCCAGCCTCCACACGCCCTTCTTCATTTTATTGGCTTCTGTCATGTGCTTCTTGTACTTGTCTCTGTGAGACTGAAGAGTTATGACCACAGTCACTCCTGTATGGAAACTAGTCCATCCTTTCTATTATCTTAGGTCATTTCAGCCTTTTCACATTCCCCTCAGTTATTTCTGAGGATTAACACTGGAGGCTTATCATCCTTACGCACCTGAGTAAATATCTGGTCTCCATTTTCTTTACTACACAGGATGTCACAAGCAAATATTATCCTGTCCTTGCATTTTGTCAGAGCCTTCCACTGAACTGCTGTGGACACATTGATGTACAGAGTAGATTTTCTGATCTAGTATGACTGTTTCCTGTTCTTCCACTGTTCTACATCTTTCTAGTTACCCAAGACCATTCCAAATATTAAAAACCAACCATGAGAAGCTGAAAAAACATAATTCCCTGCAAAATTATTAATTTATGCTTTCCCTAAGAGATTTTAATGACCAACAGTATTTAAGGTCTTCTTCACTTCACAGTTCCCCAAATATGCTTAAATCATTTATCACAGTAATTGAAATAAAAAATCACTTTTCCTCTGATCAGCTGGCCTGCCTTGGCCATGCCATAGATACACAGACTAGGGCAAAGCCCAAGAGTTCATTACAGTAAAAGGCAAATATTTTTCACGTTAAGAATTTTAAAAAGCAAAATACTTGTTTGGGTTTTTTAATAACTAAGTATTTTACAGTGGGGCTGAAGATAATGTAAAAAAACCCCAAAAAACAACAATCCACCTTTCTGTCTCTTTTCAATCTCAGATTGTATTTGGTGTAAATTTCCAGAGCCTATAATAAGTGAATATAAAATCTGTTTAAACGTTTTCCTTTGGTAGCTTTATGAGAATGTCAGGCGGCCGGATGAAAAGACGTGGAACCACGTTTCAATGTGCATCCTGAACGGAGGTGGGATACGGTCACCCATTGATGAGCAGAGCACTAATGGTATGTAAAACTACCAGCTGAATGACAGCTTTATCTGAAAGAAGGAATCAAGTTATGCCAGCCTGAACACTTTTAGGTATGGGCTTGTTTTGATGGAGTTTGCACAGTGTTTAGAAGTGATTTCAAACTTTCACAAATGGTTGTCCATCATTTGAGCACAACTGCACTCAGGCTGACATTGACAGAAGTCTCTAGCATTGTTTGTACACAATGCTTTTTATCATTTCCCTCTCTCCTTGCTGCCTTGGAACAAAGAAAGGTCTCCTGCTGTAAAGGGTCATCTGGTATGGTCGCTGTGAGCCTTCTGTAGTCTGCTGTAGAGTAAGTAAATTCTGGGTTTTTCTCAATGCTAAGGTTTTAGTTTTTATTTTCCTGATACCACATAAATGCAACCTGAAAACAAACTGCTTTCTCAGTTTAACTAAGTCTTTCTATAGGACTATGTAAGTAAATCTTAATCAACTGGAAAAATTGCCTGACATAGTATAAATAGCTGTGTTTCTTCATTTTAGGCTGCTGGTTTGTCATGTCTTTTAGTAGTTCTGTTCTAATAGCAATACAAGCAGTTACATCAAACTTGGTCTTGACACCTGCTGGACAATAAAAGATGCAGGTTCTTTGGGACAATATATGTGATTCTCACCCCTACCAGCCTCATTTTCTTAAACTGTATTTGCCATGTCCCTTGTCAAAAACTCCATGTTAAATAATCCTAAAATAATTCTGTAAATCACAGAAAAAAAGAAAAAAAACCTAACAACAACAGAAAAACCCAAACCAAGATGTGAACAAAGTCTCTTTCCTCCAGGTAGCATTACTGTGGAAGATTTGCTGTCTGTTTTGCCATTTGGAGGTCGTTTTGATATGGTGAGGTTAAAAGGCTCCACACTGAAAGAAGCTTTTGAGCACAGTGTGAGGAGATACGGAAAAGGAAGTGGAGAGCTGCTGCAGGTTGGAGGTATATTTTCTTCTTTCCTCTTTACAGTTTTCCAAAACAGCCATCCCTCCTGTCGTCTTTATTACACGTGGAAGCCTTTTTTTAAGAATGGAATGTCAAGCTGGCCATACATCCTGGCCCTGTGCCTTGCACATGCCAGCCAGCAAATGCTGTTTATCCCCTGTATGTTTAATTGAGCCACTGCAGCACACAGGCCATCACTGCTCCCTTCAGCACAGTGTTCCCAAGTTCCTGAACTCGTAATGGCATCAGTTTAACACTGCAATTAACTAGAGGAAAATATAATTTAGTATAGCTGTAACACAGAAATAGCTACAACAAACTCCAGTTTTTAGTTCTTAACTGGCAGCCTACCTGAAATGCCAAACTGGATAGCTGTGCTGAATTTCAGTTTATCAATATAATGTTATGCAATTCTCTAATGATTGATGACAGTTTTAGGGTTTGTCCAACTGGGCTATGGATTTGCTCCAGTGAATTTCTAAATATTTTATGGATGAACAGTAGATAAAAAAATGTACTCATATCTTTAATTGCAGCAGTATATGCTTTTCCAAATGTTTATTAGGCTATAGTCATGTTTATTCCTGGTCTCTCTCTGTGATTTAGTGCAGATTTTATTGTTTAGTTAGCAGAAGACCTTAACTTCAAGGGCAGGGGCTGATGCATTCTCTCCCTCCATGCCTCTCACCCTATATAACGCGACAATGTGATCCCTCAAATGCCACAGACACAACCCGTGTCTCACACGTTCACCAGTGAATTCCTATGTTCTTAGGTACCTCTAAGGTAAAACAAGCTCTGGTTGCAGCCTCTTCACAGAAAAAGAAAACCAGTAGCTCTGGAAAGGGTTCAGGATGGAAGATCCAGAGCAGGAAGAGCGCCAAGATTGGAAGAGCCTCAGTGCTGTGAACGACCTTTAGTGGCTTCCTCTTCTGCAGACTCTTGGCAGTGCTGTTCTGGGGCCTGGCTCTCCCCTGGCCTTGATCAAGGAAGGCTCACAATGAGAAATGTTGCTTCTCCTAAAGTGAGGAGACACTGCAGCAAACAGCGCTGGTCTGGCTTTTCCTTTTCAGGACAGTGCCTATTATCCAGAATAGCTACCAAGATAGGCTGGCTGGCTGGCCTTAAAAACAGTCATTTCAGCCAGCAGGCCAGGGAAATGAGAAAGCATGTGACTACAGAAATAAGGGAAGGTATTTTTATCTTGCAGTATTCCAATCCCATGACTAGTAATTTCCTTTCGTGGAGCAGTGATGAGAACAGACATCAGATAAGTAAATGAGGTGGGACAGTGCTTCAGCAATTCTTATGTCTCTTGAATGTTGCATAGAAGTTAAGTAGGTGTGCAAAGAGCACAGGGCATTAACCGGTGTAATTCTAAATGATACAACTCTCGGTCACAGAAAGTAATGCAAGCTGAAGATGAGGGAGAATGCTGCTTCTGGCCCTGTGTGTTCAACATGCACTGCACTAAGTGGCATTCCAATGTGTATTTTTGTAGGCATCCACGTGGTCTATGATCTCTCCAGAGCCCCAGGAAACAGAGTTGTTAGCTTAGAAGTGCTTTGCACAGCCTGCCGAGTCCCAGCCTATGTCCCACTCCAGATGGATGAAATCTACAATGTCACTCTGCCATCCTATATGTTATTTGGAGGAGATGGCTACAGTATGCTGAAAGACAAAAATCTGGGATACAGCAAAGGTAAGGAGGATATAGTCCAGGTAAGTATGGCCACAAGCAGGGTAGCAGACAAACAATTCCCAAGAATTGTAAGATCTCTCTACAGTACAAACCTCTGACTTTTTACTTTTAATCAATGATCAAATCTGCTTCTACTCTGACAGCTCTACATTGCTAGATTTGGTTGTGGGCAGCAACTCCATTCTTTTTCAGTTAAAACCACGAAAGTTTCAAAGAGAGACATCTTTATCAGTTCAGCAGTGCTCAGAGAGCAGTTCTGAGGTTGTGGTAAACCAGAAAAGCAGCAAAGAATAGAGAGTACCTCTTACACTGCCTTGCACTTGTACTCATTACTGAACAATGCATCAAAAAGAAAGGTGCTACTTTCTAGAGACCTTAAATTGACACTGTACAGAAGTATTTGGAAAAGCAGCACCATCACCTCCACTATTAAATGACGTGCAGCTGAGGCAAACAACATAGGGTGAGATGAAAGATGCCATCCTACTCTAAGGGAATGAGCCTGAGTAGCCAAAAGCAGGGATCCCAGGAGTTCTGCAGGCAGGAGAAGGCAGGGTGCCACAGACACCACACAAGAGACGTGTTTTATAACACTGGCTTAAGGTTCTCTAAAGCTGCATGCAAAGTGTTAGAAAGTCTGTGTTTGTACAATTGACATCATCCATCTTTTAGGATGAAGGGAAATTTGAAAAAAAACCCAACAAATAATGGATTAAAATCCATTATTTCTGAAAACAAAAAAGGAGTGTAGTGCTGTATTTAAAAAAAATACCTTATAGGAGCCCATCTACATTTTTGCAGAACTTGAATTTTGTATGTTCTGCTTGTGCATGGTGAAAGCATGCTTTTACCTCAAAAAATTTTCCTTTTGGACCTTTCTTAAAAGCCAAGTTTTTGTTTCTACAGGTGCTTAAATTTAAAATTGATTCTCACAGGTAGGACTGGTGTTTTAAATCAAGTTCAGCGAAACTTAATTTAAAACATCAGTCCTACCTGTGAGACTGAGAAAAATCACTAGGAATAGTGAAAGGGAACAATCTGTAAGGTTCTGGTAAAGTCCTTCAGTACAACAGAAGGGTAAAACTGTAATTATTCTTAAGATGGAGGGTTATATTTTGCAAGAGCTTGGATCAGAAGGGACTCATTGCATGGTTGGCAGCAGTGACTGAAAAGGGTCTCCCACTGTAGAAAACCCATGTAATACACTTGTGTGCACACAAGCAGTGCCCAGACTAGAAACTTCTTCTCAGAAAAGTAAATTTGAAAAAGTATAAGCAATATACTTTTGGTCTACAGCCCTACACCCTAAACAGGTGGGAGACTATCTCAATCTACCTGACTGGAAAATACCATTGTAACAAATTCAAAACAAGCCAGACAAAACAAAAATAATTTGTTTATTTGTAAAATACAAACAAATAAAATTTTTCCTACCAAAAATTCTGGCTACAAACCACCACCGGTGATGTGTGCCGATTCAGAATAGCAAACCATAGAAAAAATTTGATTCTGGAGCTGAAACTGGAATTTAGGCAAGTTCTTACATTTTGGTTAAGAGGTTGGCAGATGCAGAGAACACTTTTTTGCTTGTTTCTGTAGGTGAACCTGACATAGAGGTTGTTTCCCGCTACCTCCAGAGAATGAAGAGAGTTTACCCAGCAGTTGAAGGTCGAATAACATTTTCTTCTGGAAGTCTTACTGAAGCAAGTTTCACCCTGATCTCTGTATTGTTCACAGTAACATTCTTGCACACTTGATTTTTTGTTTGGAGGAATACAGGAGAGGTGATACTGACGAAGCTATAAGAGACCTGTTCTCTTCTGTCACACCTTACAATGAATGAGCAGTGAGGTTGCTGCATGTCAGCAGTGAGCAGCCCCTGTATGCTCTTTAACCTGGTGCTGCCACTGCAGCACTGTGTGCAGGGCAAGGGGGCAGAATCCATGACTTCTCTGGGTCAGAATAAGCAGGTACCTGAAATTGAGGTCTCAAAAGCAAAGTTCCAGTGAATACTTACTGCTCAATCATAAAACAAGGACAGACTGAAATGGGGTATTATAAATTGTAAAATTCTTATAGCTGCTTTAGACAGTGAGTTAAGAACCTGATTGCAGATGTGAACAAGCTTCCAGAAATGGATTTATTATAGATGTATATTCCTTTCTTTGATCTCCATTCAGGGTTAAGGTATTCAATCTAACATTTCTACTTTGCTTCCAGTTATATTTATCATACCTACACGAATGCCTGAAACAGCTGGATTGAACTTGGTCCCATTAAAACTATGGGATCTATTTAATAGGCAATTTTAAAAATTCTGTTTTACTTTTGAAGAAGAAACATCACATTATATTTTCCATTAATAAAGGCTACAATAAAAGCTTGACATGATTTTGATCAATTTTAACAAATTGAGTATTCTTCACTCTTAAATATGACCAGTTGGGGGACTGTATCTAGAGTGAGAACACAATCTGTGACTGTATTTCATATAAATATGTTCAATTTTATACCTCTTCCAAAGAACAAAGCACAGGACTGCTGCCTGTTACTCTGTATTAGCAACATTCCAAAAATGGCATTGACTCCTGCAGCACTTTTGGCATCCTTTGGAAGTAATCGGGTAACAGGGCTTTTTACAGCATAACCTGTAGTTAATGATAACTGTAATTATACCTCTTCTATGGGAAGGCTGTGTTTAAAAAATTAGTTGTAAGAGACAGGCTAATGAATATGAAATCAGATTAAATGCTGAATGTAGATCGCTGATTCTTTATGAAGAAATGATTGCTTATGAATGAGGGCAAAAAAATTCTTATTTTTCTAAGATTACTGGGAATTTTGACATCAACATGTTTGGGTTGCTTAATGCTGTTTTAAACTGATTGTGTTTTGAATAAACCCACTATGCTTTCCTGGAAAGCTCACTACACTCTTTTTCAACACTGAAGCTACTTGCCTCTTCCATTCACTGCACCTGTAGATTTCAAGGAGAAGGTGCATTAGGATTAATGTTCAGTATGCTGAAATTTAAAGACCCCATTCATTTCCACATCCATTCAAGGGCTGTGCCTGAAAGGCTCTGGATTACACAGATGCATTAGGTAAGGGGTGTACAAGAGAGAGACAAATGACAACTGACCTCAGCACACTACGAGTTATGCCATGGCATTGATGGTTTGTCACTACTACTCTCTAAATTGTTAATTTACAGAATGGTCTTCCCCCCATCAACATCAAACCAGTAACAGAGAGGGCACTGATGGACAGAGATGTACCTGCACACCAATTCTAAGAGTTGCAATAACTGCTTTGGCAGAGCCAGAAAGGAGTGAAATAACACTTTTACCCTCCTTTGACAAACAGAAGGGAAAGGTTTGCAACAGTAACACAGACAAATAATACTGACAAACATCAATGCTGCATTAGATTGGTTTGTTTGTAAAAAAGGAGAAAATGGGTGTTTGAAAAGAAAAATTAAGGAATGCCTATTAAAGTATCTCTATATTTTTCTGTGAGTGAAACTTGTTATAAATCCACACATAAAAGCCCTTTTCAAAATCTATTTTATAAAGGCTGGGCCAACAAATTAAGATTTACAGAGAAAAACCTTCCACACATTTTTATATGAATGAATTCTTATGAAATGCTGTGAAAAGACTCACATCCTCTTTTCTAAGCCTGTAAAGAGGATGTCAGAAAAAAACCCACTAAAGCCATATAAGAAACTGCAGAAAAATAGAAGCTAAGTTAAAAGTCAAAACCACTTTTCACATCCGTTATTATTTTAAGAAGGCTTTAGATTTGAAGGTCAGGTATCAAAAAGACTAAATTACAAATGTGATTTTCCATGCTCACAGAAAGATGAAGGCTAAAGACAGTTCTGAGATTAATTGTTTGTATGCAATAGATTCAATCATATACTTCTGTTGTAAAAAAAAAAAAATAAGGATTTGTTAAGACATTTTAAAATAACTTAGTGGGAGCATTCTACAACTTGTTCGAAACAATTTTTCTACATATCCTTTCAGGAAGACACCCAGTAATTGCTCTTTCAGCAAAGCATAAGTTGGCTGATCGCCCAGCTGTCTTTTTTGATGTCATCCTGTAGTTTCATACACTGAGAGATTTTCGTGAAATTAATTAGACTTTTACTGGTAACAGCTAAAACAAATTTTAAATAAAAAGTACAGATATTTTATTTCCTTGCAATTGGTATTAAATTTTAATGTCTTTATTGCATAAAGATTTTTTTTGAACTTAAATTTTATGTTATTTACAACAAAATATACAAAGCAATGTTAAAATGTCACGTCCATTACAACAGTGCACAGCAGATCCTACTGGGTGTCCACTCACATCCAACTTGACACAGAGCTTGCTTCCTTTGGACCCTGTTAAACAGGAAAGGGGGGAAATTTACTTATTACTGTGTATTTACATAGAAATGACTGAGCTGAGCTGCAATGATTAATGTTATCTGAAAACATCCACTTGAAATCAGAGTTAAGAGAATGGAAGGCTACTGGGTTTTAATACTATTTCTCAAAATAGGTGTTTTTGTCTTTCTTTAGAAGTTCTCACCTCCTCCATTCCTAACTGCTAAATACAGTTTTCTTAACACAGCAATTTTGTGCTCTGGAAATAGTACCGGAGAGGTACTTTTTCAATTGGATTTCTTTCCTTACTCTGCCTGGAATGCTTTTTCCCTTTCAGCTGTCCCCTTTCCTTATATCCTGTCTGACAGACTCCCAAGGGACTGGCTGTACACTGTCCCAGAGGAGTTTTCCATCTCTTGGAGCTCGCTCACTGACACGTGCTGCCATCAGGCACAGCACACATGAAGCGATGCAGCGTGTGCCCGCACTGCTACGTGCGGCAGGAAATGCCTTCAAGATACCAATCTCCAGGGTGGGAAGCAGACTGACATCCCCACTAAGGAAAATCTTCCCATTTCTCCCACCACTGTTTTCCCTGCCAAAGAACCAATGCTCAATACAAAACTTCTGGGATGCTCAGTTTCCCCTTTGAAAAGCTGACTGGCTGGAAACATTTTTCCATTCTTCACTGTAACTACAAAAACATTTTGGTATGAAGCAACTTAAAAAGGACCAGCCTGTCCTAAACAGAGAGAACAGGCATTGGATTGATTCCCCCCAATACAATGGATAGCTAAGTAAGAACCAGTCATTACTTTTAAACTTCCCCACTGCAGCTTTGAGGAAGAAACAATTCTCTTTCTAAGTGGCTTCACAGTGCCAAGTGTTTGTAGTGATTTTGGGAAAATGTTTTTAGGGCTCTGGATGAAAACCACTGCCATCCCTCCACCCATACCCTCCCCACCCTGCATTTCCCCTCTCAGTCCTGGTACACTGACAACCAGGTCCCACTGCCAAACATCACAGATGCAGCACTTTGTTCTGTATTGCTCTCAGTATATCTGAAACAAGGAAATAGCTCAAGTTCCAGCTGAAGTATTTTTCCTCCTTTCCCCAACTGAAATCTGGGCTGGAGCTTCCCTTGCTCTGTCTCCACCAGCTTCAGTCACAGAGGGCAGGGGGAGTCCACCCCTCACCTTTGCCATTTCACCAGGAGCAAAGGTGGCACTAGAGGTCCCTCCTCAGCAGGTGGTTATGAAACACTGCAGAGCAGCCAGGCAGTGTCACAGTTACACAGGAAAAAGTAATAGATTAAGAAGTAGAAAACACGATCTTGATTTACCTTGAATAATCTTCTCTTGATTTGTTTTTGAAGAAAAAATATTTTTCACCATTTAATATACACACTTATGAAAAACCAGCATGGTTGGGGTTGGAAGGTGCCTCTGGAGGTGACCTGGTCTAGATCTCAAGCCACCTAGAGACATGCTCAAGACCATGTCCAGACAGCTTTTAAGTATCTCCAAGAATGAGCATTCCACAGCACCTCTGGGCAATCTGTTAGAGTGCCTGGTCACCCTCACAGTAAATAAGTGTTTTTTGATGTTCAGAGGAAACCTCTGGTGTTTCAGTTTGTGCCTTTGCTACTGGTCCTATTAGTGGGCACTACTGGTTGTGTCCTCTTTGTACCACTCCTTCAGGTATTTAGATACATGCTCTGAGCTTTCTCTTCCCCAGGCTGAACAGTCCCTGCTCTGGAGCCTCTTCTCATAGGAGATATGCTCCAGTTCCCTCATCATCCTCATGGGCTCTCTCCACCAGATTCATTCCAGTATGTCCATGCCTATCTCGTACTGGGGAGGCCAGACCTGGACACTGCACTCCAGGCATGGCCCCACCAGTGCTGAGCAGAGGGGCAGCATCACCTCCCTCGACTTGCTGGCAACACTGCTCCTACTGCAGCCCAGGATACCATCAGCCTTTTGTTTAGCTTTGTGTCTTTCCAGATGGCTGGCCCCAGCCCACCCTGGCACCTGGGCTTGTTTTTCCCCCAAGAACAGGACTTTGCACTTCCCTTTCTTGAAGTTCATGAGGTTCCTGCCAGTCAATTTCTCCAGCCTGGTTAGGTCCCTTTGGAAGGTAGCATGGCCCTCTGGTGCATCAGCCACTCCTCCCAGTTTTGTGTCACCATCAGGCTTTGCACTCTGTCCCATCATCCAGATCATTAATGAAGATGTTAAATGGGACTGGAGTCACAACTGACCCCTTGGATAACTCCCTTGTTACTGGCCTGCCTCCAACTAGACTTCATTCCATTGATCACCACCCTCTGGGCCTGACTGGTGCTTTAAAGACTATTTAAATACCACTCATTTTTTTCCATAATCAGCTGAAGAAAGGCCAGTGTTCCAATACATATATATAATTAGCTGCTGAGATACAGCAGGGCTAAGTCAGGCCTTTTTTTCTGCACTCATATTTCCAGGCTACTTCCTTGTTCCTTTGGTCAGCTGGGTCTTTTTTCGCCTGTTTTTAGCTGTCTGAGCAGTAGCTTGAGGAGGGCAGCTACAAAGCTGAAGCACAAAGTAGGTCAGACTTGCTGAGCCAGCCTCAT
The DNA here is from genome assembly GCA_037013685.1 of Acridotheres tristis. Classification (NCBI taxonomy): domain Eukaryota; kingdom Metazoa; phylum Chordata; class Aves; order Passeriformes; family Sturnidae; genus Acridotheres; species Acridotheres tristis. Next base: position 77,574,532 of record CM072887.1, on the reverse strand, counting down.
TTCATTGAAAACAATAGAAGTGTCCTGGCTTGTTCCAGTATCTTGCATTTGTTTCTGTTTGTCATGCAAAACAAATCACTGCTGGCACCCTGCATTTCTTGGGCACAAGGTTCATGGAACAAACATTTATTGTTAGTGAGGGGTTTTTTAAATTTGTTTGGGATTTTGTTTTTTACTAGCTAACTAGTAAGTATCTCCTGCTTGCCATGAAGACCAAACTGTAAAATTACTATGTAAAAATCTGTCAAGGTTTGATATACATAAGTACGAATATCAGCCAGATATGCATTTATATAGCAATTTCCGTTGTTCAAATTCTTTCTCCTTTATCTGGATAGCTGAAGGTAACATTGCAGTGACCAGACTAGAAGGAAGAAATTCTTCTGCCAGATATTCTCAAGAAAAATGCTGCAGCTTGACCTGAGCTTTGTATGCAGAATTCCCTTCCTAAATTGGGAAATGCATAAAATAGAGTGGAGACAAATCAATCAAAGAGAAAGGCACAGAGATCCCAACTGCTGTTGTTCTGTCTAAGTCTCCTGAAAGGCAACTCAGACTTGCTGCATGCTAAACAAATGGACCTGAGCTGATTTTGAAAGAGCTAATTAGCCAAAATGTAAGTAATCTACATTTCAATTATTTCAACATATTGGAAAAACACATATTTTCCCCAAAATTTACATTAATATTAGTAATAGAGAACAACAGCAAAAATGCACCAGTGACCAGACTCAGTAGCAGCTTGAAGAATTCTGCAGTTCTCAAATGGAGTTAGCACATACCTTACTCAGCTCTGGAAAGAGTTCTTGAATCCCAATGTCCAGAAGAACATAAGTTAACTAAAAGAAAATACAGAAAATTAAGGACATTCCACGGCAAAACTACTGCTTTTTATTCTTAATTCTGAGTAACAGCCCACTGCTGTTATATAGCCCTCTGCTGTATCAAATATTCACTTCAGGAAATCCTGTGCCACAGGGCAAGTTTGTCACAGGTTATGAGTTACCTGTTTGTTGAGCACTGGTTGCTGCAGTCCATCAAACAGAAGCCTGATGCCTTCGTATTTAGCCTCTTCCCCAATGCACTTGCCTATCAAATCTAGACCAAATTCCAAAACCAAATACATAAGTCATGAGGAAGCACTGGAAAGCAGCATTATGATGCAGTTATAGAACTCCAGTAATTAACAAGAAAAGAACTGTTTAAATTAAAGAAAGAGTTCAATTTTTTTCTGTCTCAAATAGCAAATGGAAAAAAACCCCACACTTTTGTGTTCATCCTTTTCTCCTCCCTTTCCTTCAGGGCTCCACACCTTAGTAATTACTACACTTTTCATAATATCAATGTTTTGTTCTAACAAACAATAACACAGCACTGAACTGTTTAATAAACCACAAGCTGATTTTTTAAAATTACTTTCAATTAAATGGGCTCCTCTTCCCTAGTTTATAGAGTGCAAGAAGAGCTTAGATGTACCTTCCAGCTTAAGGATATGCCTTTTTAAACAGTTTACATCTGGATAAATACAAACCATAGGAACATTCAAAAGATTAAAAATTATGGTATTAAGTACATGTGTAAAGCTCTTGATTTCCATCACCATGGCTTTATTAATCACTATGCTACAACCTTAGTCAGCAAACACTTAAATGACAAAACTGAACTGTTGGGAATTTACACCTGGTGTTCCAGTCAACTCAAATCTCAGCAGCCCTAGTATTTGATTTGGAAAGATAGTGTGACTGTATTTGGGTTAAATATCTGCTTGACCAATTAACCACACTCATACAGGCAGCCATGGAATACAGAACCTGGAATGTATCTCATCATTTCTTCAAAAGTCTGCTTTGCTCGTTTCTGTTTATCCTGGAGAGAACGAGGCTCAGTGTTCTCACAGAACACAGCATCTGCAGTGAAGACACATTGAAAAAAAATGTTTCTTTAGGCAGCTACACATCACTGACACAGAAATGTGTTTTGGATTGTGGCTTCAAAAACTGAACTTCTCTGTATTGTGTTGATTAGAGAGGAATTCTTGTCTTGTCAGATCATACTTTTTGCTTACATTAGCCCAATCAAATCCAGAATACTCACCCTGTTTTGAAGGTAAACCATCTTTTTCACAATTTGTTTCTCTTCTTTTCAAAGTTTAAAGCATTCTCCTCTAAGTTTGTATCATTGCTACTTTAGGTTAGGTATGACCTCCTTACTCACAGTTTTCGTTATGCTTTCAAAACTATAAGCAGTATTTACACCTTGTGCTAAAACACCGTCTGAAACTATCAAAAACTTTAAATTCACCTAAGAATGAGAAATCAAGAACTGCTATTCATCTGAAATAACAGGTTCTCAGTTTTGGTTTTAGGCTCTGAAAGTCTTAGTGCACTCCTTTTTTGCCTTTCACAAGCTTCATTTTTGGTTTGAGAAGGACAGAGCTGTCTTGACTCCAGAGTTTCAGCCAGATGCATTGTTTGGATCAGACTTCAGTAATACTGTACAGTTGTGAGGTAATTAAAAAAAAATTTTAGTTGCTCTCCCCTTCCCTTATTTAAAGGTCAGGAACACTCAAGCCCTCTCAAGAGCTGACCACAACAAAGAAAATTTAAAAATTAACAATAAAAGACTGACGTAGCACACAAGTGAAGTAACTTGACGACTTCATGAAGCATTTGTGTTGATACACTAAACCACCCTTATTCTGTTTTTCTTGTTCTTTGCACACCCATGCAAATTACTGTTCATAATACTTTTTCTCTGTAATCAACACTGACAGACAACATAGGTGACTCAACATCTTTCCACAACAAGCTCTGAAGTTAGTCCAGGCCCACTTGATTTTTAATACTCCACCGGCTTTAGTCAGCATTGCAAAGTTTAGCACTCAGAAACATCACTGAAGGGATTTCAGACTAAAGCAGTATTTTTTCATCAAAGATGTAACTATTACTGACCTCTCAGCAGTGTTATCAGGGAAACCAATCGGTGCTCCTCAAATAGCTGTTCTAACTTGTTATGCAAGTAATAGTCTGTGTATAGTTCCAATGTATTTTTGAAGAGAATTCTTCCTCCCATCAAGAGGTGATGCAGCCAGTCAGGAATGCGGAAAACTACCCTACCTGCAAAGTCACAGCAACATCTATGAGTAGTAACATACATAAGGGTCTCCTAATATGCATGATAAAAGAGTAATTTATTCAAAAGGAAAGAAAAAAAAAAGATTGCAACAAGAAAAGAATATTTCAGTTTTGCTAGTGCAGCACTGAAAATATCAGCATTCTCCACACTGTTTATCAAATACTTCCTTTAGCTAGTTCTATTAATTTAATTCTAATTCCCAGAGTCTACCAGCAGCCTAGGTAGACCTGAGAAAAGTTACGGGACCTACTCTCATAAACTCATACTACTGAGATGCAGAAAGATGGAGACAAAACAAAGCAACTAAGCAATGATGAATGATAAATTACCTTTTAGCACCACAATAAAGTCTTCTAAGGAATGACCATGTTACTAAGTTGTATATGAGCTTCAAAGTGTTGAGTTATATATGACTGCTACAACAGAATTTAATTTCTTACCAGAGACTGTGAACTTCATACTTGTCACGAAGTATATGAATAATTAAGAGAAATCACTTCTTACCAATATACATTAAGTAATCATAGACTCCTTCTACAGTCATCATTTCCATGAAGTAGTTCTGATTTTGTCGTCTTTCTGCATTCTCAGACCGGTTTGCATTATTCTTGAATAAATCATTAAAAAGCTAAAAACAGAAACATAAGACTGAAATTACTGCAATCAAAGGGAAAAGGATAGCCACCAGTTCTTTGGGTTGGTTTCTTTTTATAGAAGTAGCTCTTTACAGAGCTTTCAAAGAACTGATCAGGGGCGTTGATTTGTCTCATTGTTTCTGGTTTTGTTTTTTCAAATCTTTCCCTTTCCAATAAAGAGCACATCACATGTTGCCAAGACAGACAACAACCAAAATACCTAGGTTCAGAACAAATCAGCGCTGAGACATTAATTCATGAGCCTTTCTGCTCCCACTACCTTCTTCCAATCTAAACAATTGTATGATTGTATGCATGTAGACTTTTATCACAGGCTCTGATTTCCTTGACGCACCCTGTTCTGAAAAGAAGGGGCTAAGAGGAAACAGTTTCTTTGCCTTAAATCATAAGGGAAGCCTATGACATCAAAGTATTCCTTTGTTCCAAAAGTTCCAGTTGGTTTCCACTTTGAAATAAATACAATGGTTTCTAGACAAAATATACAAGCTTTTTTACATAGAGAAATACCTTTTTCCCCTGCCAGCTTAATTATTTATGGTAAAATCTTCATGAACTAACATTTGGGTTTCTTTCTATTTATCTCAGTTCTCAATTATATTCCTTTGGCCTTCTATTCTCCCATGTCATCACATTCCTCCCTGACGCCCCTCTATTTCCTTGCCTTTGGTTCTTTCTTTCTTTCTTGCAAAACTCCAGGAGGATCTTCCCTGCACATCAAAAGGGGTCCCAAGCCACCTAGGTAGTAGTCCTTGCCTCCCCTGCCCCCAAGTCTGTGAATCTCAGCAGAGGGAAAGGAAAAAGTCTCAAATCCTGATGCTTTCATGTTTAATACCTAGCAATCCCCACTAACAGTTTATTTAAATTAACTTACCCCCAAAACAGTTAATCTAGATATAAAATAGTATTTATACAAAATACTCTGTATTATGAGAAGAAAGTTCAAAAGTTTATGCCAGGGTTCTAAAAAAAATCCTAGAACTAGAAGCAAACGCAACATAATCTTAGAATTGCCTAGGCTGAGGTGATTACTACTCACAGAAGACTTTTTTACCACTCCCAAAATAACATTAGTTCCAAGGAACAGGAAGTAATTTGCTTATATGTGGTTCACTTTCTGTACTGCAATTCTCCCCAAAATAAATAAAGCCTAAAACATGCAAATCCCAATGATCTCTGAATCACGCAAGTCTCTAAACAGAATGCTTTGCACTCTTAGGAAAAATTCCATCAGGACATCTGGCAAGAGTCAAGTTTTTGACCTGTACTCCTTCAGGCCCTCTCTTTTGTTAAGTGCTGAGCTCCTGGTATTACCTTCACAAGGTTCACTCAAACTAAACAACACCAACTTATTACATAAATTACACAGAAGGGCAAATATGGCTAATGCGCTGGTGGATGACTGGCATCCAGATATGTAACAAACCTAAAAAGAACACGTTAACTATCCACACCTACTTTATGGATGCATCCCTGGTAGGTTGTTTAAAAAACTCTGTATAAATTGAAGTCTACATCCTCCTTAATACTGAAACCAGAACAGCAGGAAAACCTTAGCTGTAGTATTGTAACTTAAACAAGAGCCTCCTTTATTTTTTAGATACACCCCATGACCTGACAAAGTTGATACATACTGAGCCAACTCAAAGCAGCTCATTGTGCAATGTAGACATAAGCTCAGAACAGTGTGTGCAGGCGAAACTAAATCATCAACAGCAATCTGGTAGGTAAACTATAAAAAAATCAAACATGAAGGCCAGCTTAGGGCAAAGATTTTTGACTTTCAAGTGCTATTTCCACTTTCACCCCAAACCAGAAGCAGCATTTTCTGAATGCTGACTGTACCTCCATACACAGATGTGTGTTGCACCTTAAACAGTAAGGGTTCCTTGATCATAGGCATACTTTGAAAGCATTTCAGAATGCAATCTGCAATGCACTGCAGCATCCATGATAAAAGTGGCATTAGAACCCTACTCCCATGTTTTACCCTTTTAAGTATCTTGGCTCACAAGAAACTCAAGTGAAAATTGGTTATCTAGCACAGAATTTGAGATTATAGTCACATTTCAGATAAGCACAGGATTTTGCTTTAGATGTTTCTGTGCATGTTAATATTTGAGACTAACCACAAACTCAATGCTATCATTATTTGCATCTTTAAGATTACACAGTAATTATAACCATAAAATATTCTTAAAAGGCTTACAACGAGGAAATTCCATGAATTAGTATTGATTAATAATGGGAGTCAAGCTCTTGAAGTCCGTGAAAGATAAAAGGCCTGTATTAAGAAGAAGACCAAAGTAATCCCTTGTACTATCATAATACAAATAGGCTACCATACCTTATTGAGAAAAGAAAGCAAAGGAAACATGAATGCTCATTTAAAGTGCTTAAAAAAAAAAAACAACTTAATCAATGGTGAGTGCATATGCAAACATACACTCATACATTCCAGCACAGGAGTGAACTGTACAAGAACAATACCATGACTATGAGTAATATCTACAGCCAGAGGCATAAACCTCTCACTGTTTTTCCTGCTCATTTTAAAAGTACAGAGGATTATACCAAAATGGCAAGAAGGAAGATTGCATGCAGTGTCTGAATCATAGCAGTCAGTGTAAGTGACGACGTCTTCCTCCAAGTAGCTACTCAAAAGCATATATTATACCACTGGTGTTCCAAAAGAAGCTTTTATTGCTGTTGGCAGGCCAACACAAGCCAGCAGAACAGTGCCTTTATTGGCATATTTTGCAAAGTCTGCATCAGCTGAGAAGTCCTGACCTATTATAGCAAGTCTGACAAAAGTATGTTCAGAAGATGATCAAGCTACTTACAGACCTTCAGAAGAGAAACATGGCCAGAAATCCTGCCAGTGCCCCTAGGATGGGGAAGCAGAGTTTTTTGTTCACTTGTTTTTTTTTAACCAGGCAGGTTGGTAACTCTCATTCTAGTGGATCTGATACAGAATGAAATCCAATTGCTCCTGGTTATACTGGGGTTGACTACCCACATTCATGGTGCATTTTGAACTGGAAGTCTTTCCACCAGTATTTAAAACACACAAACATACACACGCGCCAGGAACACTCAAAAGGAAGGAGCATGTGGAAGATCTGTCAGAGCCTCAGGCACATTTCTGACTGGGCCTGCCCAAACAGACCCTCAGGTATTTCTTATTCAGCCTGCTGAGGAAGAGGGAGCCTGCATGTACCCCACTCATGACAGCACAAGCACTGGGGAACACGCATTGTCATCTCAGCACAGTCCAACATGTTGAAACTGAAATAAACAGATCTGTGTCAGAAAAGACACATGAGAACAATGTAAGTGGCAATGTAAGCATTAGCTCGAAAGTGACTACCATTTACCAAAAAATTGAAGAACTCTCTTGCTACGTGGTAACATGTTTTTCTCACAGAGGGGCACTTAGGAAGTGCTAACTTTTCATTTCTTTGGCTGTCTGCCAGATCTTCACACTGACTACATACAGGCAGCTCACAGTCCTGCTACAGATATCTGGCATTCACCTCCTTCACCAGAAGTGAGGTGCCTTGCTACTGTGCAGCAGATACTGCACAGAATCACAGAATGGACTGGCTTGTAAAGGACCTTAAAGATCATCTAGTCCCAACCCATGGGCAGGGACACCTTTCACTAGACCACACTGCTCAGAACTCCATCCAATCTGGCATTAAACACTTCCAGGAATGAGGAATCCACAATCTCTCTGAGCAACCTGTTCCAGCACCTCACCACCCTCACAGTTACACATTTTTTCCTAATCTAATATCTAATCTAAACCTCCTCTCAGCTCCATTTCCCCTTATCCTGTCACTAAACGCTCTTGTAAAAGTCCTGCTCCATCTTTCCTGTAGGCTTCCCTCAGGAACTGGAAGGCTACACATCTGCATAAAGAGGTCATGTCTCACAAGAGAAGTCGAAGTGCACAACTGAACAGCTCAAGTCTATGCCACACATATCTGGGAGTGGGAAAGTGTGTTACTCCAGTCTGCCTTTGGACTGAACACCCTCAGTGTCTGCATTCCTAGACAGCATTTTCCAGCTTGGCTTCCTCTGAAATAATTTTAGTTAATGAGTTCTAAGACAGCTCCCTAGAATGAGAGAAAATGTATGGTCAGCTTTCCCCACTTCTGTACAATGGGAAAGGAACATGACTTACTATACCTTCTTGTTATTTTCAGAAGTTGGGCTCAAAATGGTAAGTTCGGGCCTGCTTGGTTTAGGCTTGGGAGATTCACAGGAGTTGAAAAAATTAATGATGAATGGCTCCAAATGCTGACCTTTCTGAAAAAATATATGAGTGGCCTGTCACTTACACAATTATAGGAAAGTGAAAACAAAAACAACAAAAAGAATTTTCAAACAAAGTTTTTGATTAGCCTGTAACTTAGTAATCTCATAAAATTAGCTAATGAAGTTAAGACACTGGCAATCTGAAAGACTTACTCACCTCTTTCATCAGCTTTCCTGGAACAGATTTTATGATTTTACCTACAATTAGAAACAAACAAACAACACAGTTATCACTGTCTGATTTGAAAGACATTTTGTTCTGCTAGATTTTATGTACTCAGTGCCTACTAGTTATTTAAAAATACAGTAATTTTAAAAATCTGGTTTTTTTTCATTTGGCACAAAACCCTACTAAAATAGTCTTGCACATAACCAGCCTGTAACCTAGTGGTTACTACTCTTCAAGAAAAGATACTTAAAAATATACAGATTATTTTCTGAATACTTTATAAAAACATGCAATAAAGTACTGTAGATCTACCTTTTAACTCTTCAAGAGTTTAACAATAAATAGCTCTAACACTGTAACCACAGTACTGCTACAACACCAGTACATGCAAAATTCCCTGTATTTAAGTTAGTCACATAATCCTACAGATTTATCACAGAAGAAATCAAGGTAACTCAGATTCTCCTCTTTCTGTGCAAAAAATCAGCAAATTTGGAGAGATTCTGGGGGGAGCCAGCCTCAAAACCCCTGAATTTTCTAAATTGGACAGGCTACAGCTGTGGCCTTAAAAATCAGCTCTTGTGTTCTGATATGGCTATCAGGATATGGCACAGTAACTTTAAATGCTGAAAAATATAAGTGTCTAGGACTAGTTTTATTTTAAGCACTACAGTTACAATAACTTTCTTATCTACATGTCATTAAATTTGGAATTCACATTGGAAAGTATGTGTAATGATCAAATGATAATTAAAAAAACTCTCATCCTCACAAAAAGCCCCACCAAAATGCTAAGACTTGTTATAATGCTCTTTATGGAAGTGAAGCACAGTCTCAGACAGGAAACACATTACATCAAACACCATAATTATAAGCTTTTATAAAGATGTACAGTTGGATCTAGAAGGGAGACCTGAAACAAAAGCAAAACCTTTTGACTGGAGGCTGAGAACAGAAATCTCATTCAACAACTCATGAAGCAGACTAAGAGAGGGGCTGCCCCAGGAGGACAACACTGCTCAAACATGGCTCTCTGGGACCACAGCCACAAGTGGCACAAGACATAAAGACAGAATGGCCATGAGGTTGACCTGACCAGCTCAAGCCCACTATTCTGAAATAGCCACATTGCAGCCAAGTCACACTAGAGTCGACTTCTTTGATTTATTATGAACTACTGTCTTTTGACATTAGAACTTCTCCATTTCCATTTGACCTGACTGTATCACACACACTGCTGCCTCAAATTCTGTTAAGTAGCTCATGTTAGAAAAGATCTTAACACCAGCTAATACTAGAAATATCAAATATTATAGTTTTCAGAATAAAATTAGTTTAATCAATTAAAATCCAAAGATATTTTTGTAATGCTTATGCCATCTCATCTGCAAACAATGACATGCGCAGATTTGACTTGTGACAATACTGTAAATTTTCCTGAAATATGCAATTTATTAAGAGAAATCTTATCATATTGCTTTCTGACATAAAAATTGAAAAGCCACTTAAACACTTTTTTCCAAAATTTCAAAATGTCTTTTGTCTTCAAGGAAGAAGTATCAGCAAATCTTCCTTGCTGAGATATAATTTTAGGGGCTGTGAAGGAGCAGAGCTCTTATTTCGTACATCCACAAGAGTTATCTATTCACTGCTACTGTCAATCACAGAATCACAGAATTCAATCACAGCATCCACAGCATTACCAATTGTCAGCACAAACAAGTAGCATATTACATACCAAGATTCACATCAGGCAACATTTTATCAAGAAACTGAGTTTCTCCTCCATTAGGGGATAGGAAGTCAGCTAAAAGCTGGCTGTTACTTAGTTCTGGATGTTGCAGAAGTTTCTTTGAAACAGAAGGAACAAGGGAGGTATAAGTACTTTAAAACTAATCTTTAAAAATCAGTTTTTGTATAGCAAAAAGAAGAGCATTATACTGTCACAGATATTGCCACTTGTACGACATTTCTGTTTTCAGTCATGTGAAACTTTAACATTGCCCACTTGAATCCTTTCTCTCATTATAAAGTTACTTGGAAACAAACACACAAAAAACCCCCAGATACTATTATATTAGTTTTATATCGTTAGTTTTAGCATATTCTTTGCTCCAAGTCTTTGTTTGATACCTGCAGATATTCCTGAAACTCTTCTCTCTTGGATTTTAAGAACTCATAGTTCTTGGGGCCAATGATTCTCTTTGAGGGAAGCTGAGCATCAGGAAATGTACCTAACAAACATATCAAGGAAATAAAATTTATTTTGTAATGCAGTACACTGATTTTATTATTTTAAATTTCATCTAAGTAAAGAAAAATAATAATATGTAATATATAATATATAATATATAATATATAATATATAATATATAATATATAATATATAATATATAATATATAATATATCATATATAATATATATAATGCTGATATGACAATCAGTAGGGGGAAAATGGCTTTCCAAATGATGGAGAACATACCATGAAATTCCGTAAGCTTTGATTCAAGCACATAAAATTCAAGATACCTCCTGTAGACAGACCAGTGTTCAGGTTCATGTCCAACTGGAGAAAAAAACAAAGTTAAAAACAAACAAACCAGGTCTTATGGCACCTGGGAGGCAAATTAGCAACAGCAAACATAGGCTGGATTATCATAAGCAAAACCTCAATGACATTAGCCCCCTTGTTGTAGTAACATAAAATTCAAGGTACTTTTAATGTTACAGTAAAATGCATAACTGGTGGACAGATACAGTACTAGCAAGGAAACGATCATTTATGGGATCCCTACATTGGAGTCCTGCATAACTTAAACATTTATGATAACAGATCTATTTTCCAACGTTTAACCAAATGATTTATAGAAATAGTACTTGTTGAATACAATCCTCTGCACCACCAGCTTGAACGCTGATCATTCTTAATCCTATCACTAAAGATATCACTAAATGTCTCTTAAATACTTGCTGTTTATTGTGGAAGTATTAGTCTCACTAACACAGATCCCAGCAGCCATAATGATGCTGTTTTCCCCCACTCCATATGGATACATTGCAACCAAGATACTGATGAACTAACTGCATGCCATGATGGTCCCTAATAAGCCAAATATTTTCATTTCCTAAGAACTAATTTTAAGATTATATAAAAATTTGCTGTTCATTATTACAAAGCTCAGAGTGGGTGAAAAAAAAATATGCCAGGTGTTTATTAATATGAATTTTAAGATAAGTATTTTTGGAAAGAGTACATTTTGGCATGAAGTCTAAATAGACTTGATTCATGCTGAGGAGTCAGTTCTCAACTTGCAAATGTTAAATGTGATCATTTATCTCTCAAACTCATTTCCTCAGAACTTTCAAGCCATTATTTTGAAATCAGAAGAACACATATACAAAACACACTGCAAGAGCCATCAGAATACAGCACACTGGAATATTCTGAGTTCACTTTCAAATGCCACTTTACTTATATGCAACACTGCATACCTGCCTTTCTATCATTTCTCTCTACATCAATGCAGAATACAGGAATTCTCTCCTTTCTGTCTTTTCTTTCCAAGGAGGGATCATCAAAAAAATCCACATATGGGATGCTGATTTTCCACGCAGCAAGGTTGCGGGGTGTATTTGGGGTGGTAACAGCCTCCTCAGGAGAATCATCTTCCATCACCATAACACCTTCTTCAATCTGTACCGATTCAAACAGACATCTCCAGTTTTATTTTAATTGGTACAGTCTACCTCTGCCTCAAACCAACTCCCTCCTCTTCCCTTTTTCAAATTTTCCATTTCTCCCCCAACTGTACTTCAGGTAACAATATCCCGTGCAGTAAATTCCACCACTGGCTCTATTCATGGCTTATTAGCACAGAAGAAAAGAATTAACTTAGGGAGACACCAAAGACAAATGAGAAAGGACTACTGGCTCCTGATCTATAGGGAAAATGCTGCATCACAGACCAACTCAACAGCAATTTCTACACTACATTATTTATGGTTTTAAGATCTTGTGGCAGGCTGCAGATGAAGAGCCATGTATGCAATCCTATGCATGCCTTACTACCCAGAATTAGAGAAAAATTCATTGCTTACAAAAATATCTGACACTGCTACTTTTCGTACTTCTCCATAGGAAAACAATAAGCTCAGAAGTACAGAAACTGGGGATGTGATCTTGGCTTGTGAATGAATACAGGGAGGATAAGGCAACTTAATCAAAAGCCAGCACATAAAAACTGCAAAGGAGAAAAAGAAATCCAATCCCAACAAAGACTTCAAGTAAAATTTAATGGCTTTACTCACAAAATCATCTTCTCCTTCATTTAAGTTATAGTTAGGCAACATAGCTCCTTCCATTGCAGAACTCTTGAACACACCTTTTATTTTGTTCCCTATTTTGCTGATTCCAAATGATTCTCCTCTCTTCTGTGTGGTCCTAGGATTACAGAAGCCAGATTCATAACACAAGGCTTATTATTACACAGATGTTCATTAGGCCATTGCACACCATTTGCAGATAAGAGAAACTACTCTATAAACAGGTAGCCAATATATTTACAGTTCCACTCAATTAAAATCCATTTATGGTAAATCTGTTCTCTGATCAATCAGTAAAATTTCTTGATTACACTTTTTAAGAGACACGGGATTCCCATATGCTTAACCATGAGTAAACTCCTATAATAGTATCCTAGTAATTCATGACACAGAATAAACAATTAGCTAGGTAAAACAACTTTGTTTTGACAGCAGAAACTGTGGTATTGCTACAGGCATGCACATCAAGTAGGTCATTAACTTTGTCCTTTTCCTTGCACTTGTATTTAAATATTTATCCTTCTGCCAAGTGTAGATGCGTTTTTTAATGGAATTTTACAAGCACATATCATTCAAGATAGATCTCAGTTTTTAAGCAGCAGAGACAGATAAAAGGAATGTACAAAGAGCAAGACTGAGCATGAGAGAAAACAGATGCAACTGAAGAATCTTGGCTTGAAGAGCCAGTCTGACTGAAAGATGAAGAGTTTTTTAACGTCTTGCCACTCATGACAAAGCATCCAAAAGCCAACAAATCACGTATGGGAAATAAAAAAAAATACTTGGGCAGCAAGCACACTCCTCAATGAGAGAACAAATTTTTTATTATTCTTATGCCCTCACACAAGTCCTGACACTGAAGATTATTTCTTGCATAGGAATGCTAGTATTTTGGAAAAAAATGTTTCTGTGGAATACAGAACCAGCCTGAGGTTTCTTATGGTGATTTGACATACACAGTTGAAAGACAAGTTAAAAATCATTACAATGAACTTCAGAATCAAAGGCTCAAAACAAATTTATAGACTGCTATTAGACGTACTAGTATTTTGCAGGATGAAGAAACCCTGGTTTTTCTCCTTTAAAACAAGAAACTACTGACTACTGGAAGGGATTACAAAGAGAACAGCAGCAATCAGCAGGTCATTTTCATCATTCATAAAACCATGCAGACAACATCAACTGCTGATTCTAAGCATGCACGTGCATGTTTCTAATAACCTTCCTGTTTATAATTTTACACAACTGTGTACACGACTAAAGTTGTGCAAATAACCCACTGTTATTTCAAATCTTTTGCTTTTTCTATCTCATATAATCAGCAGCTCCAAAACATACTGGCACCATTTATCTTAATTATCTCTTCTATGCAAAGACAAGGTTGCTTGGCTGCTTGCAGTCTAAATCCATATTTGAACAATTTTACTCCATTCTTGAACAACTTCTACTACACATTACTGTGCTGAACTGAGCCGTTTCACATAGGGGACCTTACCTGAATCTTATTCAAGGTCTTCAACACTGGCGTAGAAAACAAAAACCTCAATCAGACAAAACTAGTTTTTCTGGAAGGCTGATATTTCAGACCTCCAGCTTAATCTTGAAAGGAGTTTCCATCATTCCTCCAAAAACTAGTGCAGCTCTCAAGAGTTTGAGCAAAAACACTGATTTGCCCAAGGTCAGGATTTAAAAGGAGGATTCCAGTCTCAAAGCAGTTCTTTCCCACACTGAGCACGCTCCAGGTGAAGGCAGAATTCACCTGTGCCTGTAGTGAGCTGTATGGAGCCAGAACTCAACCTGACAGCTAGGAACCAACCCCTCCAGCCCCAATGCAGAGCCCAAAGATTACACCACGTGAATAAAATGTAATCTCTGAACTGGACAAGTATAAAGTTATAAACTAGGATGGGAGTCTCTTCACAGGAAGAGATAAATTCAGAACAAACACTGGTGAATGAGAGGGTACACAGACACTCGTCACAATATACGGAGACAGCACAGAACTGGTTTGGCAAAAGTCTTTGATCACAAATCACATGAGATGAGCATGGAAAACAAATCTGTGGATGTTAGCAAAGATGGATGGACAGTCAACACAATGACTTGACATTACAAAGAAATGGATCAATAAAAAAACATATACAAAAGGAATCACGATGAAAATCTAACAGATTCATCACTGGCTAAGCAGAAATAGAAGAAAGACCTTGAGACTAGGTAGAAGGAAAGAGATGGGACTAGGACAGGGGCAGGTTCAAGACATGAAGGACCAAAGATGACAAGAGGTACCTAGTTTAGAACAGAGACTAGATTTTTTAAAGACCTGTCAATAAATATATACACATCCAAAACTTGTTGGAAAAATATCCCACTGCCTCTAGTGCTAATCCATATAATAGCATTAGACCATCATTCTATGGTTGCTTTCTCAAGAGGGGCCTCTGTGCAGAGTCTACAGGCTCCAACATTCCTAAGAACGATGTGACAAGATCTTGGAACACTTCTTTTTTTTCAAATATTCCAAAAGTAACACATACCTAACATTAAAAAAATTACAATTATTGTTTGCTCTATAACAGGGAATTGCAGACTGAAGACTGCAGTAGTCCACTGTGCACTGTGGCATTCTTTAATCATGGATGGCTCCAAAATCATTTTCCCACAGGATGCCTGCCTCATTCAGTGCACTGAACAGATCTTGGCAGGTGATGAAGAATGAAGAACGATGCTGTGAGCCTCTGTGGGTCAAGAAGGACCAGACCAGTTGTATACATCAGACAAGCCAGATATTAATATATGTGTGAAGTCACAGTACCATTTCCTTTGGCTGACTAAAATCCCCACACAGAGTTACAGAAATGCTGAGCACATACTGCTGCACTTGAAAATCAATGAGCTGCATTTATAACTCAAGAACTCCATATTGCTCAACAATCAAGCAAGAGATAGCTCAACATGCTGAATTGGCGCATAAAATAAAAAAGCACCTAATTACCTTGATTCTTAACCTGAAAAATTACGTTGAAAAATTTCCCCTTGTGAGTAATGAGTATGACTAATCTGTGTCATACTGATGCTCTGATAAACTCTAAGGAAAAGTCCATAAGGAAAAGATTGTTTTCTGAGTTTGGATACCATGTATTTAAAGAGGCATGAATACTGAGAAAACAAACCACTGGACAGCTACTAAGGCACAAATGAAATGTCACATAGTACCTACAGCAAATTATAAAAAATAGCGTATGTTGTCATCAAACATGTAACAGTCACAAGAGAAGCTGCAGAGAGAACTAATTTGGGCAACTGTTGGGTTTGAGTGCTTGAAAATCATGGTTATATTTGCATGTGATACTAGACAATGACCACTCCAGATACAGCTTGCCAGATAAAAAAAGCACATAAGTGGATTACAATAGGACATGGAGGAAAGGAAATTTTGGAGCAGCTATCAGTCACAACTAAAAAAAAAGTGTCAAGCTCTGCAAATGTATTTTAAAACAAATGACAATAGACAGACTGTTCACAAGAAACAGTGCAATGTACAGCAAACAGTGTTAATGTAATGCAAACACATGAAATTAGTAATTAAGCAATTTCTAAGCACTTATGAAGAGGACATGGGGAGTAAAGCTTTTCGTGAGGAGAAATGCACCTCAGTCCAGAGAAGACATTCATGTCTTTTACAAATAAAATGAACAGTTAATTCCTGTTATAAAGGCTGTATGATGAAGTCATGAGAGATGCAGCATAACTAGCACACAACATTTATTGTGTTAGATAGACTTACCGTAAGTCATCCAAACTCAGGCTACTTCTGCAACAACAGGCAAATAAATCACCTCAGAGCCCAGCAGGAAATAAAACAAAACCAAAATAACAAAAGAGCCCATACCAAACCAAATTTGACAGACCTGTCCCAACAAAACTGAATAGGCTTTGACCATCACCATGAGTTAAGAAAAGAGGTAGCACCATTAGAGTTAGAATGACCTGACCTAGAATCCTAAGAAAGTGAAATGTGAACAGTATCTGCACATCATCATCACAAGCCTGGCCTTTGAATTTAAAACATCATTTTTGGAAACTTTCAAGAGATTTGGCACAATCTGCCACCAAATAATGGAGCACAACTTTCATTCTTAGAGTGATCTGTAGTGCCAAACAGCCAGTTAACTTTTCCTACTGCCTATGTTCAGATGTCATATAGGAATCTAGTTAATTTGGCCAATACAATGAGAAGGTTGTGGATTCGGTTTATGTAATAATACACGCCCTCTCTCCCTCTGTATTAGTATAGTATATACATATATAATACAGTATAGTATCTGTAATGGGTATAGTAAGAGCCATTATTTAAAACTAAAATATTTGTTCAAAAATTTTTATTTCACGGATTTTAAGAATTGTCATGTATTTTTGACATTCTACATAACCTGGTACATACAACCAATGCCTCAGACATCAACCCTGTAATTCCAATCGAGATGTTTAAATGAATTAACTATAAACATTGTCACCACACACAGGATTTTAATTCATTGCAGCTACTGAATTATGGACAAACTGGGATATGGGATAAAAATATTAACATTTTAGATTTTGTTTTACAGAATGGTCTGATTGTAAGACATCCTACACTGTCTTTGGCTATGTTAACTGTGAAACTGGAAATATAACCTTCCAGGTAAGAAATGATGGCGACTATTACACTGAATAGAACTTACACAGACTTAATTCCAGGGGTTTTATTCCTAATCACTCCCTGAAATTGCTAGTATCTTTTCTACATGGTCCTTTAACTTGAAAAACGCTTTAATTTCACTGCTATTCCAATATGAGAAACCAGGATGTGTCTATTCTATTTGTGGTTGAGAAACCAGGATGTGTCTATTCTATTTGTGGTTATGGTATGTAGAAAACCAAGAGAGATATACAGCAATCCAGAAATCTGGGAATTTATACTACATAACAGCTTTTCTTTTTTTTTTGTAGACTTCCAACACAGACCACATTTAAGTAATATAGTCATGTATTATAAATACATAAATGTGAGAGAGGGAGAGGGAATTCTTGTTGTCTCTTCCATGCTATCCAAGTTAAGTTGACAGAACTGGAAATCGAAACATCAGTTATCATAGGCCACACACATTAAAATATTAGGTAAAAAATACCAGTTACAGAGTTAAAACTGATGACAACCACGGTTAGTTATCAAGTTGTCAGGATATCCTTAATGTGACTTCTTTACACTCCAGAAACCCTTGACACTGCCACCCATTGTCTTAGCAGTTTTCATAGCACATTATTTGTCCTACCTGTCTGCAAAAAGCTATGATTGTTCTGTACAGCTCAAAGAAGTGAGCTGATTCGAACCAAAAATTACACAGATGTCACTTCTTCCTACCTTTCCACCTATATTTTTTAGAAACTGTAATTTTCTTGTCTTGCAATAAAGGAAATGTTTTAACACATTACCCACATGCACGTTCCACTGGGATTTCATACCTACTTCTCAATCTGATTTTTTAACCAGCAGTACCTATGCAATATACACACAATACCCATAGCAAAGCACATCAAAAATATGGGAAACAAAACTCATCTCTTGGCATGTAATTACTTTCAAGTGGAACTAATGCTAGAATAAGAAAGAGAAGGCAGGACAAAATATATGGAATAACATCTGGAATAATTCTGTGAGAAACCTTGATTTCCCCCCTCCCACCCCCTGGCAGTGACTGTATACAATTCTGCAGAGGGAAATTCCAAAGCAACAGGCAAACTACTTGCAAGATAGGACCTCTGTCTCATGGAAATAATCACTGAGGCACCATTTCTGGAACACACAGTATCTCGTATTGTAAATCAGCACATATACTAAGGGCATTCGAATTGTAAACCAGATATAAAATGTAAACCAGACACATTTTCAGTGATGCTATGGATGCTGTTTGAGAATATGCTGCAACAGCCCCCAAACAAACTTTGTTCATTTTGTAGCCAGAGATCCATTTCATAAACTCCAGGCAGAAATGGTCTGTAACTTCCCCTTTTCTGTTTTTAAAAGCAAAGCACCGAAGAGGTGACCTAAATGTTTTCATATTTTAACTAGATGTAAGAACTGTATGACAGAATACTTTCAACCCCTGACATGAATAACTGGGGGTCTTAGAGGTCTAGGTGAAACCCCGCAGCCATCTCCAACAGAAGCTGAAGTGTGTTTAAGGTCACCCTACACAGAGAACCATGTAGAAAGGAATGCAGTTTGGGCTAGCTGCCTTCATTCCATGCTCTTTGATAAGAAACAGAAGCTTGCCAGCACCACCATGAGACAGCATTACACCAAAGCTCCAGTCCTGGACCTACAAAAACTATAAATACTACATAAAAGATGTCACCAATGGAGACATAATGAAAAAGACAATCATGCCATTTTTGAAGAACAGGAGCAGGGAAGAAAAGTATGTGCCAGTAATACAAATCTCACAGTAGGCTGTGAAGCAGGAGTTTGCTGTCAGGTGTAACTCTAATGAAAGCAGAAAAGGTTAAATTAGTGTTTCTCTTCTACAAGAGGACAAGCATTAGCATTTTCCACACTATCTTATTTCATACCAAGAAAGAAAACCTATCCAAATTAAAGACTGTCTCACTGAAGTTTTCCTTCTTTTGGCTAGACCATAAGAGAAATTCAGTTGGGCTAGTCCATGACCGTCAGAGCCATCCAACATAAAGTGAAACAAGAAATTTTGAGACCTCAGTGTTTATCAACCCAGCCCAAGCCCACAGTAGATGATCACCCATCCCCATCACAGGAGAGGCTCTTCTCCACAGGCTGGAAGGAGTCTGAGGGAGGTCTGGACCATAAGTAAGGAGCCTGAAGGAGGTCTGGACTATAAGTACACAGCCCAAGCCCAGAAACAAGGCTTTTGATGCTACATTTCTGCAATGCAGTTAGGGGACAGAAAACATATATGATTTAGAAGAAGTGGCAAAACTTCCTTGTCACAGTAAGAGGGGATTCCTATCAAATAACCACTGTACCTATGCCTGGTAACATCTGAAATCCAAGAAGACACAGCTTGGCACCACTGAAATGGTATTACATATACACAGCCAATTAAATCACTGCTTTATTTTCAAGTAATCTTATTCTCACTGCACAAATTCTTTTCCCTTCCCTCTTCTCAAATATTGAGGTCTAAATCACGTTTTAAATTCTTTAATGTAAAACGCTTAAAGAGAAGAGATGTAGTGTATAATACTGCTTGCATCTTTAGTATGTAATTCATTCATTTTAAAACAAAGTAGAGCTAAAAATCTAGTCAAATTGATATCGAGCAATAACAAAATTCCTACCGTTTAATATTTGATTATTTTAATTAAAAACCAAAGAAAACCACTTAAAAGTTCTACCATATCTACCTGTTAAATTTTGAATTGCGGGTTGGTGACTCTGCTCCTCTTAAAAGGTGTCTGAAGTACTGTAGCAGACAAATAAGATTTCAAAGAAAATACTGGATTAGTGGAGGTAAAGGCTGCAGTGCAACAACATTGCAAAATTCAGCAAATGAGAACTGAAAGAAAAACCAAACTGACCATAATCTAGCAGTTAGAATTTTAATCTGGAAAAGGATAGATCATACAATAATCAATACATGAGACTAGGACTACTTGCTTAACCTTACATAATCATGAAATGAAAACCACAAAGCAGAAATAAAAATTAAATTAAGTACCAAAATCCATGTCTTCTCGTTGTTAAAAAATCAAGCATTTGAAGCATTATAGCTATCACGGAAGAGATGAACATCAAAACCATGAGAAATGCTTTTTATTAATGCCAAGTAAGGCAAGTATCCACTCCCTAGACAAATCAATATATTCTGCCTCAAATAAATGCAAGAAGCTTAACACAACCTGACTTACATAAACTTCTGAAAGGAACATGCATTCACACTCACCCCTGTGATTAAAGTGTGTCCTACTAGAAGGCCTTAGATAAAGACAACCCAATGTGGGGAATTCTTAAGTTAGCATTTAGAACCAAATCACATAATAATCTTAAATATCTTGTAAATTGCTTTGTGAGATCTTCTTGAAAACGAAGACCAGACTTTTAGCTGCTGGAATGCATAACGCTGAAAAAACCTGAATACGATTTCTGTATCTTTAAATACCATTATATTTTTAAAGCAAATAAAGAGATTGTGTTCTACATCTATCAGGCAGATTACTTTTACAATCATAAAAGAAGGGGTGGAGAGGATTTTGTAATAGCTGTGATATATACAAACTGTTACATCAAAAAAATGAAGCTTTTCTTCTATTCTGTGATGATCTGCTGGAGTAGAATGCATTTTGTTTACTTAATGAGAATGGTCCAGCTCTAGAATGTCAACTGAAGTGGAAAATGAAGCCATATTTTTCAGTTCCACATACACAACTGCTGTAAATAACGTATCCTAAAAAAATATAATCTCGCTTTTAAGATCACTCTTCAAATCTTTCACGCTTACCTCATCACTGTGACAGAACATAGGAGTAAAAACATTCTCGAGCAGAGAGAGGACGTGCTCGTAAGCCTCAAAAAGACACCGCATAGTTTGAAGTTTCACAACATCCATATATGGACCTTCAGCAACTATTAAAAAAAAATTAAATATGAATAGAGAGAGATATACATACAGGCATATATGAGGTTCATGTTTTCTTCTGGTCAGAGTTTGTGATTATTTGGCAAGGTCCTGTAAGTCTTATAACTAAAAAATAGAAATAAATTGACAAAACAAGGATTAAGCACAATACAGCACCAGAGTAATTTTTAAAACTGGCAAAAAAAAGTTGGATGATATTCAGCAAAATTTGTTTTCACTTTATTACAGAACACTGTTTAAAATCCAATGTACATTATTCTCTTCGAATTCCAACTTACTTTTTTGAATCTCTTCCACAATGAAAGGGTCAAATCTGATCTTGTCAATGCTTTCATCCAAACAGTAAGTTTTGTAAATTTTCTGTACTTCGTCATGAAGAGACATTTTTTCAGTATCTGATAATTCTGGTCTCAAAATTCGGTCATTGAATTCCTCTGTGAAGTAAAGGAAAGAGAAAAGCATTTCTTGATCAACTTGGCAAAAAAATAACATCTTGAAGCACCCTATATCATTTTCCAGTAGGTAAGTAATTTGCAAAACTTCAAAATTAAAAGAAACATAAGATATCTCAAGATCCTAGGTAATAAAGTAGCTGCCTTCTTATTAACTATAATTCAAATTTGTTCATAAAGTTATCACTAAAAATATATTGCAATTAAAATAAATTATTCCTTGTCACAGTAGGGATAAATCTATGAGGTTGCTCCCGGCATATGAATGATTTTTGCTTCCGAAATTACCCAAATGCAAATTGCAGTTTTCCATTAGAATGATTTCCATATCATCAAGTAACGTCAGCACACATTTGTAATCTTACCCACAGTCAGGCAGAACTGCAGCACATGGACAGCCCCTTCCTGTTTCAGGAAGTTCATAAACCGAAATAAAAGGTCTTGCTGATCTCTGATCTCCTTTAGCTCCAGTTTCAGTACCTGAGTAGGTTAAAAGTGCAGTCAGCCAACTTTCAAATTTTCAATGAGTACATAAATAATGCAAAGAGTTGTAAAACAAAATCAGCAGGTAAAGTAAAACACTTATTCAAAACAGGAAAGGAAGTAAATGTTGCCTTTGCTTACAGACGGTTTTTTATTTCTTGGCTCGGCAAATTTCTGAAGAAATGGAACCAAGGAAGAAGTGGGCTCAGTTGCTATCTCAGGCTGCAGAAAAAAATAACTGGGTAAGAAAGCTTCTTTCATGGGTGATCAAAATGCCAGTGTTTTAACTTCATCAGTACTCACTGGACTATCATCAATGAAGATGAGCAGTAAATGGTTGACAGTATCCTGCAAAAAACACAACACAACAAAAAAAAATATGATTAAAGAAACTCAACAAAATACATTAAAATAATTTCAATACTATATGTTTAAATCTGAGTATATTAATATTTTTTAAAAAGAAAAGCCTGGGAATACACGTTTGAGAGTTGAACTTTAACGGTCTCCTCAAGTTTTTCCAAGTCAGGGAACTTCTGAAGAGACCTGCACAAAACCGTTCTTTACCCAGTGGAAGAAAGCCCTCCCAAGTATTTTTACTCTAAGTGCAGATCTAATGAACTACTAATACTTCCACATTACAGTACTTTCTGTTTGCAGCCAGGTGATGTCTGCACAAGCACTGCAATTTTGCCTATTAAAATACATGCATATATAAAAACAAGGATGGCAGTGTTGCAGCTTCAAAAATAAATGCCCCATGATTTCCAGAATTAAGGGAAAAACTGATTTTGACACAGCTGCAGAAAAGCTGGTTACTTAAACTGCTATAAAGATCCACAGAGCTAGAATTCAAGTAATCATGCCCTTTTTAAATGCAGCAATAGTAACTAGCACAGCATTCTCCCACTTGACGGGAGCTGTAATCCTTCACTAAAAAATACATTTCTTAAGAGATCACACCAATACTGTTACTTTAGTCAGTTCAGCGAGTTAATTCATATGAACAAATAAAACAATTGGCCACAAGATTTCTTTTTCTTTTATCTAGTCAAACTGCACAGCAAGTAAATCATTGTGCATAATTTGCTTTACCACAACATACTTAGTAGGCAAACAGTCATATTGAATAAATTAAGATTATTCTTGTGCTCCAAAGTCTTACAGGGTCAGCTAAGAAATCCATTGAGGGAAGGAAAACTGAACCCGGGAGAATCTCTCTAATGAGAAGGGCCAGGGATCTGAAAAGAAAATAAAAGAAAGAAAATAAAAATCCAAAGCACTATTAGATTACATAAACTTCTAAGTGAAGTTTCCAATTCTGTCATATACTACTGGGAAATATTTTAGGATTCAATAATACCATAAGCATGCTATTTTAAAGACAAATCAAAAAAAATAATAGAAAGGGGTAAGAAGGAAGATGACTGTGAAGTTCATTCTTACACTTTCCAAAATTATTGTACTACATAGTATGGAGACACTTTAAAGAACCACTATTTTAAATAATTTATATACCTGCACTCTGTTGACTTTGGGGGCAAAATGTAAGGAAAAAGAAGTTCAGTAAGTTTTCTTAAGTAGTGAAGTTCATCTCTTCGGCTTCTCAAAGCAACATGAAGCTCTGGTCCATATTCTTCTAAAGCAGCTTGCTGCAAAAATTCCGCATTTTTTACTGAAAGTAAAAAACAGGATTACAGAGTTGCTTCAGCTTTTTCTTACTAGTAAACAAAAGGCAATTGGTTTTCATTTGAGCTAAAATGTTAGTATTTTTAGTATACATACAACTGCCAAAGGGATAAAATGTTGAAACTTTACAAAGGACCTTGGCTTAGACTTTGAAGCCTGGCTATGTAAAAAGGAAACCTCACACTGAAATGAGAATTCCTTCACCAAACAATTGCAGTTTGCATGGTATCCAGAATGCTTTCTCATTTATCATTATATATAAATATATATAAAATAATATAAACTTATATATTGAATCATATATATATAAACTAAATCTTAAAATTCAGCGTCTGGATTCTCAAAAAAACTGCACCATGCAAAGCCTGCCTCTAATTGCCTTTTTCCTGACCTTCTTCATGATCTCCCATTTTTTTGGCCTACAACACAATCTGAAATCAACATAAACTTTTACTCAATCCTGCAGTATCTCTTTCCTGCTTAGAACACTTCAAAACAAACATGAAGGAACACACATTTATTTTAAACACAGGGTAAATCAAGCCAAAACCTGCAGGAGGATCTGCACACGAACTGCCTCTTAAATAACAGTGGAATTGAAATAATACCTCTTTATCAGATTAAAAACGATAGATATTAATTGGAAGCAACAATGTTATATTTCCTTAGATCACTTCAAAGGCAAGAACTGAGCTGTTATAAATCACATCTAGCTGAACTAGCAATGTGGAACAGCCTCATGCCAACACCACCACCAGGCATAGTGAGGTACATAATATATTCCTCAGTTACCTCCAAGGTTAAAGCTTATTCCCAGCATATGAGAGAAGCCTGCTGGCTTGGCCTTCACAACCAAAACCCATGAGTGATATCAGCTGACAGAGGGGATGCAGGAATATATATCACCTGATAAATCTGCCTGGCTGGTGTCACTAAAAGCAGAGAGAAGGAATGCATCCTCTAGCAAGGCAGGTAATGAATCATGGAGGTGCAAATAGGATTACTAAGAGAAGTAAGGGTAACAAGAGTAGGAGAAAAGGAAATGTCCCCTAAAAGCAATCATCTGAAAAAGGATTTAGAAAATAAGGAGAAAAGGCGAGGCTCAACCAGCAACCAAAGCAAGGTCTGAAAGCTGCCTCTGAACCCTGTATTGTGATGGCTGCTTTAGCAATGTTTACTAGAAAGTGCTACTAAAAGCAATTTTGAACTGCTACTTCACATATCTGCCATTAGGAAACAAGTCTTTTCCTTTAAAACACTGCAAAAAAATGGCTGTATTTTCAATGCTGTACATTTAAAATACAGTTCTTTACCGCTAAAGAAAAGCGTTTCCAACTACTTGGTAGAAATCAAAGGAAACATGAAATTTGGCATAAACAGCGCTGCAAGATTATCTACTATCTTGAAATTGCTGTTGTGCCATGAAAGACATCCAACGTGATTACACTATGTCTCATTATCCATCTTAATGATTAACACTACTCACAGGACCAATGGCATGTATTTATGGATATCAAGCAGACATTTGGAGGGAAAGAAGAAAAGTTCACGACTCCAGTTAAAGTAAACGTCTACACTTAAAAGTTGAATGAAACCACATTTAGTAGATACAGCACTGTGGAACACAGCCAGTGAAAAAAAAACAACAGCAGCAAGTGTTTCCAAATATTTCTTCAATGTGCAGTTTTAATGCAATTTTTACATTAGGCTTGTGAAGATACTCTTACTTGGATAATAAATATGCTTCTGCTCAAAGTCTCTCCAAGACTTACAAACATAAACTTAACTTTTCAACATATTACAACTTCACTAACGCAGATTTGAAATCATTCTATCTATAAGAGCTACAAGGTACAGTGCACAGATGTACAAATCCTTTTATCTATAACTGCTCATCTGGAATATAAAGGAAAAACTTCAAGAAGCATTCTTAAATGATCTTGATTGCTCTGAATAGACAAAACTCATATTCCTGTTCACCCCTGTACAGAGATAGAAATTTAGTCTTTTCATCGTGGGGCAATAAAAATCAAAATAGAGAACACAAATATGTACTGTAACATTTTCCCTATTTGCCTTCGCAACCACCAGAAGAAAAATACAAAAGGACCTCCTGTTTAAAAAAAAAAAGAGGCCATAAGGATAAAAAGACAAAGCAATATAATCTCAAACATGAATAGAAGAATATTCATACTTGGCCTTTGAACTGACAACATATTAGGTCTTGACATTACCTTTTTGCCTGGCCTTGGCTATTACTTCAATGTGTTTCATTGCTGCCTTGAGCATCTTCTTCGTTACAACCGTTGGAATGTCCACCTAAAGAATAATTTAAAAATAAAATCAAATCTCTTCTATTTCGTCCCCCCTCAAAATTTATTACAGACAACCATCAAACATAGTAATTTGCTTATATGTTCCAGTTTGAACCATAAAATGAACCATTAACAAACAATCCAAAATTCCCTAGGTGAGCTAACAGTGTCCTCATTCTTCTGCCAAGGTATATAAGAACACGTAGAACTAAATGCCAGAAACAACACTGTTAACACATTTATTGTCAACTCATTCCCATTATGATTTTTTCATTGCAATAAATACAGCAAGGCAGTGTGACTTCCAAGACACAGTATATGAAGCTCAATTCTACTGGAAAATTTGACCACCAACAGAAGGATCAAGTTAACTATGCTCTGCATTTAATACCTGTGTGTCTTGACACTCTGCAATCGTGTCCATGAGGACTAAAACCAATGAGAAAGCTTCTTATGCACAGGGAGAAAAAATGTCACCCCTCAGGTGATGGGAGAACCAAAAGAGAATTTGAGTTACAGAGTCAAAAGACCATTAGTGCCAAAGCCACGTGATCATAAGCCAAACAAAAAACATGTATGATTCAATCAAGGATTGTACTAGGGTCTTGCATTTCTATTTTCTTTGGTGGCTATAAAAATGGAAGGAGAACAATTCAGGCACAAATGACCTTGGGATGTCTTAGCTCTGCTCCAAGCAGGCTCTGATCACGCTGCTCAGGGCTGCATCCAAGCTGAAAACCTCCTGAGTTGAACACAGTCACCTCCTCCAGCCTCAATCACCTCGGTGGCCCTTCAGTTGAACCCACTCCACTTTGTTGTAAAGAGCCCAAAAGTGGATTAGTATCCTAGACGCCATCCAAAGAGCACCCAGTGAAGGCAGATAATCACTTTCCTTGATTTTGTCTGCTCCTGTCACTACAGCCA
The DNA here is from genome assembly GCA_037013685.1 of Acridotheres tristis. Taxonomy (NCBI): domain Eukaryota; kingdom Metazoa; phylum Chordata; class Aves; order Passeriformes; family Sturnidae; genus Acridotheres; species Acridotheres tristis. The sequence goes on along the minus strand of CM072887.1, from coordinate 77,547,411 downwards.
AGGATGCTGTTGGTGTTCTAAGCTGCCACTGATGGCTCATATTCAGCTCACAACCTACTATGGGGCCAGGTCCATTGCAGCAAGCAGAGCTTCTCCCTGAAGCTAGTCTCCATCCTGTACAGTTTCATGGGATTCTTTCAACTGCAGCAGTTTTCACAGAAACTCATCTAGAAAGTGATTTACATTTTGCATACTCTTTATTTTAAACAGGAGACGCCTCAGAGATGCAAAAACATACACCTGTAAATGTTCAAAATCTAGGAATTTTGCACAAGTCTCTCTCCTAATAGAGGAATCCCTCCTCGATACAGCATCTTGCCAGACAAGGAAAGAGGCAATGCAATTGCAAAGGCCACCAGTGCTGAGAGAAAAGTTGGTTTTTATTCAATTGGACAAGGAGAATATTACATATTCCTTCACACTCTCTTGTAATATTTGAGGTGCACAGCTATGACCTAACCTGGCCAGCCCTGACAAGCCAGTACAATTGACTGGAGCTGCCTAAAAGTAAGGTCAGCTCCTAATTACAGGCACAAAAGGACAAGCTTCTGCTTATCAATAGGAAAACCCTGTCTTTGGTGCCTCACATTCCAACAGTAATTTCTAGAAATTAAGACTTTCCTATGGCATATAAGGATAGGGCAGTGTTTCTTCCCATAGAGCACAGCCAAGGAAATTGTTATCAACACTGCAGTGGACACTGAACTTTTGTCAAAAACTTCAGTTAGGTGCAGATTTATCTGTATCACACCATACAAAGGTGTGGTAAAACCCTTCCCTTTCCCTTCAAAATCCATAACTGATCCAGAAATGGCCACAGCAAAGAAAATCCAGATTTGAAGTATTTCAGCATACATTTAAGAGCTGACTGGCCTGAAGGCTTGTAACTTCATTCAACAACCATGCGTTGACCTAGGCAGATTTAAACAAAAAATAAAAACATTCTTTTCATCAAAGCAATCTGTAATTTTAAGTTTCAATTCAAAAGTAGAATATTCTTTTGCAAAAAAAAAAAAAATCTAAAAACATGAAAAAATATCCTGTTTTCTTACATAATTCTGCCTCAATTTAAATATTTTATCTCTATTAGCTAGAACTATTGCTTTTAAGCATTTAATAATAAATCCAAAACAGAGTACAGCTGCTTGGCAAAGGTATACAACTATTTTATTTTTCAACTGATGATGATGAATTTCTCCTCAACATATGCATTTTTGTGATGAACTTTATTTTATAGGTCCCCTGAGAGTGCTTAATACTGGCACGTCTTGGGTGTTTGTTGCACATATTGCCTATCCAGAGAACTGAAGATACTAAATTTAAATTCTCACTGTCAAAGGCAGAGATGGTAAATTAACCATCTACTTCAAGATGCTGTAATTCACTTGAGCTATCCCAATTAATGCCTAACTGCATGATCAATATCAGAGACATTGTCATTTTCTAAGTCAACAATGGACCCGTGAACAATGCAACTAACACCAGCATGTATTACAACTCCAAACTCAATTTTAAGACAATAATTTTTACTTTGAAGCTTTACTCCACTTTCATACCTCCATATAATGCCTGTGCTACATGGACATTTCCTAATCTTCCCCCATGTTCACTTTAGAAAGAAACATTTAGAGTAAACAAGAAAGTTATCTGGATTTGACATGTAAGAAGGAGAGAATCAAGCTGTTAATAAGTCATGACAAGACACATGTTCAAATTGCAGCTCAGAAAATATTGCTGGTAATAAGGAGCGGGGAAGAAGACACACACATTTATGGGAGTGACTCCAATAGAGAGGCCAGTACTGACTAATTCTGGAAATTGAGTTAGCAACCCCTTCTGCTTAGAACTGCCAGAAAGTTAGAAGCAGTTCCTGTGAAACGGGCTTGAAGCACTTTACCAGGAAAGAGTTGTGCTGTTAAAAAGAGAGTACATACAAAAAAAAAAAAAAAGAATGTGCTAATAGATTAAACACAGCAAATAAACACTCTTAATCTTTAGCACTGAAAATGCCCCTGAAGAACTGCATTAATATAAGAACCACATCTGTTTTAATTCTTACAGTAACCTGGTCACCTAATAACAGTCTATCCTTTACAGACAATGTAAGGGCCTTGTTTGCATTTTAAGAAGACAAGCAAGCAGAACCTATAACATAGGTCACCATTTTCAAATAGATCTTTTCCAGTAATTCTCAAAATGGTTTCCACTAGGATTAAGCCACCAAGAGATAGCTAAAAGACCACAAGGTTTTAATAATGCCTAGCACTGGTGTAAAAAATATATCCACTTGCAGGAACTGAGGAAAGGTTTGAGTTACAAGGGACCTATACACATCACTTATTCCAATCCCCTGCCACGGCAGGGACATCTAGAACAGCTTGCTCAAAGCCATATCCAACATGATGCTGAACACTTCCAATGACGAATCTTCAGAGATGGTTTACAACTAGGAAGGGGACAAGCTCCAGAAAGATGAGGCAGATACCACAAAGTAACTTAGATGGTTAGAAACAACCTACACTGTAAGGCTGACTTTGGAATCACAATTTAAAAAAAGATTAAGAACTCACTAGAGACAGATATCAATTACTTCTGATGGAAAACCAACACTAATACCTTTAAGTCACCTTACCTTGTGAATTCTTCGAACTAAGACAGATGCAAAAAACCGTAGTGTCCCCCTCAGTTCATCCACTGAGGACTCATCATCAGTAATATTCCTGCAGTGTTTCAAAGCATGGCATAGGGGAAAGCAGAATAAAATTTCTATTAATCCAGCCACAATACATTTGGCACTATTAAAAGCATAAGAGTAAGCACATTCAGCAGTGATACTTCAGCTGGAATGAACTGAAAGCTACCAGAGAGTCAGCAATCTTCTGTCTGAGGAAAATACACAGCATTCCCACAATGTCTGTGCACACAATGGCTTAAGGAAAATGTCAGGAAATTGCAATGATATCCCAATTCCTGCTCTCATATACTATCTGCATGATTTTGACTGAGTAAAACCTAACCTAGTTTTTACAGATGGAAACACATCCTAATTCACTGGTATAAAGGAAATTGAAATTATTTAAAGTGGCTTCTGCTTGGAAGCAGAATTCCAAATAGATTTCCAAATCGCTATGTTGAAATATCATCCAAACTTTTAATCTGGCTTGCCAGTTTCCATCTGCTGCAATAAAATATGTTCAGTGAAAACTCATGGTAAAAATCATTAAATGTGATTCAGGAAGAAAAATACCTAATTCCATTACTTTTTTGGAAAACTGAGCAAAACCAAGAAATACACTAAGTCTTAGATGAAGAAACTGCAACTAAACTGAGTGGAAAAAAAGATCATGATGCCAGCATTCCAGAAAATGCAAGCGAAAAACAAAAATCTACCAGTTATGAATATGAATTTTAGAGCATGACTAATATATTGGTAAAACAAAAGTATAACAGCTGAATAATAACAAAACACAGGAAGCTGCATCCAGTTTTACCTAATGATCATATGCAAGAGCCATCACACTTTTTGATGATAAATGAGTGTATTAAGTAGAAATATTACTTGTGTTATAAAAGAAGACTATAAGCAAGAGCAGGACATTTAAAAATCATTTTTAAAATTATGCATAAAACATTTTACATTATTCAGCATCCAACTTTTAAAGTAATTTTGGCCTGGGTTATAGAATATTCAAAGGCACGTTGATGATGAACAATCAGGTACTAGATACTAGAAGTACCAGAGATCTAAGAGTCAAAGTATGTAACTAATTGCATGGAAAAAAACACCTCAAAGAAAGCAGCCTGGCACAAGAAACACAACCATCCTCCAACAACTAATCACATGCAGATAAGAAGAACACTGTAGGGGAAAGTTTGGTTTAAGATCAGCAGCTGACATTTTATAAGCAATATGGTTAGAAAATACCCACACTGTCAAAGGGATTAGCATTGCCAAGGGATTAGCAAACAAACTGTATTACGGTATTACTATCATTTCACGGACAAGAAGATACATGAAGTAATTTGGACCAAGAAGTTGTTATTTTATTGACACTTGGATAACCAGTATCTTGGCTAGCTCTACTTGGACACGACTTTATGCTACATATTCTCACAGCAGATTTGCAAAGACATTCTTTTAATCAGCAGACTGAAAAAAACATCATGAACCTGTAAAATGTCAAATCTCCAGTGACACACGGGAAAGTCCACATAACCCTATTGGAAACTTTTTAAAAGCTGCCTGTGTTTTCCCAGAACCTTAGGAATATTAATTGTAAACAGTTATGAGTCTAATGTCTCAAAAGAGACACACCCAATTGCTATTGCACACAAAGTCTTATAGGATCCACTGATAAATGAAAATCATATACACATAACAAAGTGATATTTTTCCTCTGTGCATCCATTATTCTTACAAAACTTGGCTAACTCCTTTCAAAGAGATGTAGAAAAGAAGTTGTAAGCTAATAAAAATATAAAGCTATGGCTTGTAACTCAACAAAAATTCTGAATTTTTCTTGCATTACTTGCAATTAAAATAGAAGCAGCTCCATATATGAAAACACTGTGTTTAGTCACCATAAAAGAAAAATGTTTTCATAGCTATGTTTTACAAAATTGTGTAATTATTGAATTCTGTCCTAGTCTGAGAGAACTGGAATTGCAGTACCATCAATGACCAAAAATATTTGGTAACCACAAAGTGACCCATTCAAACTTTAAACTCTATTTAAAATGAGGTGGGTATAAGCAAGATATTACATAGTTTTCCTGTAGAGCATAAGCAATAGACTCACTCAGACGTGTGCTTGGTAGCTCTAAAAACTTGGGATTACTTACAACTATGCCCTATTCTTCTCATACAGTTGAAAAAAAAGATGTTAATAAAATCAGCATAAATACTTGGGGAAAAAAATGCACATAATATAACGATCTATTTCAGTAAAGTTCACTGGATTTTTAAGCAGCAATCCTCATTCCCCTAAAGTGGTCCAAATTAGGACCTGCTTAAATTTTAACCTGCTAATAAAATATTAGAAATTCTTACACAGTTTATTAATGAAACAAACATAAACCAGCTTTTATCTGCTTATAGCACTTTTATTCCTAAGCAAAAAATCCGTGATTTTATCTTGCAACACACCCTGTAAACATTACACTTCCCTGGTTTCTGACTGAGATGCATCCTGGTAACACAACACTGTCCAAGACGGCATCAGCTGGCACAGCACACAAAACAAAAAACAATAAAATAAACTAAAAAAAGAGGTAGCTTCTGCACAAAATCCATTCATGTGAAACGTGGAGCAGCTAGCACAAGGAATCAAGCCCAAACTTTTCTTTGCAAAGGAACATAGCCAACTCTTTTACCAGCCTATCTGTCAAGTATGAATTGCTGCTAGTGCCTACCCAGCCACGCTGCCAAATAAGGACAGCGTGGATGCAAAGGCTCTGGGAAGAATTAACCTGAGTGAGGTTTATTTGCTCAGTAAACAAACATGTCCTGAATACAAGAATCTTCTCTCCCAGGTGATGTGAGCTTTGCCAACAGTGCAGGCACAGCTAGAGTAGGAAAGGCTGGAACTGACATGCTCTACAAGCCAGTTCTCAAACTATGGCACACAGACACAGTTCAGGTCTCCCTGCACAATCCCTGCTGGAACACCTGAATGTCCAGATTAAACAGGATCAGATCTGACATCACTATGGTTAAACTGAAACCAGTGAGCCTTTCAGGACCAAGTTGTTTCCTGCAGAATTCCTTGGACATCACTGCACTCACTGTAGGTCACTGAAATCCCAGTATTTCTGATTCACTGAAAGCTTGCTAGATTTGATCAGCACGGTGTCAATTTACAGAATTAGTTCAAAATCTGAAGCCATGCAGAACTGAAGACAGCACAGGAATACCGCTCACCAGAGGGCAAGATGGAGCAGAATGAAGGCTGGTTGGCTTCATACCAATCGTATTTTACACCACATTTCTAACTGCTTATTATATATATAGTGAATTATTATACTCATCAGATGATGTATTCCAGACTCCCACTGCCTTGAGTGTCAGAGAGGTAAGTAATTGGTGGAAGGCAAGTTTCCTTGTCAGTCCATAACAAAGACATTGAAGACATCTTCCACCAGCCAAGAAAAAACCTCTCTTCCAATCATGCAATACAGGAGATACTTGCCTTACACTTGTTACTTTATCAACAACTCAGTAGAACATACTTCAGTTTTCTGCATTTGAAAGTTTAAAACCTTAAGGTTTCCAACTTGCATTTACAACACGTGGTGCTAAAGCTCCCTCTGCCGTTTGCATCAGCAGTGAAGTTTTACACTTCAGCATATTCAACATACAAAGTCAGAGGTGACACATGCAGGTATTGGCCACAATCAAAAACCCAAGAGGCAAAGAAGTCTGAACAGTACATTTTAAATCCCAGAGACAGAATAAAATCCAAACAATACAGAGTAAAAATAAAAGAAAGCATACTCTTTTTTATGACAAATTAAACATTTCCATCCAATTAAAAAGTCAAATTCAGAATTAAGGCAAGATGTTGTTTTAACACATTACTGCCAGCATTACTACCTAAAAATATTTTAATTTCTTCTTACAAAGTACTTAAAAGCACTAATTAATATATCAAAGTACAAGGAAGAAAACTCAAAAGGAAAAAAACAGAAAAAATAATCAGCTATAGTCTTTTTCTTTATTCACTATTTTAAAGTTATTTACATAGTGCTATTCTATTCAGTGCAACATAATCAATTAGTCTTAGACAGTCTTAGAAGTTAGAAAATTATGAGATGATCTCCAAGAAGTTTGCCATATGTATCTGAAATACCTTTTCTTTAAAACCCTGCAAAGTTATTTTTTTTATTTTCTTAAAGCAATGTGATAGAACAGTATGCTTCTAATCTGGAAGTAAATTTCAGAGGTAGTGACAGGTTGAATTTTTACACAGATTTTCATCAATCTCTATTTACTTCCAAGTAAGAGTTATCACAAAATGAACATATAAAAATAGACAATCTAAAAGTGTTTTAAGGATGAAATCCAAATTTCAGAACCACCTCTATTACAACTAAACTGTTAAAAGATCTGTTCAATAAAACAACGATTTGTAGCACTCAAAAGTATGCTGTATCTTTCACTAAGGAAACAGAAATGTTTATTCTTACGTGACAACTTCTTAAATAGGTTGACAAATATTTGTGACATTAAAAACAGTAACTTTTAGGTAAAGCTCGTACCTGTACCATGGATAAATGAAGTTTTCCAGCACCAACTCAAGCACCTGTGCAGAACAAAGACAATCATGTTAAAAAATAAACAGTTTACTACAAATCCCTGTTAGAAGACAAACACCCCCAAAACTCATAGGCCATAATTCATACATCATAAAACATAAAAATGTGTAAGTTGTGATCCTGTTGCTAGATCAACCATTTTGCATCGTCATCAGTGTACTTTGGGCAAGTAACAGCAAAGTGATGGTTTCATTAGACATCAACAAGAAACATCTGCCACACGTACTATCAGTAACATGAAGCACAGTGGCCACTGTCAGGTAAATGCTATAAAAAATGTAATCTTGTCTTAAACAGCCTATCCCTAATTTTTCAGATCAGTCCCCATTCTTTTCTGACATAGCACAGTGTGTCCTACAGGCACAGTTATATACTACACTTAGACACACCTCCATCCCTTTTTCACCCAAACCTCTACCTTCAAGGTGGGACAGTCAATCCTGTAGGCTCACCACTCTCAAAAGAAAGCAAAAGAAGTCATAAAAAGCAATTCCTATGAAAGTCATCTGTAACAAGGAAGGAGACAGAAGGATAAAGTTCTCTTAAGATTCCTCCTCCTTCACTATGGCCCCGAAATATAACCCACACCACCTTCTCCCACTGTAACACATCCCTTAATTTGAATCAGTGTTTTAGAGATCAGTTTGTCCCCAACAGCATCAATGCTCATGAGGGAAGTAACAGAGAATACATGGGTTGCTATGTGAGGCTGTTCTGCTATGCTCTGTAGAAGGAAAGGTTTTTCAAAGCCACTGTGTACAAGAAAAATGTGGAGTCTGTTTGAAAGGAAAGCTGAATATAACAGCTGATACACAAGTGTCATTCATGAGAATAAGTGTTTCTCTTCTTACAAGATCTGCTGCTGCACTCATTCACACAGTATGCACTGCAAGAATTCCAGACTTACTAAATTTATACTATCTTTAGGGCACTACTTGCCTCTGCTCCTGTCACGATTATAAAAACATACTCAAAAAACACACATGGCCTTTTTAATTCTTCTCACCTCTTCAGACCTGAGCAGCTCATGAATACTTTTTCTGTCTTCACTAGTAAGAGTATCACCTACTCAGATTTGGTAAGACACTTTCTCTTTTCCAGTTGTTCCACTTCAGTGATTTTCTTCCCCACTCCCTGAAGAGACATTTTGCAGCTTGGGATAACTTTAGATGTTTGTGTTATGGACCACACAAAGCCATCAGTGTCTCTTCTCCTACCCTTATGTGCTACAGCAGTAATAGATCTCGAAACTGTAATACCATCAAATGTTAATGATGGATGGGTAAACTAAATATTGTATCATGTTGTCCTGTGTCATCCCCACCCCATAAACTCGTATTTCCATTTATAAGCAGGGTGGAAGGGTGAGGGAAATACATGCTTCAATTCCCAGTCTAGAAGAGATTAAGAAATCCCAGAGAACCTTCTATGGAAGTTAATCTTCAGACAATAGAAAGGAGATCACATCCAGCTCCAGTCAGCAATCACAGGCCATTGGCCTTAAGAGCAGTATATTAGACTACTTAAACCAATTTCCCTGATGCCTTTCATAGCACTGCCACTACACGAGCCACCAATTTATTCCAAAGAAATCTCAGTCTCACAGGTATTGGAACATTATTTTTGTTCATGTGGAGTTTCTAAGAAAATAAACCTCTTTCAAGGCTCAAAGTGCACTCTGCAGAAGTGCCTCACAGAAAGCTTGCAAAAAATCCACCTGTCTATTAAAGGAGCCCTTTTCCTTCTTCTTCCACTTTTGCTCTGTGCCTCCCCATTAGGAACAACAGCAGCAGAGCATCTTCTGTTTGGAGTGGAAAGTGCACTTGCACAGCCTTCAAGCATGGGACAGCGTATTCAAAGGGAATACAGTGAACTCCTCTTGAAACAGCTTTCTTCATTTATGACTACTACTTTTGAACTGAGAGCCTGTCTATCAAGCTTTCCATGAATGTGCCACTACAAATTCAGTTCATCAGATGCTAACATAACTTATTGGCCCTCTCTTCTTCTATAGTCCTATACAGAGGCCTCTGAAGGCACTAGAATTGCTTCCAACAGTCACTGATCCTGTGTCTGATCCTTACTGTTGCCTAAGCAAAAACACATGGTTCTGAGATTCATCTTCTCACAGTTATTAAATAAGCAAGAAAAGTAAAAAAAAGTGCAAGACCTGATGACACTTCCCATTCAAGAGTGAGTCTTTTCAAAAGAAGTCTCCTTCAGATTCATCCCATGTTGTAGTAACTGAGCACCAGCTGAACCATTTACAGACTAGCCTGTGTTTCCCTTCCACAGCCACACTTGTAAAACGAGCTTTATGGTACTGCTTCCACAGAACACTGCAGATAATCTCACTAGACAGAGAGACAGACAACTAACTCAAAATGCAATTTTCACTGGCGTCCACTTATCACTGGTCAAGAGATCAGAAGGCAGGACACATTCTACTAGGACTCAGGTTATCTATATGGCCCTAATAAAAAATGTGTGGACACAGAAAGCAGCCCCTACTTGCAAACTAATTAAACACATGGCATGGCAGAGGCAGTTAAGTATGATGCTCCATTCCACCAAGGTGCTGTACAGAAGTTAAGGCAGAGCTACTGTGTGAAATCATCCCTACTGCAAAAATAGAAGCACTCAAGAAGTAACAAGCCATAGACTGCCACAGACTGGATTTCAAGGCATGCTGTCCATACTGTTTTCCCTTGAACCCTATCAGCATTTCAGACTGTGTCAGTGTGATTCTGCTGGACAGAAAAAAATCTGCGACATCATCCACTGCACTTTCATGAAGCACTGGGGAATCAGGACATGTGTACCCACTTCCAACAGCAACAAAAATATTATTCAGGCTCAATTACTCACACTTCACTCACACCAACAAAGTAGATGGAACACTTCAAAGAATGATAGCTAATAACAAGCCATTTCCTTGTCTGTAAAATATTATCCAGTTTTAAATACAAACGATGAGTCATTTCATTTAAAGCTTACCTATTTTTTCAAGCATTTTCTAAAATGACTGGTTTTACTATGCGTGGGCAGCTTTGAATTGAAAAGAGATTACAAGTGTAAAACCAAATGCAGCAGGTAGCAATATAAGCAGGAGCTAAATTTAAAAATGAAAAAAAAAGAGAGAGAAATTATTTTCTAGTATGCACTACAACACTGCAAGCTAGTCAGTCTTTGCTGCTGACACGAGGTTTTTGGGGACTGCCACACAACTGATCCAATTGTCAGGAGGAGGAACTGCAGAGACGAGTGATGATTGAGTCAGTAGCAGGTCAGAACTACCAGGCCCAATTAGAATAGAAATGAGCGAGGATTTGACATATAAACCACAGTAACAATTATAAAGCCTTAAAAGACAGCACAATCTGACAGCTGAGGCCACTTCCTAGGGGTAGAACAAGCCATTCCAGAAAGAAAGTATACAGTCCACTGTGTTACTATAAGAGCTCAGGACTTGCAAAGAGCACATTCAGGTAATAACTGATTTCTTGTCATGTGTTTGTCTATTTCTTGCTTTCAGAAAACAAAACAAAATTCTAGTCTCATCGTCGAGTCAAGAACCTGAGAAGAATTAAAAAAAAAAAGTGAGATCAAAAGACAGCAGTCCCTTGGTCCAGTGAGACTTTTTTTCAAAATGCTGATAAAGAGTAACTGAGCAGCTTTCCACAGATTTGACCTGCAATCATCCCTCATATAGCAAAAATGAAATTGTAGAGAAAGAGACCAATTCATCAACAAAACAGGATTAAATTCTTTACACAATCGGTAGCACCTGGATTATACACAATGTAAAACTAACCAACTGATATCATGTCCTAATTCAAAAAGAAAACATTGAAGAAACAAACATAATGCAAAATGGACTAGAAACTGGAAGCAAAATTATACTTAGGTCACTGCCTTATTTTTGTGCAGGATATAGCTCAAATCATAAAATATTGATGGATGCATGGTTGAGACAGTTTAGAATTCTACTATAACAACAAACATAAATGCAGAGAGGAAAAAGCTCTAGGCACAGGTTTTGTTATTCTTCTAAACCATGCACAGCAGCTGAATAGACTAAAACAAGGCTGCAAAAGATTAAGAATTCGCAAAGTGAGACAAACTGTCATCACAATCCAAGAAAGAAAAATCCATACTTGTGAAGAAAACTTGGATTTCTTCTGATTTGAGGGTGTAATAAATTATTCTGAAAGCACTTGAAAACACAAGCTTAAAGGCTATACACCTGGTTCAAATTAGAAACATTTGGAAATGAGAATACTGCCAACATTCTTCAAGCTGCAAAAAAAAGAACTAGAAAAATTAAAACAATTTAAAAAATCCGAAATTATTCCAAGTATTTGAAAAAACTGCTTTTTAGAAACAGGCTGCACTCCGTTAGAATCTAATTAACCTTAATTCAGTTCACACTGTTATCAGCTTCTCTCTAATGTATGACTAACCCACAAAAGAAAGTAAAAGCAGTCTCTCCTTCCAACCCGAAGCAGGCTATCCAATTCCAGGCCAGCATTACATGCTGCATCCTCAGAGCAGATGGTCAAGAGGAATACGATGTGGGCAGAACACCTTGCTACCCTCAGTAGAGAACAGCTGCAATGAGGAGCCATGCCATGAGATTTCTCATCCCAAACAGTATCTGTCCAACACAGGTGAATAAGGTGGCTCAGACTACTCGTTTGGGTCCATCCAGGAGGGTGACCCTGGCTTGCTGCCCTGGGAAAGTCCAGAGCTGGGGTCTGGTTCTTCTCTCTAGTTAAGTACACAAAGGAGATAAAGGAATGAGAAGCATGGGCATGGATACACAAAACCCACATCTGCAGTGCTAAATAAACCAGGGCCTGGGACATGCCACTGAAGTGAAAAGTTACAGCAAAGAAAAGGCCACTCTTTTAGTAAAAGCAGAACTACGGCAATCACATACAAAATGCCAAGAAGATAACCATGGTATCTACTCGTATCACTTACGCAGAGATACTACAGAGAACCTTTTCAGCATCAAACTCCTATTTAAGCCAAACAAGAAAGCTTCCAGTTCTCCAGCATTTACACCATCCTTGGGTAGACTGCCACAGCTATTTGGTACCCTAAATCCTGAAAATACTAAATGCATAGAAGCATTTATTTTACCTCCTATTATTAACACAGAAGTCTACTGAAATTCTATTCAGCAATAGTCATTTTAATACACTTATTTTTAAAAATAGATTAAGTAACTTTAAAAGAATAATTGTTTGCTTCTGAAATCACAAAAGAACTCACTTCATTCAACTAGAGGAAGTCAACCTATTCTGTTTTAAAAACATTCTTCAACTGTCCATGTCTTCCTTAAGGTTTTCACTCTCCTCCTCCCACTCCTGCAGTGGGCCATGCCTGGGACAGCATCTCACAGAGCTGAACTAAAGTGTTAGCTTATACCACAGATACACACGGCTTTAACTTCATACACCATGCTGTTAATTGTAAGAACTGACACACAAAAATCCTCTCACTTCTGCCATGCCACTTGTTCATCCTCCTACCACAGATAAATGGATATGAATCTACCTAAGTGCTTGTGCATTTTCTTAGCTTCAAAAACCACAAAGTTTATCTGTTTAGCTCCCGATACATTTCATCAATTACTAATAAAGGAAATAAACAAAAAACCAAGCCCAAAGAAAAACTGCTCTTCAAACAGCTCTTTTTAAAAGCGATTAGAACAAAATTAAATTCCTGATTTACAGTCTTATTAAAAAAGATACATATATATGCTATTCTTTGAGTAAATTCAGCAATTTCTTTCTGTTACAGCTTTGTTACTGATTTTGTTACAGCTTTATCTGATGATTTCAAACAGATTCATGGAATCGTTTGGGTTGGAAAAGACCTTAAAGATCATCCAGTTCCAACCCCCTGCCACGGGCAGGGACACCTTCCACTTGGCCAGGATGCTCCATCCCACCCGGACTTAAACACTTCCAGGGATAAGGCAACCAAAAGCTCTCTACGCAACTTGTTCCAGCACCTCACCATACTCACGGTAAAGCATTTCTTCTTTATATCTAATCTAAACCTACTCCATCAGTTTGAATCCATTCTCCTTTGTTTTCCTCCATGCTCTTGTAATAATCTATTTCCAGTCTTCTTGTAAGCTCCCTACCATCAAATTATCACCTTGATTACAGAAATTTTGTAATTGGAGCAAATCACCTTTCACCCACAACTCCAAGAAACTAAGCAGGCTGAAATCCTTAACTTTTTAAGACTCAGACATGTTCAGTTTTAACTGTTCTTTCCGTTATTCTTCCCAATTTACATAGGAATTTCTTCTATGTTCTAGGTGCACTGCTACAGAAGCAGTCCATGTTTAAAAGCAGGGCACCTTCACTCCCTGTTCCCAGCAAACACTCTTTTGATTTGACTTTTACTTGAATAAGTTAAAATACCTGCGAGGTACATCTGAACCAGAAACAAAAAGTTTAAAAGATAGAAATGAAAACCCACAGAATTTTAATGTACTAAAAAAACAATGCACCAATTACCTCTGAAAGTGATGCATCAACCTTGGAAGGCACTTTCAGATCCAGCCATGGCTGATAGTTTTCCAGAAGCAAAGTAGGTCTGTAGGAGAGCACGGAGAAGTTCATGCAACAACGTGCAATTGACAGTTTCCTACTGTGATGTGTAAAATGGTAGCAGTAGTAAGTGTACCAGTGTCACATATGTAATTTACCTGTGCCTCTTGCATTTGACCTTGCCACACACAGCACAACTGTGACCATGGGGAAACAGCTCCGGCAATTCCAACTGCTAAGAGATTTGGACAAGTTTACATTCTCCAAAATGACAACTCTATTAATATACGGACACATTTGTGAATTTCCTTTTAGAGCAGCTTTTACAGAGAACTGAATAAAGACAAACTTGTTCCTCCAATAGGAAAACAAGGTAATAAGGCATGGTATGAAAAACAACTGAATCAAAAAGAAAAATCACTTCCGCTGAAACAAAGTGAGAGGACACAGATATCCTTTCACATCTCCGCTTGCCTCCCTGTACATTTATCAGTATAGTAATAGATCAGATGGTTTCTCTGCCTTGCTCATAGTCTTGAACTATTACAACAATAACTTTTTAGCCCTATGAAACTCTATACTTAAGAGCAATTTGCTTTGGGAATATTTTTCTCTTTGAAGTGCAGTACTGCTTAGAGGATTTTGATTACTGCGAGCAAAGAAGACTCACCAATGGCCTGCCAAAAGGAGGGCATCTTTAGAACAGAAAAAGCTCTACTAACGGAGCAAACTACAACATAGTTTCTCCACTGCCTGCTACTCAAATGCTCAAAATGTACAATGAGGGAAGCAGGAAACAACATCCATGGACACTCCAACAGCCGGCCTTGCAGCCATACGTGGATTTGATGGGACTATGCAAAAACACGTTTAGAATTCAGACTTAATCATCACCTATTTGCCACAACATACCTGTCAGTAGGAGTGTATGAGCTGTACTGATGCACAATATTTCTGAAAGCAGCTAGGACAAAACTAGAATTGCTACTCCACATAAATTATTATATTTAAAGAAAGCACAAGACTCTTGACAGGCATATTTACCTTGGGTTTATATTTTATTGTGAACAGAATATTGGGCAGGAGGGAGTCCGGTCCCAAGGAACAGTAGAAGGTGACGACCCCAGCCACGAACGACCAGAAGATCATCAAAATATGAAGATACCTTTACAGACACACGGGAAGGAAAAGCCGCTGCGTGAGAAAGCGGAGCGCCGCCCGCGCCCGGCTCCCCCGCCCGCCCGGTTACCGGTTGAGGAGGAGGGTGGCGGTGCCCAGCCCCAGGAGGAGGCAGCAGGAGAGCGGGTACTGCCGGCAGATCTCCCGCAGCCCCTCGGTGCCCCGCAGCCACCGCAGCAGCCGCCGCCCGGCCGCCCGTACCCCCCCCATGGCGGCCGCTGCCCGCGCCGGATGCGGCTCCGCTTCCGCTGCCGGCGCCCGCTGATGGCGGCGGCGCCGCGGTCGCGTCACGGCCCGCGTCAGGGGCCGCCTCAGGGGCCGGGCCGCGGGAGGAGCGGCGGGGAGGAGCGGCTGCCCACCGAGCTGGGAGCTGCGGTCCTGCCGCCGCCTTTGCAGCTGTGCTGTGTCACGTAGCGCGCTAAGCACTCCAAATAGAAGGTCTCTGATGACAGCGAGCTTACCTAGTTATAAATACTTGGGTTCTGGACATCAAGGGGTTCCCAGCGCCAAGCGGCCAGAAAGTGCTACGTCTGATTAAATGCTCTATATTTGGATGATGACTGAACTAAATCATTCAGTGACCGGGACACTAAAATCCTATAAACACCGCTCAAAGCTTCGTAATTGGCTGTAAAGAAAAGGAACGGGGTAGGAAATGTAATAAGATCCCACCTTAATATCAGTACGTGTACAAGAGTAAGAAATTGAAAAGAGAGGAATTCTAGAACGTAGTTTATTGCTAGAGAGAAGAATTTAAAGCCAACTTCACATGAACACCCTCAGTTACACAGTAAGCCACGAGCTTTCAAACTGCTGGAGAGCTTTCAGCTGCTCTGTAGTTACTCAGTCTTACGAAACTCAAGGCTCCGTTAATAAGACACTGCTGGTTGTGGGTGTATGGGATCAATGGGCAAAATGAAACAACTTCTGGGAGTCGGTACGCACAAAGGGGCTTCTGACTGGCAAGTATGAAGGAGACCCGCACGGGGAGAGATGCCGGCTTGTAGCTGTTTTGAGGAGTTGCTGTTGCCTTGTATGTCCATTCAGCCCCCTGAATAAGCGAGGGCACACGAAATACTGAAATACATCTGTTCAGATGGACCGTTGAGTTGTACATCTTCACCTACAACTACACTGTTAAGAAAAATGCTGGTATTTGGAGGGTGAGAGTCAGCATCTAGAAATCGAAATCGGAAAACAGCTTCCAGAATCTTTGCTCAGATGCTTTGTCAGTTTATGCAACACTTCCCTTGACGTCTTGAGTAGGTGAAATGCTGCAGTTCGACTTCAGTATGTTGACCTTTCTCTGAGTGCTTGGCAAAAGCCCAGGGTCAGCTAGAATTTCTTTAAGAGTCTCTGCACAGTATTATTTCATGTCAGTCCACGTTTTCTAGTAGAAAAAACCAAGGTGCATTCACACAGCAAATCTCCATACAGCCTATTCAGAGGAAATCAGTGTTCTTAAGATGGATTTTTTTTGTTATCAGCTTACTTTATCCTCAGGCTGATGATTTTTAGTCACTTATCTTGCAATGCTTTTAATAAGGAATAACTTCTAAAAATCTGTAATTTTTACAATATTTCATGAAGATGCCACTGCATCGCATATCTGTAACACAGGAAGTGACTTGCACAGCAAACCAGCAGCTTAAGTCAAACTCCTGTTTCCATTTGCACTGTGTACTTCAGGTAAAGTTTCTTTAATTTACAGCTTCATTGTTCAGAATTGTGTTTACTTACTGTAAAATTGCCACATTCACATCTGGCACTAATTGTACCTTATTATCTTAGAAACTGTGCAGCTTCCTTCAATTCACAGACTACATCTGCTGAGCAGACACAACAAACTGCTTTACCCCATCCTGCTCTGCTGGAGACAGCAGTGTTGGCATTGCCCATCTCCCTCTGTCACTAGGGCTCCTAGATTGTTCTGGTACACTGAAAGACTCAGCAGATGTTTGTTTGTTTTTCGACAAAACAAAATATAGAAGAACAAAAGGGAACTGCTGACAACATAAAACTTCTTCAAAATTCTTTGAGAAATAGGAACTTTATCCATTCCCTGGAAATAGCAAGTTTTTCTCTCTTCACATAAATTCTTGGGAAGATTCTGTGGTCAGCTGGAGGGAGAAGTGCCAGCAAAAAGCATGGATCTGGAGATGGGCTCTGAAGTAATGTGGTCAGGACTGGGTGATTCTGGAAAGATAGATTTTATTTTAGTTTTTAAAATGTAAAAGGATCTTTCACTGATTGTACAAGTCATCTGGTAGAGCCAGTTCTCCCTGGTTTGGGGTTTAGGCCTGTTTTCTTTGATGGCAGGAAAAGCTTGCCTATTCTAGCATCTAAGAAGCATATTAGAGCAGATTTTCAACAACTTGAAATATAAAACTACAATTCTTGGCTAAGTAACATCAGGTATTAGGCTGAGATTGTATGTACCAAAGTGCTTTTTTTTTTACCTTAAGAAATACTTTTTTTAAATAAGACAGACAGTGAACTGCAATAAATTAAATGCAATTAACTGGTGAGAATCTATTTACTCTGCAAGTCTGCTTTTGCTCTTTTCAAGGCCTTACATAGTTCTTTCTTTCAAGGATAGAGTTGTCAAGGCTAATTTACAATATCTAATCCTTCATATTTACTCAACAAGGAATTAATTCTCCTTTGTAATTATTCCTCACAAGTTCCTGTTCATTTTGTGGGCCCTCTTCAAGAAGCTTAAATAGAAAACTTCATATTAGTCTTTAACTCAAGCCATTTAGCAAAAAACTCTAGAGAACTCTAGAGATTTTTAATATTCAGCAAATAGCTAAGGTTAAGTAAAGAAGTGAAACTGAAGTTGGCCAGTCAGATCCCAAGAAAGGCAAGCATAGTAGGCTCTTTGCACTTGACTTTTTCAAATTCAAAACTTAAAGGGCATCCACCAGCAGTTACTGGTTTCCACCTGAGATGATCCATGTGAATGCAACAAATGAAAGGTGAAAACTGCCTTTTAGTAGTATTTTTTGGCCTTTAAAGGAACACTGAAACTACAGGGGAGCGATAGCTGCACATTTCTGGTTTGGGTAGAATAATTAACAGCATTTTGATAAGCAAAATCAGCTTTACTGTTATAAATACATTTATATTCGCCCGTTAATGAGTTAACAAACTGTTCAGAGTCTAGATTTATGATTTTGGGAGTCATATCCCTGTACCACCCACACTGACCCATGCTTGCCAGCTGTATGGAAATGTGTGCTGCCTGTAGTTGTAGGGTCTTGTATTTGCATCCTGGATCACATGCTGACCCTCAGTATGACGAGATTAAAGCAAGCTGCATGAGAAGGTGATAACCTGGGCCCAGAAGTACCTGTTCAATACAGCAACAAGAGCTTTGGGTTACTGGATAAAATCCCTCACAAGTTTTCTTCTAGAGGAATGGGGGAATTCAGCTGCTGCAGTAAGGAGGGAGAAATGTTTTAAGCAAAGAGGTGAAAAAAACTTTGTAAAAGATCACTGGTCTCCACACTTGCAGGGAATGACAAGAGACTTACAAGTTGTGTTGTTTGTTTAGAAGCAGATTTAGAAAGCAATTAAGGGGAAAGGCTAAGAAGTTTCAATTGTAACACGCCACCCAGAATTAATCTTTTTTTTTTTTTTTAAAGAGACTGTAAAATACAGTTCTGTTAGAAAACCTGAAAATATCTACTAAGCTGTTTAGGACTAAAAATACCAGGCAGAATACAGACTTGCAGGGCAAAAAAAGAAAGACAAGGAGACTGATCCAATACAGAAATTCAAATAAAAGGACTCACTTCAAGTGGAGTTTCCAGAGGGTCAGTTTAGTATTCCCAACAGGAACAATGCTCTGCAAACCAGAGGGGTGCTGAGGAGCATGGAGTGTGTTAGTATTTCACTGGGACAAGGTCTACTTGGGAAGAAGGAAAAAAAACGAAACAAAACAAAAACCAGGCAATGTACTAGAGTCAGTTTTGTCTTGAAGAACTTATAACTCTCAAGAAGAAAGTAAAAAGATTCAGAGACAGGCTGGTGTATAGAGCTTTTCTTCAATTTGTTAACATGAAAAGGCATTTTCTGAAGAAATTCTTACCCAGACAAGACACTGGAGAGAATTTAGGTATTAGAGATGAAAATAATTTGTTCAGTCATGAACTACTATTTATGGGACATTAAAAAAAAGAAAGTAGAGCAGTAAGTTGAAAGATGTAGAAGTTGACTATAACAGTAAGAAACAGAGGCCTGCAGGAATATGCGTAAAAAAGAGGAGAACTAAACGTATACAAGAGACACTGGAAAAATGTTAAAATAAATTGTGATTTGTGGCAACATTTGGCAAAGCTGTACTCCATAGAAATTTTATCTTGATTCACCTGAGCAAGAAACAGTAAGATTTTTGGATGCACATCCTAAGTATTAAGTGAGGTTGGTCAATTGGTTGTATGTGCAAAGATCTGGAAAACCTAATTTGTTTGAAAAACGTAGGTTGATCAGGGAGGAATGAGGTAATGTCAAGATGGATGTTAAGAATTTGTAAGAAAAAGTTTATGGAAGAACTAAGGAGCTGTACTCATGCAAAAAGTTAAAACAATGCCAGAGCACATATGTAAGAATGCTGACCAGCCTTGGTCAGTAGGGAAAATTTTGAAGTAGGGAGTTGAAGGATGAACTTGTTTTCAAGATCCCTTGTTTTCAACTGTATTTTAAAATGTCAAGATAATCCTATTAGATTACGTGTTTCCGTTAAATCATTACAAACTGTTGCAGCACCTATGCCCCAGAACTATGGTGAAACTTGAAGAATTTAAAGCTAGTTAAGTTTTTCATCACAGATATAACACTGGACTCATGGAACAACTGTGTTGGATCAGCAGAAATTCAGCTGGGTGAGCATCCTGTTGCTGACGGCCATTGGGGGATACATACCTAGGAAAAAGTTGTAAAAGCATGGCAAGAACATAAGTTGTTCCTGGAACACATTCTTTTACTCTGATTCATAATCTTGGGGATATCCTGAGAAAGAACTTCTTTCTTAAGTTTCAAGTTGCTTTTGAAGAATGAGAAACTTTAACATCTGTAAATATCATGCAAGGAGTTCCACCATTTGCGTGAGTGAAAATACAGCTCTCCAAATATTCATATGTTTACTAGAGATGGTGAAAAATCATTCCCTACTCAGCACAATTGCTACTTATCATTTTACCAAAACACTTTGGTCACCTGAGAAAAATGTCTTTTTCAAAATTAAGATTCCTGTTCCAGTGACTTGTCCTTCACATAAGAGCACTTTTGTATCTTTTATCACCTCTGTTGTTCTCCCTTTCCTTTTCCAATTTTATTATCTCTTCTGTTGTAGAGCAGTGAATAGAGATAGGCTGCAACATGGGGAACAAAACTGTTAACCAAATAACATTCAAAATTATTTTTATTAGACCTAGTGCCTTCTTAAATAATTTATTTTTTTTGCCCTGCCTCAAGAGTATTTTAACATTTTTTCCAATGAAGATTTATGATCCTTTTTCCTCATTTGGATACAACTCTCATTTCTGATGGATTCATTTTTTCCACCTTAAAAGAAAAACAGTGAGAAAAAATCCCAACCTAAAGCCTTCATGTAGTCAGGAAATTCTAATCAACAGGCAGAAGTCGTTAAAAGTGGAAAAAAGACTAACTGCTATAAGGCAGCTTGTATCCAAGAAAGCTTTCTGTGGATACTTAACATGACCACATAAACCCAGACCTAGTGATGAGATTTGCAAGATCAGGCTTCTTTTGGTGACTGGTGAGCTGGTATCCTGGAGCCCATTTCAGCTCCTGGGGACACAGCAGTAAATGCTTGGAGTGTTTCTGTCAGGTCAGAATTCCACAGAGATATTTTTAGTTCAAGCAACCAGTTTCTCTGACAACATGAAGTATGTAAAAGCAGCATAGGTTAAAAGTTAAACAACATTACTTTTCACCTTGCAAAACTTATTTGTGCTTAAATATTTCATCAGACACTTCATAGGAACTGTTACAGAACCAGTTGGATAACCAGGATATTGGTTTTTTACCATTTGTTGGCCGAGGACGTATGGAATCAATCTGACATTTTCTTCCTTTTAAATGACATCCAGGAAAAACTGAAGTATTTACAGAATGGTTAAAGAGAACATAACATAAATGTTGTATTTCCCTAGCAAGAATATTGAATATATTACAAAACCAAAAAAAACCCCATCTGATTCTGTGCAAACAGGCAGGATGCACAAGGTGATACTACGAGAGCACCTGGACTGAAGGCTGTTCCTCCTCATATGTAAGGATGAAGGCTTTTTGAAGCACATGGGCAGCTTGCCCATGTCTTATATATTTTGTGGCATAAATGGAGCATATAGCTCCATGGTAGAGCTCCACTGCAAGAGGAATATTATTGTTTTAATGAGAGTTTGAGAAGTGGATCTCAGTACCATGCTCTCTGCAAGGCCAGCCTTCCTTACACTTGTAACTGATGGATCCTTACAGCTCACAGCTGATCAATGCCATCTATTGAACAGGTGCCCAAGTTCTTGGAGGTATCCCAAACTTTTTTTGCCATCCAAATTGCTGGTATATCTGACAGAAAAAAAGCAATGTATTATTACACAGCACTTCCTCTCTAGCACTGGCATTAATAGTGCTTCTGCAGAAGCAGATTCCCCTCTTTGGGTATATCAGCAGCCAAGGAAAAGGCACAAATTGAAATCAAGAAGCAAGGACTATTTGGAAGACTTTGGTGAGTACTACAAAACTCCACTGAAGTTTTGCTTTATTTTCTGTTTTACTTAAGTAACTAGCATTCTAGCTAGGAAAGGACTGGAGCTAGTAAGGAAGACTGGAGCCATGTAGGGAATTATTATTACCACTCAGTATTTTTCTGAAACTCAATAAATTGATTTGTGATATAAGCTACCTGGTTTATTTTTGTACAAAAGAATCACACAAGAAACTGCTAAAAACAACAGGCAGTAAGTTTTTCCTCTTTCACAGACACATACTTTAAAGTATATATGAATAGAGGGACATTTTAATATGAAAATCAGTTTACTCTCCTTTCTATCAAACTTTAAGGAATAATACTTTCTTCCCCTTAAGACACTGTGAATCTTCCAGTCCAGTCTCAAGTTTGGATGTTCTCTGTAGGTTGAGTTTGTAGTATTTTCACCACCACCACCCCCCCAGAAATTGCAAGTGACGACTGACATCTTGGGGATTTCAGCAGATGCTTAAACATATCTCCTAATGCAACACAAAGAACTTAGATGCTGTAGATAGACCTCAAGTTGGGGTCACTGCAGTTCAGATGCAAGAGGGAAGTCTTTTTTTCCCTCAAGAAAGTAGATTTTGTTTCAGAATATAATCAAAATCGAGAAGGGATTCTCTAGTATCATCCAGGTTTTCTATTCATCTTGAGGATGAGTAGAAAATTATCCATTTATCACCATTCAGCTCAGTAAGCTGTACATTAAGTACTAAGCTATAGCAGTAGAGTGGTGTTTTGTCTGCATCCAGTGTGTTTATAGATTATGCTCAAGAAACTTGGGAGTGTCAGCCAGTCTCAGATTCTGGAAAGCCCATGTACAGGGTGTGTTCCTGGACCACTGCCCAGCTGTGTGCTCCCCTCTCCATTTTCCCCTTCAGCTGTTAGGTCAGGAGAAGTTAAGCTACCTATGCAGTAATGACTCACTCTCCTTCCCCAAAGCCCAAGGGCAAAAATAAGAGAAAGCACCAATCAAACTGAAATCATGTATTATCTAGAACGGCAGCCTTGATAGTGAGAAGACACGAATGTAGCACATTTAGTCCAAGGTGTCTTAGTTCAGAGCTGCTGACCTGAGTTTCACCAAGAACTCAGACCATTCACCTATGTCCCTAAGTTCTTCATTTCACATTACTTCTACCTTCAGGTACATTCCTTTTTCCCAGTCTTCAGAGATGCTGCTCATCCTACTCACACCTGCAGAGTGACTTTGCCTGACCAAAAGCTGTCTATGAAAACAAATCCTGTATATTCTCAGTACTAATGAACAACATACAAAGATTCATCCTCTTTTAACTCAGGAAGTAGACTGTGCTGGGAAACAACTTCCAAGTATATTCTACATTACCATGTTCCTTCTTCAGCCGCCTCCTACCTTCTGATCTGATAGAGGCCCTAGCTTTAGAAAAAAATTCCTTTTCATTAAGGAAGCGTAATTTCTTGAACTAAGACATGTAGCCTAGGAAACAGAACATCTTCAAACAAGTTCAGCAACTTTCATACTGGTTCTTAAGCCTTCATATCTTGGGGTCCCAGAGGTATTCTTCCAAGCACATGCTCTTAATTTTAAGCACTTTCATTTCTGAGCAGCAACCACCTTCAGTGAATATACCTATCGGGGTTCCTTGGACTACCAGGTTGTTAATGAATTAAAAGTCCTGGCCTAGTCCCAAGAAATGATCGACTACTTCTCCCTCGCAGGATGCTGACCTTGAATTGCACTTTTCAAGAAGAAATGCGACTCATCACAAGGTATTGGTGTACCTGGGAGCTCTTTGGGTCCATCCTGAGCTTGAACTCTGCAGAGGCTGCTGAATTGCCATTGATTCATCCCAGCTTTATAAGCGTAACATCTATTCTCACTTCATGCCCTGCACTGAGACATTCAAATCAAAACTTTAAATGCAAATTCTGCTAGGAACTTGGTATTTCCTCAAGCATCACGCAATTATGAGGCATCATCAGGACTTATAAAGTTTTTCACAACTACTACTTTTACCCACCCTCTAAGGGATTATTAAGAGCAGTGAGTGGCAAATATTTTATACCATTAAAAGAAGATGGAAGAACTCCTTAGCTATGTAGGGGAAGAAAAGGTCTGCCTTTGGAATATGTGTATGAGATATTGAAGGCTGACTCTCACTTCCCAGTAGACAAGGCCATTAGTTCATTGCTTCCAAATAGCAATTTTACAAATAACAGCTCTAGGCCATCACTCACTTCTCTGAACAGGATATTTGAAACAGCAGCATTAGGCACAGTTACAGGGTTTTTTTCCCCATAAAAGTTTGAATTTTGCTGTGTTTAAAATCTCCTCCCTTACAGAGATACAATTTTCTTCTGAAATATGTACCAAGATAAAGTCTCCCTGATGATTATAACAGCCAGGACAGGATATTCTTACCTTCTGACACATAATCCAAGGGCCCTGTCTGCTTTTGACCCGGTGTTTCCATCTGGCCAAGATCCATCTCCTGACATTCCCCTCTCATTATGCTGTGGCTGCTAGATGATGCCTGGCTAAAGAGTGCACCTACCTTCCACAGGAAAAGGACAGACAGGTTAGAGACAGGAAAGATTCTACAAAGCTATAACATAGCTAAATGAAGATGTTGTATGTTGTGGTGTGCCAGGTTATTTCCCTATTTTTTCTTTAATCCTAGGTAAGAAACTTGCCGGCAGTGTAGTTCAGGCAGATTTGATGTCTGTCTTTTGCCCACAGGGAGATGACTTCTTTTTCAAACTGTTTCATTTCTTTTCCTTTTCTCAGGGAACAAATAATATGCTTTGTTAAGACCATTCCAAAATGGGGAATATGTGTGATGTGACCAGTCCTAGGCAAACCTGTTAAATACAAGACTAACCCCTTGGTATTCCTCTGAGGAAGAACTCCCTGGTTGTCAGCACTGCTTGAAAAAGAACAGAGGTGTTTACAAAAGACCCGACAAGTTTTTCTTTTCACAGACACTTTTTGCCCTTCCAGATGTCTGAGTCAAGACACGTCTGTTCTTTCTTAATGTGAAAATTTAACCACAATTTCAGTTCATTTGTGAAATCTGAGAAATCTCAACATTATTTTTACTATGTGGTGGAAAGGCAGAAGTTCCAAGATTATCACATTAATCTTGCCTGCCCCATATCTAAGAATTCTAACACCTATGACCTATTTAGATTGCACTTCCCTTACAAACTGGTGAATATTGTCCTCTTCCTAAATATCTTTCAGGGTCAAAGGACACGAGTATTGGGGGTGTTAGTGTTTTGCTTCCTGTGGGTTGGTTGTGTCGCCTCCCACCCACCCCACAGCAGTATATGCATTTTTGCTAACTACAGGTATTCTACGATTGGCCCTGCTGTTAAACAGGTTCAGTCTTTCTCAACAGTCAAAAAATTACCTTGATTCTACAATACATGCCTCGATTACTGGGCTCTAACTACACCCAGCCATCCGAACTTAAAAATAGAATTGCCAAGTTATTCTATCTTTAACTGCATTAAGAATTTGAATCTTACATGTTTTAATCTTTGTGCATTGAAGAAGAAAAAGGTTGCTTCACAAGGATTTAGAATCTTGTAGTACACAATTAGCATGAATGTCTCTCGTTTCTCCCAAGACTACAAAAACTGGAGCTGATCATTATCTACCTGCAGCTGTACTAGTTATCATCGTAGCTGTTCTTTATTAGCTCAGAGTAAAACTACAGAAGCATTTTAGCACACTTCAATACCACATAATCTGCTTTAGAATAGGCCATCACTGAAGGTAGTTTGTGCACACCTTGTTGAGATGTGACCACTACTTGTTATATCTCAATGCCATCTGTAGCTGAATGGCAGGTATACCTTCACACACCTCAAACTGCATTACACACTCGCAGGCTTCATTTGCCAAAAAGCTTAGTTAGCAATGTTTTTTCATTATTCATCTGTATACTCCACTCATTACTCAATGAAAGCAGAACTATTTAGAAATGTTGCACTTGAGGCAATAAACAGTGAATGTTTATATACTACCATTAAGAAAACAAAACTCTTTACTTGCTAGTAGAAACCTATACTGATTTTAACAGTTAACTTAAGAAAAGACCAACTAGCTCAAATTAAGTACTATAGTTTAAGACTTACTGATTAGTTCAGGACATATGAATATTAAGATCATTTTCTTGGATAGAAACATGGCCACCTGAATGGCTTAAAACAAAATCAAACCAAACTTCAAGTTAGTGTAACATTTAAGCAAAAATGCAAACTGCCATTTATTACACCATTCTCAGTGTAAGGTCTCTTCTATGCAAACTCAAGCTGCAAGCACCGTACTAAATCCGATGGATTTAAGACCTTTCAGCTCCTTCTTAACTGGAAGATCGATCTCACTGGAATTAATCCCATAATGGGTTGGATTTTTTTTCCTGAAAGTTGTGTTAATATTACAAGAAAATAGTGGAGCGAGGCACTGCTAATGCTTGAAGCCATCTAAGCCTTATTATACCATCAGGTCTTTCAATGAGAGAAGTTATAACCACCTGTCCCTTTATATTCAGGCCTATTCTTCTGTTAGCATGAAACCCAAATCGTATTTCTTCATCTGCAAATTCTGAGAGATTTTACAACATATATACTAGTTTTCTTCAAAGTAGCTTTTAAGCATCTCACAAATTCAAAAGCAAGTGCAAATGATCACACTTCTATAACTGTAGATAACATAAATTAGTCTAGTGAAGCTGTCCTGTATTTAAGGCAGTTACACACTGATCACTTCCTGATGAAAGACATATCAATGATTGTCACGGAATATTTGTCTTCTGCTAGAAGTATCAACTTAAGCATACATACAAAACTCAAATTCTGTTGAAAATTGCCGATCAGAAACAGGTTAGCTTGCCAAAACAACTATTTGTACTAGAAAAAAAATTTAATTTAATTGCAATATCCAAAGGAAGCCTTTGACCACAATCTGAAACAGAAACAATCCTTTAATAGCCACTTCAGCTTTCCAGATGCAGGGACTACATATTTTTATCTGTCATCTCAAATACTGTAATGTTATAATCACCTTTGAATTGTAATACACAGCTGCATAATGAAAAGATTACTTATAATTTATTTTATGCTAGCTCTCACCAGTGTTTTGTAATACAGCTTCATTCTAATATATGCTGACATTGCTTCTTAAGAACAGCCCTGATTTACTGATGGGACATCTATAAATTTATCTTTGTCAAATTCCCAAGGAGGAAGCTTTTAAATCCCAAATTCATTACACTTAGTAATAGTAGTTAGTAGTTATTTTTAAATAACCATTATGAGTGACAGAATTAGGTATATTCCTCATCCCACTAAAGAGAAAAAAAATCTGAAAACTGTTACTTTAGATGTAACAATACTGAAAGCATGACACTTGGAACCAGGAACTCAGGATCTGATACATTCCATTCCTGGCTTTCAACAGACGACTTGTGTTCATGTAAAATCCCTTGAACTACTAACAATTACTAACCCATTAGTGTAAAAATAGATACTCAATTATCTATGAAGCATTTAAGACATTTTTAGATCTGAAGTATTTAACACTAAACAGTATCAGGTTACACTCAACATTAACTTGGAATTGAAGTGGACACACTAAAATTAAGAGTTAAAATGCACAACCTGGGTTAATCATTGCAGATAAGGAATCTAACAGTCTACTGAAGTTGGATTTTAGGTGCTGCAAATCATTTGAGTACTAGAAAGTCTATTTTTACTTACCATCATCTTCTGTGCAGTCAAATGACATAACTATTCTACTGGCTGTGCAGCATAACTAAGAGTGCATTTCATAACTTCCTTAGTGCAAACACAAGGAGTAAGATTCCATGTCTTTTCTACACGTTAGTGACCAAAGCAAGTACACTGTTACACTAACCATCCATACGGAACTGTCACCAATAATCAGCTAAATGAATCATTCTCAGACTATGGGGACTTAGGTTTTTGGGTTTTTTTGACACTTCAAGTTTTACCTAAATTACTGAATACAAGTGTCAGTTTTAGAGTGGATACCAAACTTCATGAACAATTAACTGAACTGTATTGAGCAATTCAAACTTTAATACTCAATCTGCATTTGAGTACCTATTTACCTCTATGTTATGACTGTGTTTTCTAGACTTCACAGATGCTTATATTTTACTACTTTTTTTTTTTTTTTTTAAGAAAAAGCTTCTATCAGGTACCTGGAAATCTGACCATCTAAAGACGCTTTCATGAAGATAGCTTTAAATAAATCACATAACCCAATGTATCCACATGAGCTCAGCTGTGCAGCATCTGCTCAGGAGTTGGCGATTTAAAAATAGGTATTTTGTGGAAAAACTAGTAACCAGTTATATATTGGCAAGAAAAACGTATAATTACGTGAGACAATCACCCCTCTCCAAATTGCCAGTAAACTAGTCTTAGTGGAACTTTTCAACAAATCTCTTTTTTGTAACAGTCAAGACAAAGGGGCATCAAAACAGTCACTCCTTCATCCCATGATTTTAACATGAGTAAATATACACTTTCAAACTGTGACCAGGTAACTGTGAAAATCAGGCTCCTGGAAAGATTTTAACATCAGAGCTTCTAGGAAGCATTGTTTATTTGTACTAGATGGCTGTGAAGTGACAGTAACTTATTCCTTCTTCCCCCACTACTTGTATTAAGAATCAAGGAATCTTCAGCTCAACTTCCTCTCCTGTTGCCACAGCCGATTTTCATCTGACAGAGCAAATGGCAAAAAACAACCTGGTGTTTCTTATGCCCAACTAATTCAACTAGTTAGGCCCAGACAAGAGATGTCATGTGCTAGTGCTGGAGTTAATTCAGCAAGACACTCCATAAAGACAGACTTCTACGTCCATTAAGTCCATATAAAGTCAGGAATCATAAGCTTCAGGGCATGAACACAGACTCAAGCTTGCACTTTACCCATTTCAGCTGTCCAAAACCTGTCTTGTCAAGTTCACCACCTCGTTGCCTACTTCAAAATTTGCTACTCCATTTTAAACAATTAATATTTTCCACTAATATCTCACTAACATGAGGGAATAAGAGTCTTAATGTTGTGCAGTGTATCAATTTAAACACACTCTTTTGTGAAAATGTTCTGTGTGTTTATGCCCATGTTGCCTTTTATTTCTCAAAAAACAACTCCAAAAAAACGCCTCCCCTCACTGGCATATGGAAGCACTAAAATAATTGCTAGGCTGAACAGGAAAGTTAAGCCTCTGAAGAATAATCAAAGGCACGAAGGAATAAAAAAGTTGCAGCCATATATAACATTTCTATCCTAAAGTTGGGAATCCTGCCTTTAGAGGACACTACATTTATTTTAGACTATGTCATACCCCTCACCCCCAAAAAGAACAGAATTAGTATTCCTTATTTTAGATTTTAAAGACAGTATTTACATAAGAGTTGTACAACGCAGAAATTCAGAAACTGATTATAGTATCTTATTGTAATAACAGCCTTCCTCCAACAGTAAAAACACAAACTTAAGTTCTGGGTCATAACTAATCTCCTCTTTAAAAACCGGAAAGGAAAAAAAAAGTACAGTTGCATGTCCTATATGAAACCTTTCAAACGAAAATGAGTATTAAAACAAGAGTATAATTTAAAAAGCTGTGTATTGGAGTGTTTATAAACCAGAAGTGTTAAGCAGCAGCAGTTTCCGGTTTCTTATTAAATTCAACTAGACTTCAAATTTAGAAAAGCATTACAAACGAATGTGGAACTATACTACTTATGCACCTTTGCAGGTGTTTCAGTAAAGAAAGCCTCCTATGAGAATAAACAGAGGCAGCACATTGTATTAAATCAAAACTTGCCTTCAACATGCCAAAAAAACCTGTGTCACATGTTCATCTGTAACCAAAGCACCCCCTTAGAGATGCGTTATTGCTGTAGAACATTTCAAGTTTACCAACACCCAAGTGCAACCAAACTGATGTTGTATATATGCGCTTGCCCATTCTCACCAGTATTTCCACTTAATGGTTTTTCTTTAAACAATCAAATTTAAAGCTCTGAAAAATAACATTTTTTTGATTTTAGTTTTTTTTCCCACAATATTAATCACCACATGCAATTTAGTTTTCTGATAATTTTTCTAAAAAACTGCACCAATATCAGAACAGTGCAAATCATATTTAATTGTAAAAGTTATAATGGCTTGAGTTCATAATTAGAGGGAACACTGTCAGGATCTTGGTATTTTGCTCACTCACCATTGCTTGCATTCCATTAAAAACTTTCCTGTCAATTTCGCCTTTTTTTTTTCTTTAAATAGTCGTCCCCCATGCTTTAATCAGGGCTGAAATTAGGGATTTAATCCACAATTTCAACACACATAGTGCCTTAGTTGCAATGTTTTTATGCACTTCCATAAACGTATTATCCCCCGCAACACGTTTCCAGACTAAGAACTAGTCACTAGCACTTGTGATCCAACAAGTGTTTTAAGTTTTTCAGCAATGGAGAGATTTCAAGATTAAGAAATCTGAGGACTTTCCCTCTCCTACAGCCCCCAGTGTTTCATTTCATAGCAAGTTCAAAATTGGTTTCCACATCTTGACAGTGTTCCTTATAAAACCGTATGACAGTAAAAGTGCCAGTAGGCATGGCAACCTCTTTGAAGGGAGCATTTAAACTCCTTGGCACTGGGAATGCCAGCACCAAGGATTACATTGAAATTCAAAATTATACTTAAGGCTACAATTAGAAAACCCACTTTCCATAAGCCTAATTTCTCTAAGTAGATTTGAAAATTCAGAAGGCTAATGCAACTGTTAAGTTTTACGTTCGAATCTGAGGAAGAAATTTCTTTTCTTTAGCAAGGGCAGTATATGAAACTCTGATAGCAAATGTCTTTTAGGCATTGACTACTCATTTCACCATTGTTCACTTACTTTGTCTTAAAGTTCAAAACTGGCAAGGCACATTTACATATTCCAATGAATACTTGACAATTTTTAATTACACTTTATGTCCCAGCTATCCCAGTAATTGACATACAACATACTAAAATGGTTTATTAAGATAACAAAAAAAAAATCAATTAATGTGAAAACATACAGGCTATTGGCAACCACTATTCTAAAAATTATGTAAATACAAGTAAACATACTGAAATGTGTGCGATTCTAAGTTTTTAACCAGAAGATCTCTGTACTAACACACATTTATATTAATGACACATAAAAAAAATAAAAACTTTATTACAAAAATAAGTTACACTCGCCTCCAGCTTACAGTATAAAACAATTTTATTTGCAGGAATGCAAAATGATTGTTTGCCATGAGCATTTTCAACATATGACATGTCTAATTTTGTTAAAATTTGCATTTACTGGGGGAACTGGTGTGTATAAAACCTTAATTAGGTATAAGCTTCAATTTTCATTGTGGTGCCTATGGGTATGTAGTATAACTGCAGTATCCCTTTGTGAAGGGGGTTAAGGGAACTCTTTATGCCAAGTCCAAAGTAAGTCATAATTTTATCTTTTACCTATATGAAACTGGACTTGGCAAGGTTCTGTTTTTATTTTGTCTTTTTTTTAAGGGTGGTTCAATAGAGGATGCTTCACCACTGAACACTCACTGTCATCAAGGTGCTTTAGAAAATTAAAAACATAGCACAAATGATTGTACTCTACTCTACTCTACAGGTTATCATGATCCGCGTAAGAGAAATGGAAAGCTGATCCACATGTTTTTACAGTGATCAGCAATAAGAAATGCACTAATGAAAACATACCTTTTACCTAAAAAGCTAAACTACAGCCATATACTATTCTATGATTTATGAAAAACTTCAAAATATCCAAATGTCAGGCTTCACTGTACAGTTGTCAGTTTTAGTCTGACCTTTTATAAAGGGACACTGCAGTATTTAGTACAAGTTGCTGATGCACTTTTTTTGAACATCTGATGTCTTACAAAAGTAACATCTTGCTAAACTATTATACATCCAAATAACTACAATATCTGAAGAAGCAAGGCTGCTTTTTCAGCCACAAAATACGACAAAAGCAAGGCC